>OZ059906.1:7324900-7659900 GCA_964057215.1 Oscheius myriophilus
CATTTTGAAAAATATCTTGAGTAACTACCCCAATGAAAATAAATGTTAAAAGAACACGATAACCAAAAAATAGAAAAACTTGTATTAAACGAAGTAGGTCACAATGAAAAAATAAGTTTTGTAAACCAATAGGGCAAATTCTGTAAAATTGTTTGTAGAACTTTTCAAAAATTAATATTGTCACCTTCAGACCACTTTTAAATCGTCGAGAATTCAACAAAACGGGACTAATTATAAATAGCATGGATTTTGGTAAATGTTGGTTGATGTCCGAAGAAATTGTACAATGGCTGAATAATTCACTCAACTCCTATCCAGGTTTGTTTCGACACGTGTATAAAACCGATGACGCTTTGTGCAAGATCAAGATGTGACTTTCTCAACAAAGCAGAAAATTTAAAACATAAACAAAACTTGGCAAGATTAATTCCAAGCGAACCTACTCGAGAATTGTTTAGAGAAAGCACTAGTGGATTTGATTTTTAACTGCAACATTTAAACAAAAACACCGTTAAATGGAAAATATTCTTCGACGAAGGACGAATCGAAAAATACGAAAAATTCGACTTTAAGAAGAAACGGAAAATTACACACAATAATCCTTTTTCATTTAAAAATTACTTTAAAACCTATATGGCACACATTAGTGATGTTTCCATGGAAATGCAACATTCAAAAAAAATGAAACAAATCTTCGATGAATATATTCACCCGCATTGACTTTTACATTGAAATGCATATTATTAGTGTTAGTTGTAAAAACGTTTATTCAGGACAGCCAAAATTTACCGCTGCTTGGATCACCGAAACGGCTCACGATACCATTGATTTTACCTACTCTCAAGATTCATTATTTTTGAAATTTCTGCAGGATAATGAGAAAATCCTCAATGACTCCTTTATCATTATGACCGGAGACCATGGAAAACACTGGGGAGAGGTAACTTTTGTTATAGTCTATTTCCGACAAAAGGTTGGCGAGTTTTCAGCGATTTTTATATCGACCCGTATTTAACCACTAACAATTTGAAACACTGAAGTGAAAAACAAAAAAATGATAGAAAAGCGCGGCGAAAGAGGATTTCGCAGACAAAGAAAAGATTGCGGTGGGACCTAATGTTCCGTACTTTAAGGTTTTGGCCAAAAACAGGAGCCGTTTTTCAGAAACGCACTATAATTACTACGCATTTTTTAAAAGAAAATAAAAGATTTTTCCGTATTTGTTTTAAAAAATCATTTTACCAACAAGATTTTGATCCAAAAAAAAGTTGCTCAAACAAAACGTTAAAAAAACGTGTTAAAATTCTCATACAACGTTTCACTGTCACCAAGAAATTTAATAAGCACTCCCAAACAAATCGGATCGATCTGTAGAGAGTATGGCTTGGAAATCTGACATAAACAGTGTTTTTGAAACGATGGAAACTTTTCGAAACTTTTGTTTGCACTTAAGGGTTTTAACAACAATTTCCAAATCAAAAAAGGAAAATTACAATGTACTTTTTAATAATATTTTTGTAATGGAAATGAACTTTATCTTCATATAGGGAGCATGTTTTTAATTTCGTTACAAGAATAACTGTCTACGATTAAAATAGAGCAAATTATTGAAAAAAATTGATTGCTTTACTACATCCAATAAAAAATTGGATCACCGCACAAACTTAAAAACTGGTATTCGTTTTGAAAGAATTTCTATTTTTTATTTCTGTAACAAGTATAAATTTATACTCAATTTATTAGTTTTTAAACTACTTCAATTTTTAACCGAAACAGGTTTGTTTCAAGATGAAATTATAAAACGTATTGTTTGAAACACAATTTATTGTACAATGTTTCAACAACTTTTTCAATTCCACGAAAATTATTCCCAGGCAGTTTATTCTATAAATCACGCCAATCGCGTTTTTACAAATGCAATATTTTTTTTACTTTATGTTAATACTTCATTTTTTGTCACTTTTGTCCTTGAAATTACACAAAAGCTCAGTGTTTTTTTTTTTTGAAGATTTTAATTGACGTTCTATTTTCCACAATAATTATCAACGCCTCCGCATCGAAACACATTAAAGTACGCAAAACTTCGTTCGACAGAAAATGTTAAAAGGCCGAATTATGTTGTGTGAAATACAAAACACTGCGTTTCAGTCAAAAACAGAAACAGACTTGTTATAAGCGATTTTAAAAGCTTTTTGTGAAACAAGATATGATTTGAATAATTCAACAACTGTTTAAAGTCCCCGAAAATATTGCTCTAGCAGTTTTCTCTTTCCTTGGAAATCGAACAAATACAATTTTGTAAAGATAAGTTTATTTTACAGTTTTTGAAAGTGAACGAATCACGCAAAAAATATTTATAGCACTCCCAGAACGAAAATTTAAAACAAAAGCTGAATAAATTTCAGGAACTGTGAAATTAAAAAAAAAACTGAATGTTTCAGCAGTGCTACCAAATTGATGATACTCTGTGGCAATAATGTCGTGGAAGTACTAATGGCAAAACCATTTATCTATCCTTGTTTTACTGAAAAACATGTTTCTTTCACAAAAATTACTTTAAAAAATGGCGATTTACTTTACCACATCAGTTATCAACGCCTGCAGAGGGAACACTTTTTTACCGCGACGTACGCCATACCCCATAATGTTTTTTCCTGGAATTAGTTTTTTTAATATGTAGCAAATCAGTTTCAATAACGTTTGATTTGTAAAAAATGTATATAAAATACCATCGCGCTCCATTCATACATTAATCGTATTGTAAATTTTTGCAGATGTTTCGCATAAAAATGTATTTTTTTTGGCTGTTTCACAAACATTTTTAGTTTTTGCCCTGTCTAAACAGTTTGTGTCAGTTGGGTAATCAAGAAAAAACCTCAATTTGCTCTGAAATGGAAACGCGTGAAAAACTTTAATTTACTCTGAAATAATTATATTCCTGGTTTGTATACTTACGAGTTAAAAATTAACAACATTTTTCTCGTTTGATGTTTGGTTGATTGTTTCATTAACGTTATTAACACACACATTGAATATAAGGCCGGTTGACTGAACGATTTGATGTGAAAATGGGTTGATAGTTTAGTTTCAAGTTTAAAATTAAACTCAACATATAGTGAAAAAAAAACAGATTTGTTTCATGTTGACATTTCAATAGCGCTTGCTTGATCCAAAATATTTTTTCGATGTTTCAGCGAGTTTTTCAAATCCACAAAAAAAGTTCCATATCAGTTGCGTCTTGCCTTTGTATGCCTAAGAATGAGGATTTGTAAAATTATTTAGGTAAGGCTCAATTTCGTAAATTTGAATGATAAATGCAAAACTTTGCTGTTTAAATAAAGGATCAATTTGTTTCAGAAAATGTGAAAAAATTGGGAAAACTTAATGTATCAGGTGTGGCGCATAAATCGTCAATCTTTGTGTTTACTATTATTCTTGACCCGTCTGTATTGACAAAAATTGTTTTCATTGAAAGTTTTAATCAAAAATTACTCTAATTCCTACAGTTTTGTAAATGGCTTCTTCTTTTTTTGCTAATTATTAACGTCTCCGGATAAAAAAAACCCGTCGCAAAGCGCAAAACTGCGTGTGTGTGCATGTGGTTGCGCTGAAGTAGATTTTGCGAGAACACATAGAGTGCGTTTCCAAAAATTAGATAAGGAAAACGGGATTTTTTAAAGGATTAGGTACATTTGGTCCCGCCGCGCTTTCTTAATTGTCTGCGCACTCCTCTTTTACTGTGCTGTTTCGCGTGATTCATATTTATTCACTTCTGTGTTTCAAACCGTTGGTGGTTAAATACGAGTGGAAAATAAGGTACCTGACTTTTAGTTGGAAATAGACTATAAAGATGAATTAGAATATTTTTTGACGTCATAACGTTTAAATAAAATCTTTGGTGGCGAAAATGACATTAGTTGCTTCCGCCAGCGGCTTTTTTGACATTCTGTATATTTTTCTCTTTTTTTGCTGTCAAAGTCATGTTTTTACAAGAAAAAAAAAGAAAATGTTGAATTTATAGAAAAACAACGATATGAGAAATCCCACAGTTTAAATGTTGTATTCATTTGGTTGATACATTTTTTTTCGACTTAGTGACAATTTTTTTTTGCTGCAATAATGTTTCACTTTATTGAATTAACTCTTTGACATAACTGATCGCTGGTGAATGGTGGTTTTTACGGATCAAATAATGTCTGTTTCCAATGAAAGGTTTGCGACTTTTGAGCGGCCTTGATGTTTGTGCTCCTTTTAAACCATTGCCTATTTGATACATTAAAGTGAATACACATAAAATGCGCGAAACAGCACTGTAAAAGAGGAGTGCGCAGACATTTAAAAGATCGTGGCGGGACCTAATGTACCATCCTTTAAAGTTTTTGGCCAAAACCTGTGCCGTTTTTCGGAAACACACAATACTTCTTTTAGAAAAAAATGGAAGAAATATAATATTTGATATCGTTGTTTTACCAAAAATTGATATGTTTGCGCTTTTAGTATTATTCAGTAGTTCGTGTAAATATAGAAACAATATATTTATATTTAATCTACTTAAATAAAAGTATTCTCTTAAATTTTTCAGTATCGCCAAAACTCCACTACGGGCGAGTACGAAGAAAAAAATCCAATGTTCTTCATTACCGTACCCCAGGAACTCCGTAAGAATTCAAAACTTATGGAAAATTTGAGGAAAAATTCCAATCAACTAATGACTCATTTCGACACTTACGCCACATTGCTGGATATTACAAAGGTAAATTTTTCGCAAATTAACAACATCATTTTCTTTCAAACGCAACAACAACATTTTCTTTCAAACGCTGATTTGCGTCCTGGAACAGAAAGGATGCGTAAAAAACGGCATTTGAAGGAAAATGTGCTTGACCGTGATTTTGATTTTATTTCTAAAAAATCCTTTTCAGAACCTCCCAAAATCAAAATTCACCGATTTTGAAGAATTCGATTTGGGAACCAGGGGAAAATCGATACTTCGAAGTTTCGGTGAAGAGCA
Source organism: Oscheius myriophilus (assembly GCA_964057215.1). Taxonomy (NCBI): domain Eukaryota; kingdom Metazoa; phylum Nematoda; class Chromadorea; order Rhabditida; family Rhabditidae; genus Oscheius; species Oscheius myriophilus. The sequence goes on from OZ059906.1 coordinate 7,329,912, forward strand.
GAGGAGTTGTAAAAATCTGCCAATTGACTTCGCATACTGTCCTTGCGTATTTCCACAGCAAAAGGATATTTTTGAGTGAGTTATTGTTTCAGAAACTTTTCAACGCGTTACTGAAGTTCTTGCAAATCCACTTCTTATTTTGGTTTGATGAAACACACAGTTAAAATTCAAAATTATCCATTAATTCTTAAGCCAATGCAATTTTTATGAAACTATCATTGATGCGAAAAACAACGTCAAAAACTGCTATATTTGCGTAAACTTTTTGTTTAGAGTGTATTTGCAAATTTTATCGAAAAGTTGGTTTTCGCATTTGGATTGTTTAAAAAAGCGAAAAATAATTTTTTTTTGCAATTTCGTACCATTTTCGAAAAATGTGAAAATTTTCATTGAGTTAAAAAAATGTAACATTTTGAATCATCGAAAACTCCTAAAAGCCGTAGAACAAATATTAAAGTGTTCTTGGAGTTTTTAATCCCCAAAGTGTAAAACTTTGTCTAAACTTTTAAAAATGCATAGTTCTGTTTTAAATGTTAGTTTTAAAAAAACTTCTTTCGTACTCGTTGCAGAAAACGTTTCAAATTTATAGAAATGGCGCCGTCTTGTAGTGTTAAAAACACCGCTTTCAAAACCTTTCAAACATTGTCCCTGCAAACAAAATATGACAACATTAAAATAAAATACTAAAAAAACGAACGACATATTGAAAAAAAATCCTTTAATAAAAAATTTAATCTTTTAGGGGAAATTGTACAACTACTGGCGCGCGCATTGATTGTGTGAATGAAAAAGTTTTCGTTCTTTTGAACAAAATGTAACATTGAACAGAGCACACCTTGACAAAATTTTCGGAAACCAAAAACCACGGGTATATACTCCATTTCCCACGAATGGGCAAGGATTTTCGAAAACTTTAAAGGACTAGGTACCTTTGGTCCCGCAACGATCTTAGTTAACTGTCCGCGCACGCCTCTTTTAAAGTTCTCGCTCGCTTTTTACATTGCTGTTCACTTCAATGTTGTGTTCAAACCATTTTTGGTTTAATACCAGTCATTTTTTCAAGATTTCCCGAAAGTCGAAGACCTTCCGTTGGAAAGAAACTATATCTATTTCATTTAAAAAAAACCCCTCCTGCGTGTTTTTTTAAAAAATTGAAGAAACTTCAGTGAACAGACCATGACCATGTTTGGAGAAGCTGTCGTCGCAAAAATCAACGCCCTTACTGAAAAACATCCCGGAGCCTGTGCCCAACTTTCCCTGAATTCAGTAAGTTTTAAGAGGATATAATTTATTTCGCAGTGTTCAAATTGTCAAGTCGGGATCATTTAATGGTTGGCTATAGCAAACACGTATTACATTTTTTGTAGGGAAAGTTTATAAACAGTTTCTGTAGCATTCAATCGAAAACTTTTTTTATTACCAAACCTACTCCGATTTATTCAAACAAATTAGTTGAATGCCTTACGAGTTTGGTTGCATACGTAAAACACAAAAATGTTATAATAATTTGAATACAAATAATAACAATAATCATGAAAAACGATCGGACAGTCGACCAACCGTTTGATTTCCGCTTGGGTAAATACCACAAACATATGCAACATTGGAAACCATTATTGTTGTTTTTTTTTTTTGCTAAAAAAAACCTTACGAAATTGAAGAAAATTTTGCTACATGCATTTTTTAATTTTTACAAACTGACAATTTAAGTTCACTTTTATGTTTTAAACTCGGCGAATCACGACGGTTTGATTCTATCAAGTTTGCTGAAGTTATGCAAAATTTCCATTCAAATAGCGAAATTTCTTTCAAAAAAAAAAATTTTTTTTTCCTAGCAATTTTTAAATATATAATGAAATTAACATTTTGTGTTAGTCATTGACTCTTTCTCAAAGTATTCTTATTGGCGAAACTTTTGATTTTGTTCATAACGAAACTAGAAACCAAAGTTAACTACTTTTATGATATAGTCTATTTCCAACGAAATATTGGCCACTTTTCAGGGACTTAGATTTTTTTTTAAATATAAAACCACTGAATATTTGAAACATTGAAATGAATAACAATGAACTGAAGGAAATAGCACTGTGAAAGAGGAGTGCGCAGACAAATAAGCGGTCGCGGCGGGACCTAATGCACCATCCTTCGAGGTTTTGGCCGAAAACAGGTGCCGTTTTTTGCAAACACACTGTAAAGACATTTGTGAAACACCCGAAAATAATTCGATTTAATTTTAGACCCCGACGTATCAAATCAAAAATCTTAAAATTTCGATTATAACCTTACAAAAATGTTAATATATAAATACTAATATATATATATATATATATATATATATATATATATATATATATATATATATATATATATATACTATTCTAAAACGAAACATAAAGTTATTTTACAATTATCTGTTTCCCAGTGAACTTTTTTCAGAATTAATCAAAACAGTGAAATGACACAAATCAAAAATCTTAAAAATTTTATTTTACACATTACCTTAAATTTGATGGTAATTTTTACGAAACAATTTTTTTTTCTTTTTCTGATATGTGGTGGTTTTATTTCTGAACAACAACCCATTACATCCCATACATTTTTTTTGTTTCAAAGGTTTTTATAAGTAAGCCTACAAAAATCCTTAGGGTTAGAAACAATATACATTTCATCTTTTTTTTTACATTTTTGTGTAGATGTGGAGCCGGTATTGAATATCAAAACATTTAAATTCTTTAATATCTGATCAAAACAATGAATTATCATATTTTGATAAGTAAAACTGTGGAAAAATTTTCAGTGTAATTTTTATCGTCTCGTACATATCTTTTCAAGTCTATTTGTTGAAAAGTTTTTGAAACACTTATCTGAAAAAAAAAAACTAAAACATTTTTCAGACCATCGACGTTTACGGCTTCACCCCGCACGAAGAAACAAAAGTTTATGATGTCTACATCCGCGCGAATCCGAGTGAAGGAGAATTTATGGTAATTAAATTTAATTTTTTTAATCATTTTAAAATTCAGGCTTTTGTAAGTATCGATCGAAGCGTTGAATCAATTGTGGAAGAATATTTGTATTCAAAATCGCTGAAAGGTGTCAAAGTGAGCGAGGCCATTTCGAGAATAAACGAATATGGAAAAGTGAGTTTAAACTGTTAATATTGAATAATTTGGCAATTAAGCATAATTAACTTTCAAATTTTAGCAAGGAGACTGTATGAATGAGTGGAGACTTCGGAGGATGTGCTACTGTAACGATCCCGAAACAAAAGCTGTTGAATCGATTTTAGACGTTGATAATTGAATCAAAGAGTAAACAAAATTTTTATTGCACTATTTTGTGATTTTCATTCAATTTTGTTAATAACGCATATTTGAAAATGTTTATAAATTGTAAAATTTGCAGTAAAGTTTCATTATAAATATTTTGTTTTTCACTTCAATGTAGCATAAAATCCATTTAGTTGCTCGCTGTTCAAGATAATGGTAACTTGAAATATAGCTCTTTAGTTTTAAAAAAAACAACGTTAAAATTTAGGTTTTAGGTAGAGTACGTAGTATTTATTGAAGTTTTAGCTTTGTGAAGCTTCTTTTTGTGAAACAATTTGGAAGTTGGGTGAAAAATACAGTAAATTATTGATATTTTGCGTTTGCTTTACTGGTTCAGCCAAATTTAAAATAAATTAAGAACCCTCATATTGTAATAGCGATAATAACATTTATTAGTAACCAAATACAAGAATTGGTTGAAAAAAATGTTTTCTAAATGTGTTTTTAATCCAGAGTGGGGCACTTTCGTGTCAACTTCGCGCAAAATTTTGCAAATTTTGCAAAATTATGAATTTAAAACTTTTAAAACTAGAAACTTTGAAATATGGATGGTATTGGTTTTAGTACTAATTTGTAATTTTTTATACCGGCACTTATATTGCATACTAAACTTTTCGACAGGCAATACCATCTGTAAAACTTTTGAAGTGCCCTCTACAAACTGCATAGCATTATTTATTTAAATTAAAACCATTTGGTTTAAGGAAGACAGCAGTGAGCGTCGAATTCTCCTTGGACGCATTTTCCAGGAGCAAGGCAGAAACCATCCTCACAACGGCTTCCGCGGTAGATGTCCTTTCCTTCCATCTGAACTTTCATTCCATTATCACAGGTCACATTTCGGCTGTTCTTGTATCTTTCTAAAAACAAATGCAAAATTAGAGAACATCTTTTTACGTTACGTTCAGCTTTGTAGTCGCAGCACCCTCCCCATGGTGGTAAGCTAGGCGCACAATACATTCCACGTGGGCAGGATTTTCGCTTTACGTGTGCTAAATCCAGGTCTTTGTGGTCCCTAACGCATTCTATCGTTGGCGAATAGAAAAAGCATTCAGCCTTATCCGCTGAAACGAATTTTGTACTGAGAAAAACATCAGAAGCCCCATAATTATGGGGGTGAGAACTTACCAATTGGCGCAATATCGCGGTCAGCTTCATCCCTCGACGCATAGGTATTCCATTTGTTTCCACCACAGCCTTTGTAGAAAAAAGGGAAGGTTTGAAAACGGTGGCCAGTTCATAAGTACTGAAACGTAACAACTCAGACATTCACTAGACTTTCAGCCCATTTTCACAGGTGGCATTTCGGCTTTTGTCGAATTTTTCTGAAATTTTGTGTTGGAAGGAAAAATTAATCAATTTGCCATCAATTTTCGGATCAAAGCAAACTCCAATGAAGCTCCTTGGGTGCAGGCAGTACTTGTCTTTTGGGCAGTTAACAGGCTCCAGGGGCTCCCTAGTATATTGCCATGGGCTCCATCCACCGATAACGCAATGACCACCTTTGTAGTAACCCTTGCACAAATAATAGTCAACTGCAATAGAAATCTCGTTATGTCGGTTCAATCCCTAAATTGCAACTAACCAATCAACCCATGGAACATGACTTTATCATGAGACATATAGTTGTTGTCGTTTCCACCACAGCCCTTGTAGAAAAAGGGGTACACTTCTCGGCGAAAATTGTCGAAGAACCACTGAAGTTTCACTTATTATTGGATTCACACTCACACACTCACACTTTCACACACTCACACACTCACACACTCACACACTCACACACTCACACACTCACACACTCACACACTCACACACTCAAACACTCACACACTCACACACTCACACACTCACACACTCACACACTCACACACTCACACACTCACACACTCACACACTCACACACTCACACACTCACACACTCACACACTCACACACTCACACACTCACACACTCACACACTCACACACTCACACACTCACACACTCACACACTCACACACTCACACACTCACACACTCACACACTCACACACTCACACACTCACACACTCACACACTCACACACTCACACACTCACACACTCACACACTCACACACTCACACACTCACTCACTCACACACTCACACACTCACACACTCACACACTCACACACTCACACACTCACACACTCACACACTCACACACTCACACACTCACACACTCACACACTCACACACTCACACACTCACACACTCACACACTCACACACTCACACACTCACACACTCACACACTCACACACTCACACACTCACACACTCACACACTCACACACTCACACACTCACACACTCACACACTCACACACTCACACACTCACACACTCACACACTCACACACTCACACACTCACCGTTTCAAAGAGCGCGTATGGGACAAAGAGACGAAATAATGATTATACACGACGATTTCATTGTGTGTGTGATGTATTTATTTGTTTTGTTCAGTAAGCGAAAAGCGAAAATGTCAGTTAGAAACTAAATTTCACTTGACGAAACTGCGAATTTCTTTGCACCTGACAAAAGAAAACGAAACATACATGGTGATTTCTATCGTCGGAAAGTTAATCTCAGTACATCCCTTGAAAACCTTTTGTTTTCTTCGAGGTTTTGGTCATTCACTTCAAAAAGTCAAGGAAACAATTCGAGCTACCGTTGTTGCTCACTAAAAAAAACAGCCTTCTTTAATTAGTTGAACACTGCACTGTTTCTGTAATGGTTATATCAAAACACTGAGTTTGATAAATACATTTTTATGGTAAACGGTTGCAGTGACATCAAAGGGGCAGTCAGGCGGGCTTTACGACATTAACTAAACTAAGGAAAAAAAACACTATTTGTTGTCGAGAAAACATACTCCCAATCGTCAAAAACGGGACAGATCTTTAGACGGTTACTACATCCTCTACGTACAGCTTGTACACTGCTAATCAGACTAATTTTATTTTAATTTTATGAGATAGCTTTGGAAAACTTGAGGGTGGCGAAAAAACCTAGCAAAGTTTATTCAAATAATTCTGGACCGTAGCCCATCGAAATTGAAACCCCTTCAGGCAAATTGAGGTTCCGGATTTATTTATGGCTTTACATGACGGTTTTATTCCAATGACAACCATTTCGTCTAAGGAAGACAGCAATGAGCGTCGAATTCTCCTTGGACACATTTCCCAGGAGCGAGGCAAAAACCATCCTCACATGAGAATTTCCGACGCTAGAAGCGTCGGAAAGTTTAGTATTCGAATTTCCGACGCTAGAAGCGTCGAAAAGTTTAGCATTCGAATTTCCGACGCTAGAAGCGTCGGAAAGTTTAGTATTCGAATTTCCGACGCTAGAAGCGTCGAAAAGTTTAGCATTCGAATTTCCGACGCTAGAAGCGTCGGAAAGTTTAGCATTCGAGTTTCCGACGCTAGAAGCGTCGAAAAGTTTAGCATTCGAATTTCCGACGCTGGAAGCGTCGGAAAGTTTAGCATTGGAATTTCCGACGCTGGAACTTCGGAAAGTTTAGCATTCGAATTTCCGACGCTAGAAGCGTCGAAAAGTTTAGCATTCGAATTTCCGACGCTGGAAGCGTCGGAAAGTTTAGCATTGGAATTTCCGACGCTAGAAGCGTCGAAAAGTTTAGCATTCGAAATTCCGACGCTGGAAGCGTCGAAAAGTTTAGCATTGGAATTTCCGACGCTGGAACTTCGGAAAGTTTAGCATTCGAATTTCCGACGCTGGAAGCGTCGGAAAGTTTAGCATTCGAATTTCCGACGCTAGAAGCGTCGGAAAGTTTAGCATTCGAATTTCCGACGCTGGAACTTCGGAAAGTTTAGCATTCGAATTTCCGACGCTGGAAGCGTCGGAAAGTTTAGCATTCGAATTTCCGACGCTAGAAGCGTCGGAAAGTTTAGCATTCGAATTTCCGACGCTAGAAGCGTCGGAAAGTTTAGCATTCGAATTTCCGACGCTAGAAGCGTCGGAAAGTTTAGCATTCGAATTTCCGACGCTAGAAGCGTCGGAAAGTTTAGCATTCGAATTTCCGACGCTAGAAGCGTCGGAAAGTTTAGCATTCGAATTTCCGACGCTAGAAGCGTCGGAAAGTTTAGCATTCGAATTTCCGACGCTAAAACTTCGGAAAGTTTAGCATTCGAATTTCCGACGCTAGAAGCGTCGGAAAGTTTAGCATTCGAATTTCCGACGCTAGAAGCGTCGGAAAGTTTAGCATTCGAATTTCCGACGCTAAAACTTCGGAAAATTTAGCATTCGAATTTCCGACGCTAGAAGCGTCGGAAAGTTTAGCATTCGAATTTCCGACGCTAAAACTTCGGAAAGTTTAGCATTCGAATTTCCGACGCTAGAAGCGTCGGAAAGTTTAGCATTCGAATTTCCGACGCTAGAAGCGTCGGAAAGTTTAGCATTGGAATTTCCGACGCTGGAACTTCGGAAAGTTTAGCATTCGAATTTCCGACGCTAGAACTTCGGAAAGTTTAGCATTCGAATTTCCTACGCTAGAAGCGTCGGAAAGTTTAGCATGAGAATTTCCGACGCTAGAAGCGTCGAAAAGTTTAGCATGAGAATTTCCGACGCTAGAAGCGTCGGAAAGTTTAGCATTCGAATTTCCGACGCTAGAAGCGTCGGAAAGTTTAGCATTCGAATTTCCGACGCTAGAAGCGTCGGAAAGTTTAGCATTCGAATTTCCGACGCTAGAAGCGTCGGAAAGTTTAGCATTCGAATTTTTCGACGCTAGAAGCGTCGGAAAGTTTAGCATTCGAATTTCCGACGCTAGAAGCGTCGGAAAGTTTAGCATTCGAATTTCCGACGCTAAAACTTCGGAAAGTTTAGCATTCGAATTTCCGACGCTAGAAGCGTCGGAAAGTTTAGCATTCGAATTTCCGACGCTAGAAGCGTCGGAAAGTTTAGCATTCGAATTTCCGACGCTAAAACTTCGGAAAGTTTAGCATTCGAATTTCCGACGCTAGAAGCGTCGGAAAGTTTAGCATTCGAATTTCCGACGCTAAAACTTCGGAAAGTTTAGCATTCGAATTTCCGACGCTAGAAGCGTCGGAAAGTTTAGCATTCGAATTTCCGACGCTAGAAGCGTCGGAAAGTTTAGCATTGGAATTTCCGACGCTGGAACTTCGGAAAGTTTAGCATTCGAATTTCCGACGCTAGAACTTCGGAAAGTTTAGCATTCGAATTTCCTACGCTAGAAGCGTCGGAAAGTTTAGCATGAGAATTTCCGACGCTAGAAGCGTCGAAAAGTTTAGCATGAGAATTTCCGACGCTAGAAGCGTCGGAAAGTTTAGCATTCGAATTTCCGACGCTAGAAGCGTCGGAAAGTTTAGCATTCGAATTTCCGACGCTAGAAGCGTCGGAAAGTTTAGCATTCGAATTTCCGACGCTAGAAGCGTCGGAAAGTTTAGCATTCGAATTTCCGACGCTAGAAGCGTCGGAAAGTTTAGCATTCGAATTTCCGACGCTAGAAGCGTCGGAAAGTTTAGCATTCGAATTTCCGACGCTAGAAGCGTCGGAAAGTTTAGCATTCGAATTTCCGACGCTAGAAGCGTCGGAAAGTTTAGCATTCGAATTTCCGACGCTGGAACTTCGGAATGTTTAGCATTCGAATTTCCGACGCTAAAACTTCGGAAAGTTTAGCATTCGAATTTCCGACGCTAGAAGCGTCGGAAAGATTAGCATTCGAATTTCCGACGCTAGAAGCGTCGGAAAGTTTAGCATTCGAATTTCCGACGCTAGAAGCGTCGGAAAGTTTAGCATTCGAATTTCCGACGCTAGAAGCATCGGAAAGTTTAGCATTCGAATTTCCGACGCTAGAAGCGTCGGAAAGTTTATCATTCGAATTTCCGACGCTAGAAGCGTCGGAAAGTTTAGCATTCGAATTTCCGACGGTAGAAGCGTCGGAAAGTTTAGCATTCGAATTTCCGACGCTAGAAGCGTCGGAAAGTTTAGCATTCGAATTTCCGACGCTAGAAGCGTCGGAAAGTTTAGCATTCGAATTTCCGACGCTGGAACTTCGGAATGTTTAGCATTCGAATTTCCGACGCTAGAAGCGTCGGAAAGTTTAGCATTCGAATTTCCGACGCTAAAACTTCGGAAAGTTTAGCATTCGAATTTCCGACGCTAGAAGCGTCGGAAAGTTTAGCATTCGAATTTCCGACGCTAGAAGCGTCGGAAAGTTTAGCATTGGAATTTCCGACGCTGGAACTTCGGAAAGTTTAGCATTCGAATTTCCGACGCTAGAACTTCGGAAAGTTTAGCATTCGAATTTCCGACGCTAGAAGCGTCGGAAAGTTTAGCATTTGAATTTCCGACGCTAGAAGCGTCGGAAAGTTTAGCATTCGAATTTCCGACGCTAGAAGCGTCGGAAAGTTTAGCATTCGAATTTCCGACGCTAGAAGCGTCGGAAAGTTTAGCATTCGAATTTCCGACGCTAGAAGCGTCGGAAAGTTTAGCATTCGAATTTCCGACGCTAGAAGCGTCGGAAAGTTTAGCATTCGAATTTCCGACGCTAGAAGCGTCGGAAAGTTTAGCATTCGAATTTCCGACGCTAGAAGCGTCGGAAAGTTTAGCATTCGAATTTCCGACGCTGGAAGCGTCGGAAAGTTTAGCATTCGAATTTCCGACGCTGGAACTTCGGAATGTTTAGCATTCGAATTTCCGACGCTAGAAGCGTCGGAAAGATTAGCATTCGAATTTCCGACGCTAGAAGCGTCGGAAAGTTTAGCATTCGAATTTCCGACGCTAGAAGCGTCGGAAAGTTTAGCATTCGAATTTCCGACGCTAGAAGCGTCGGAAAGTTTAGCATTCGAATTTCCGACGCTAGAAGCGTCGGAAAGTTTAGCATTCGAATTTCCGACGCTAGAAGCGTCGGAAAGTTTAGCATTCGAATTTCCGACGCTAGAAGCGTCGGAAAGTTTAGCATTCGAATTTCCGACGCTAGAAGCGTCGGAAAGTTTAGCATTCGAATTTCCGACGCTGGAACTTCGGAATGTTTAGCATTGGAATTTCCGACGCTAAAACTTCGGAAAGTTTAGCATTCGAATTTCCGACGCTAGAAGCGTCGGAAAGTTTAGCATGAGAATTTCCGACGCTAGAAGCGTCGAAAAGTTTAGCATTCGAATTTCCGACGCTAGAAGCGTCGGAAAGTTTAGCATTCGAATTTCCGACGCTAGAAGCGTCGGAAAGTTTAGCATTCGAATTTCCGACGCTAAAACTTCGGAAAGTTTAGCATTCGAATTTCCGACGCTAGAAGCGTCGGAAAGTTTAGCATTCGAATTTCCGACGCTAGAAGCGTCGGAAAGTTTAGCATTGGAATTTCCGACGCTGGAACTTCGGAAAGTTTAGCATTCGAATTTCCGACGCTAGAACTTCGGAAAGTTTAGCATTCGAATTTCCTACGCTAGAAGCGTCGGAAAGTTTAGCATGAGAATTTCCGACGCTAGAAGCGTCGAAAAGTTTAGCATGAGAATTTCCGACGCTAGAAGCGTCGGAAAGTTTAGCATTCGAATTTCCGACGCTAGAAGCGTCGGAAAGTTTAGCATTCGAATTTCCGACGCTAGAAGCGTCGGAAAGTTTAGCATTCGAATTTCCGACGCTAGAAGCGTCGGAAAGTTTAGCATTCGAATTTCCGACGCTAGAAGCGTCGGAAAGTTTAGCATTCGAATTTCCGACGCTAGAAGCGTCGGAAAGTTTAGCATTCGAATTTCCGACGCTAGAAGCGTCGGAAAGTTTAGCATTCGAATTTCCGACGCTAAAACTTCGGAAAGTTTAGCAATCGAATTTCCGACGCTAGAAGCGTCGGAAAGTTTAGCATTCGAATTTCCGACGCTAGAAGCGTCGGAAAGTTTAGCATTCGAATTTCCGACGCTAAAACTTCGGAAAGTTTAGCATTCGAATTTCCGACGCTAGAAGCGTCGGAAAGTTTAGCATTCGAATTTCCGACGCTAGAAGCGTCGGAAAGTTTAGCATTGGAATTTCCGACGCTGGAACTTCGGAAAGTTTAGCATTCGAATTTCCGACGCTAGAACTTCGGAAAGTTTAGCATTCGAATTTCCTACGCTAGAAGCGTCGGAAAGTTTAGCATGAGAATTTCCGACGCTAGAAGCGTCGAAAAGTTTAGCATGAGAATTTCCGACGCTAGAAGCGTCGGAAAGTTTAGCATTCGAATTTCCGACGCTAGAAGCGTCGGAAAGTTTAGCATTCGAATTTCCGACGCTAGAAGCGTCGGAAAGTTTAGCATTCGAATTTCCGACGCTAGAAGCGTCGGAAAGTTTAGCATTCGAATTTCCGACGCTAGAAGCGTCGGAAAGTTTAGCATTCGAATTTCCGACGCTAGAAGCGTCGGAAAGTTTAGCATTCGAATTTCCGACGCTAGAAGCGTCGGAAAGTTTAGCATTCGAATTTCCGACGCTAGAAGCGTCGGAAAGTTTAGCATTCGAATTTCCGACGCTGGAACTTCGGAATGTTTAGCATTCGAATTTCCGACGCTAAAACTTCGGAAAGTTTAGCATTCGAATTTCCGACGCTAGAAGCGTCGGAAAGATTAGCATTCGAATTTCCGACGCTAGAAGCGTCGGAAAGTTTAGCATTCGAATTTCCGACGCTAGAAGCGTCGGAAAGTTTAGCATTCGAATTTCCGACGCTAGAAGCGTCGGAAAGTTTAGCATTCGAATTTCCGACGCTAGAAGCGTCGGAAAGTTTAGCATTCGAATTTCCGACGCTAGAAGCGTCGGAAAGTTTAGCATTCGAATTTCCGACGCTAGAAGCGTCGGAAAGTTTAGCATTCGAATTTCCGACGCTGGAACTTCGGAATGTTTAGCATTCGAATTTCCGACGCTGGAACTTCGGAATGTTTAGCATTCGAATTTCCGACGCTGGAACTTCGGAATGTTTAGCATTCGAATTTCCGACGCTAGAAGCGTCGGAAAGTTTAGCATTCGAATTTCCGACGCTAAAACTTCGGAAAGTTTAGCATTCGAATTTCCGACGCTAGAAGCGTCGGAAAGTTTAGCATTCGAATTTCCGACGCTAGAAGCGTCGGAAAGTTTAGCATTGGAATTTCCGACGCTGGAACTTCGGAAAGTTTAGCATTCGAATTTCCGACGCTAGAACTTCGGAAAGTTTAGCATTCGAATTTCCTACGCTAGAAGCGTCGGAAAGTTTAGCATTCGAATTTCCGACGCTAGAAGCGTCGGAAAGTTTAGCATTCGAATTTCCGACGCTAGAAGCGTCGGAAAGTTTAGCATTCGAATTTCCGACGCTAGAAGCGTCGGAAAGTTTAGCATTCGAATTTCCGACGCTAGAAGCGTCGGAAAGTTTAGCATTCGAATTTCCGACGCTAGAAGCGTCGGAAAGTTTAGCATTCGAATTTCCGACGCTAGAAGCGTCGGAAAGTTTAGCATTCGAATTTCCGACGCTAAAACTTCGGAAAGTTTAGCATTCGAATTTCCGACGCTAGAAGCGTCGGAAAGTTTAGCATTCGAATTTCCGACGCTAGAAGCGTCGGAAAGTTTAGCATTCGAATTTCCGACGCTAAAACTTCGGAAAGTTTAGCATTCGAATTTCCGACGCTAGAAGCGTCGGAAAGTTTAGCATTCGAATTTCCGACGCTAGAAGCGTCGGAAAGTTTAGCATTGGAATTTCCGACGCTGGAACTTCGGAAAGTTTAGCATTCGAATTTCCGACGCTAGAACTTCGGAAAGTTTAGCATTCGAATTTCCGACGCTAGAAGCGTCGGAAAGTTTAGCATTCGAATTTCCGACGCTAGAACTTCGGAAAGTTTAGCATTCGAATTTCCTACGCTAGAAGCGTCGGAAAGTTTAGCATGAGAATTTCCGACGCTAGAAGCGTCGAAAAGTTTAGCATGAGAATTTCCGACGCTAGAAGCGTCGGAAAGTTTAGCATTCGAATTTCCGACGCTAGAAGCGTCGGAAAGTTTAGCATTCGAATTTCCGACGCTAGAAGCGTCGGAAAGTTTAGCATTCGAATTTCCGACGCTAGAAGCGTCGGAAAGTTTAGCATTCGAATTTCCGACGCTAGAAGCGTCGGAAAGTTTAGCATTCGAATTTCCGACGCTAAAACTTCGGAAAGTTTAGCATTCGAATTTCCGACGCTAGAAGCGTCGGAAAGTTTAGCATTCGAATTTCCGACGCTAGAAGCGTCGGAAAGTTTAGCATTGGAATTTCCGACGCTGGAACTTCGGAAAGTTTAGCATTCGAATTTCCGACGCTAGAACTTCGGAAAGTTTAGCATTCGAATTTCCTACGCTAGAAGCGTCGGAAAGTTTAGCATGAGAATTTCCGACGCTAGAAGCGTCGAAAAGTTTAGCATGAGAATTTCCGACGCTAGAAGCGTCGGAAAGTTTAGCATTCGAATTTCCGACGCTAGAAGCGTCGGAAAGTTTAGCATTCGAATTTCCGACGCTAGAAGCGTCGGAAAGTTTAGCATTCGAATTTCCGACGCTAGAAGCGTCGGAAAGTTTAGCATTCGAATTTCCGACGCTAGAAGCGTCGGAAAGTTTAGCATTCGAATTTCCGACGCTAGAAGCGTCGGAAAGTTTAGCATTCGAATTTCCGACGCTAGAAGCGTCGGAAAGTTTAGCATTCGAATTTCCGACGCTAGAAGCGTCGGAAAGTTTAGCATTCGAATTTCCGACGCTAGAAGCGTCGGAAAGTTTAGCATTCGAATTTCCGACGCTAGAAGCGTCGGAAAGTTTAGCATTCGAATTTCCGACGCTGGAACTTCGGAATGTTTAGCATTCGAATTTCCGACGCTAAAACTTCGGAAAGTTTAGCATTCGAATTTCCGACGCTAGAAGCGTCGGAAAGATTAGCATTCGAATTTCCGACGCTAGAAGCGTCGGAAAGTTTAGCATTCGAATTTCCGACGCTAGAAGCGTCGGAAAGTTTAGCATTCGAATTTCCGACGCTAGAAGCGTCGGAAAGTTTAGCATTCGAATTTCCGACGCTAGAAGCGTCGGAAAGTTTAGCATTCGAATTTCCGACGCTAGAAGCGTCGGAAAGTTTAGCATTCGAATTTCCGACGCTAGAAGCGTCGGAAAGTTTAGCATTCGAATTTCCGACGCTAGAAGCGTCGGAAAGTTTAGCATTCGAATTTCCGACGCTAGAAGCGTCGGAAAGTTTAGCATTCGAATTTCCGACGCTGGAACTTCGGAATGTTTAGCATTCGAATTTCCGACGCTAAAACTTCGGAAAGTTTAGCATTCGAATTTCCGACGCTAGAAGCGTCGGAAAGTTTAGCATGAGAATTTCCGACGCTAGAAGCGTCGAAAAGTTTAGCATTCGAATTTCCGACGCTAGAAGCGTCGGAAAGTTTAGCATTCGAATTTCCGACGCTAGAAGCGTCGGAAAGTTTAGCATTCGAATTTCCGACGCTAGAAGCGTCGGAAAGTTTAGCATTCGAATTTCCGACGCTAGAAGCGTCGGAAAGTTTAGCATTCGAATTTCCGACGCTAGAAGCGTCGGAAAGTTTAGCATTCGAATTTCCGACGCTAGAAGCGTCGGAAAGTTTAGCATTCGAATTTCCGACGCTAGAAGCGTCGGAAAGTTTAGCATTCGAATTTCCGACGCTAGAAGCGTCGGAAAGTTTAGCATTCGAATTTCCGACGCTAAAACTTCGGAATGTTTAGCATTCGAATTTCCGACGCTAAAACTTCGGAAAGTTTAGCATTCGAATTTCCGACGCTAGAAGCGTCGGAAAGTTTAGCATTCGAATTTCCGACGCTAGAAGCGTCGGAAAGTTTAGCATTCGAATTTCGGACGCTAGAAGCGTCGGAAAGTTTAGCATTCGAATTTCCGACGCTAGAAGCGTCGGAAAGTTTAGCATTCGAATTTCCGACGCTAGAAGCGTCGGAAAGTTTAGCATTCGAATTTCCGACGCTAGAAGCGTCGGAAAGTTTAGCATTCGAATTTCCGACGCTAGAAGCGTCGGAAAGTTTAGCATTCGAATATCCGACGCTGGAACTTCGGAATGTTTAGCATTCGAATTTCCGACGCTAAAACTTCGGAAAGTTTAGCATTCGAATTTCCGACGCTAGAAGCGTCGGAAAGTTTAGCATGAGAATTTCCGACGCTAGAAGCGTCGAAAAGTTTAGCATTCGAATTTCCGACGCTAGAAGCGTCGGAAAGTTTAGCATTCGAATTTCCGACGCTAGAAGCGTCGGAAAGTTTAGCATTCGAATTTCCGACGCTAGAAGCGTCGGAAAGTTTAGCATTCGAATTTCCGACGCTAGAAGCGTCGGAAAGTTTAGCATTCGAATTTCCGACGCTAGAAGCGTCGGAAAGTTTAGCATTCGAATTTCCGACGCTAGAAGCGTCGGAAAGTTTAGCATTCGAATTTCCGACGCTAGAAGCGTCGGAAAGTTTAGCATTCGAATTTCCGACGCTAGAAGCGTCGGAAAGTTTAGCATTCGAATTTCCGACGCTGGAACTTCGGAATGTTTAGCATTCGAATTTCCGACGCTAAAACTTCGGAAAGTTTAGCATTCGAATTTCCGACGCTAGAAGCGTCGGAAAGTTTAGCATTCGAATTTCCGACGCTAGAAGCGTCGGAAAGTTTAGCATTCGAATTTCCGACGCTAGAAGCGTCGGAAAGTTTAGCATTCGAATTTCCGACGCTAGAAGCGTCGGAAAGTTTAGCATTCGAATTTCCGACGCTAGAAGCGTCGGAAAGTTTAGCATTCGAATTTCCGACGCTAGAAGCGTCGGAAAGTTTAGCATTCGAATTTCCGACGCTAGAAGCGTCGGAAAGTTTAGCATTCGAATTTCCGACGCTAGAAGCGTCGGAAAGTTTAGCATTCGAATTTCCGACGCTAGAAGCGTCGGAAAGTTTAGCATTCGAATTTCCGACGCTGGAACTTCGGAATGTTTAGCATTCGAATTTCCGACGCTAAAACTTCGGAAAGTTTAGCATTCGAATTTCCGACGCTAGAAGCGTCGGAAAGTTTAGCATGAGAATTTCCGACGCTAGAAGCGTCGAAAAGTTTAGCATTCGAATTTCCGACGCTAGAAGCGTCGGAAAGTTTAGCATTCGAATTTCCGACGCTAGAAGCGTCGGAAAGTTTAGCATTCGAATTTCCGACGCTAGAAGCGTCGGAAAGTTTAGCATTCGAATTTCCGACGCTAGAAGCGTCGGAAAGTTTAGCATTCGAATTTCCGACGCTAGAAGCGTCGGAAAGTTTAGCATTCGAATTTCCGACGCTAGAAGCGTCGGAAAGTTTAGCATTCGAATTTCCGACGCTAGAAGCGTCGGAAAGTTTAGCATTCGAATTTCCGACGCTGGAACTTCGGAATGTTTAGCATTCGAATTTTCGACGCTAAAACTTCGGAAAGTTTAGCATTCGAATTTCCGACGCTAGAAGCGTCGGAAAGTTTAGCATTCGAATTTCCGACGCTAGAAGCGTCGGAAAGTTTAGCATTCGAATTTCCGACGCTAGAAGCGTCGGAAAGTTTAGCATTCGAATTTCCGACGCTAGAAGCGTCGGAAAGTTTAGCATTCGAATTTCCGACGCTAGAAGCGTCGGAAAGTTTAGCATTCGAATTTCCGACGCTAGAAGCGTCGGAAAGTTTAGCATTCGAATTTCCGACGCTAGAAGCGTCGGAAAGTTTAGCATTCGAATTTCCGACGCTAGAAGCGTCGGAAAGTTTAGCATTCGAATTTCCGACGCTAGAAGCGTCGGAAAGTTTAGCATTCGAATTTCCGACGCTAGAAGCGTCGGAAAGTTTAGCATTCGAATTTCCGACGCTAGAAGCGTCGGAAAGTTTAGCATTCGAATTTCCGACGCTAGAAGCGTCGGAAAGTTTAGCATTCGAATTTCCGACGCTAGAAGCGTCGGAAAGTTTAGCATTCGAATTTCCGACGCTAGAAGCGTCGGAAAGTTTAGCATTCGAATTTCCGACGCTAGAAGCGTCGGAAAGTTTAGCATTCGAATTTCCGACGCTAGAAGCGTCGGAAAGTTTAGCATTCGAATTTCCGACGCTAGAAGCGTCGGAAAGTTTAGCATTCGAATTTCCGACGCTAGAAGCGTCGGAAAGTTTAGCATTCGAATTTCCGACGCTTCTAGCGTCGGAAAGTTTAGCATTCGAATTTCCGACGCTAGAAGCGTCGGAAAGTTTAGCATTCGAATTTCCGACGCTAGAACTTCGGAAAGTTTAGCATTCGAATTTCCTACGCTAGAAGCGTCGGAAAGTTTAGCATTCGAATTTCCGACGCTAGAAGCGTCGGAAAGTTTAGCATTCGAATTTCCGACGCTAGAAGCGTCGGAAAGTTTAGCATTCGAATTTCCGACGCTAGAAGCGTCGGAAAGTTTAGCATTCGAATTTCCGACGCTAGAAGCGTCGGAAAGTTTAGCATTCGAATTTCCGACGCTAGAAGCGTCGGAAAGTTTAGCATTCGAATTTCCGACGCTAGAAGCGTCGGAAAGTTTAGCATTCGAATTTCCGACGCTAGAAGCGTCGGAAAGTTTAGCATTCGAATTTCCGACGCTAGAAGCGTCGGAAAGTTTAGCATTGGAATTTCCGACGCTGGAACTTCGGAAAGTTTAGCATTCGAATTTCCGACGCTAGAAGCGTCGGAAAGTTTAGCATGAGAATTTCCGACGCTAGAAGCGTCGGAAAGTTTAGCATTCGAATTTCCGACGCTAGAAGCGTCGGAAAGTTTAGCATTCGAATTTCCGACGCTAGAAGCGTCGGAAAGTTTAGCATTCGAATTTCCGACGCTGGAACTTCGGAAAGTTTAGCATTCGAATTTCCGACGCTGGAAGCGTCGGAAAGTTTAGCATTCGAATTTCCGACGCTAGAAGCGTCGGAAAGTTTAGCATTCGAATTTCCGACGCTGGAAGCGTCGGAAAGTTTAGCATTCGAATTTCCGACGCTAGAAGCGTCGGAAAGTTTAGCGTGAGAATTTCCGACGCTAGAAGCGTCGGAAAGTTTAGCATTCGAATTTCCGACGCTAGAAGCGTCGGAAAGTTTAGCATTCGAATTTCCGACGCTAGAAGCGTCGGAAAGTTTAGCATTCGAATTTCCGACGCTAGAAGCGTCGGAAAGTTTAGCATTCGAATTTCCGACGCTAGAACTTCGGAAAGTTTAGCATTCGAATTTCCTACGCTAGAAGCGTCGGAAAGTTTAGCATGAGAATTTCCGACGCTAGAAGCGTCGAAAAGTTTAGCATTCGAATTTCCGACGCTAGAAGCGTCGGAAAGTTTAGCATTCGAATTTCCGACGCTAGAAGCGTCGGAAAGTTTAGCATTCGAATTTCCGACGCTAGAAGCGTCGGAAAGTTTAGCATTCGAATTTCCGACGCTAGAAGCGTCGGAAAGTTTAGCATTCGAATTTCCGACGCTAGAAGCGTCGGAAAGTTTAGCATTCGAATTTCCGACGCTAGAAGCGTCGGAAAGTTTAGCATTCGAATTTCCGACGCTAGAAGCGTCGGAAAGTTTAGCATTCGAATTTCCGACGCTAGAAGCGTCGGAAAGTTTAGCATTCGAATTTCCGACGCTAGAAGCGTCGGAAAGTTTAGCATTCGAATTTCCGACGCTGGAACTTCGGAATGTTTAGCATTCGAATTTCCGACGCTGGAACTTCGGAATGTTTAGCATTCGAATTTCCGACGCTAGAAGCGTCGGAAAGTTTAGCATTCGAATTTCCGACGCTAGAAGCGTCGGAAAGTTTAGCATTCGAATTTCCGACGCTGGAACTTCGGAATGTTTAGCATTCGAATTTCCGACGCTAGAAGCGTCAGAAAGTTTAGCATTCGAATTTCCGACGCTAGAAGCGTCGGAAAGTTTAGCATTCGAATTTCCGACGCTAGAACTTCGGAAAGTTTAGCATTCGAATTTCCTACGCTAGAAGCGTCGGAAAGTTTAGCATGAGAATTTCCGACGCTAGAAGCGTCGAAAAGTTTAGCATTCGAATTTCCGACGCTAGAAGCGTCGGAAAGTTTAGCATTCGAATTTCCGACGCTAGAAGCGTCGGAAAGTTTAGCATTCGAATTTCCGACGCTAGAAGCGTCGGAAAGTTTAGCATTCGAATTTCCGACGCTAGAAGCGTCGGAAAGTTTAGCATTCGAATTTCCGACGCTAGAAGCGTCGGAAAGTTTAGCATTCGAATTTCCGACGCTAGAAGCGTCGGAAAGTTTAGCATTCGAATTTCCGACGCTAGAAGCGTCGGAAAGTTTAGCATTCGAATTTCCGACGCTAGAAGCGTCGGAAAGTTTAGCATTCGAATTTCCGACGCTGGAACTTCGGAATGTTTAGCATTCGAATTTCCGACGCTGGAACTTCGGAATGTTTAGCATTCGAATTTCCGACGCTAGAAGCGTCGGAAAGTTTAGCATTCGAATTTCCGACGCTAGAAGCGTCGGAAAGTTTAGCATTCGAATTTCCGACGCTGGAACTTCGGAATGTTTAGCATTCGAATTTCCGACGCTAGAAGCGTCGGAAAGTTTAGCATTCGAATTTCCGACGCTAGAAGCGTCGGAAAGTTTAGCATTCGAACTTCCGACGCTAGAAGCGTCGGAAAGTTTAGCATTCGAATTTCCGACGCTGGAACTTCGGAAAGTTTAGCATTCGAATTTCCGACGCTGGAACTTCGGAATGTTTAGCATTCGAATTTCCGACGCTAAAACTTCGGAAAGTTTAGCATTCGAATTTCCGACGCTAGAAGCGTCGGAAAGTTTAGCATGAGAATTTCCGACGCTAGAAGCGTCGAAAAGTTTAGCATTCGAATTTCCGACGCTAGAAGCGTCGGAAAGTTTAGACATTGTCGTATCCTGTACCCCACGGTGGGGTGCAACAAACCCTGCACCCCACCGTGGGGTGCTGTATCTAGCTTCAAATCATTTTTATTCAGCTGCCAATCACTTGACTATGGAAGACAGCAATGAGCATCGAATTCTCCTTGGACACATTTTCCAGGAGCGAGACAAAAACCATCTTCACAGCTACGTCCACGGTAAACTTCAGTTTTACCTTCGCGCAAGTAAGTTTTAACCTTCAATCCATTTTCGCAAGTCACATTTCGGCTTTTATCAAATCTTTCTAAAAAAGGAAATATTAGGATACTTTTTGAAATTCACCTTCAACAGCTATATCACAGCACGCTCCCCATGGCGGCAACTCAGGAGTGCAGTAGTATCCCTTTGGGCAGGCTTTTGGCTTGAGGTGGGCAAAATCATCAAAATCATGATCCAAAACACAGTCTATATTAGGGACATAGTAGCCACCACAGTAAGAGCGGTCACCTAAAAAGCAAAACATTGGAGCAGTGAGACACTAAAACTGACTTATAATATTTCTAGGGTGAGCTTTTTCGGGTGCTTCGAAGTTATTCCAATTTCCACCGCAACCTTTGTAGAAAAATGGGTAAGCTTCCCGACGCCAACTGTCATAGAAGTACTGGAACTTTTTACATTTTCTCGTTCACTGGAAAAACTCACCCTGATGCCCGCGGTTCCATTTTCACCAGCTTCACAGGGTCTTCCAAAGTTCGGTTCCCGATTACAACTCGCAGTGCCCAAATAGACAAAAAGGAGGAGAAGAATCATTGTCGTGTGGGTTTCAGTTTTGTTTGGGGTTTAAAAAGGCAGACAATCTCATATGAATTATTCATCCCCAAAAATCAAAGTGTAAATGCATCTGATCACAAGGGTTCTCACACTTTATTGCTTTTTGTTCGGAAAGTGATCCGCTGGTGGGCAAACACGCTAAAAAAGTTGAAGATTGATTTGAAATTAAAAGTTACTATTTACCGTTTTTGTTGGCAAATAAAATCTTAAGCATTAAAACTGAAGTGGTAGTTAAGGTATAGTCTGTTTCCAAAGAAAGGTCGGTGACTTTTAAGCGGGCTTGTTATTTTGATCCTTTTTTACCGACGATTTGAAAAAATTGAAGTGAATAGAAATACAATGCGCGACAGCACTGTAAAAGAGGAGTGCGCATAAATTTAAAAGATCGTGGCGGGACCTAATGTACCAACCTTTAAGGTTTTTGGCTAAAACCGGGGCCGTTTTTGGAAACACACTATAGTTTTAAGCATTTGCAAAAAAAGTTTGCTAGGAGAGTAAATAACTAAGCAAAGCGGTTATACCACATATAAGTTGGTTGGATCTGCAGTTCAATAGCAGATTAGCAAATGAGTTGAAGTTGTTAGAATCAGAATACAAAAAGGGACCGTCTAGAAATTGATGCTCTGCTAATCAAACATTTCGAGTTTTAAACAAGGCAACGGTAACCAGATTACGTCACTTTGCGGCCCAACCCGACCGGACTCAATTTATCCCGGGTCGGGTTGAGCCGAGTGAACCCAGAAAATTCAATTGCAAAATAATTACATGTGGATATCAAAGTCGCTGAAAAGAACTTCGTTGGAAAAAGTCTATACTAGTTATCTACCCCTGAGGAAAATGAGACAATAGCGGCAACTTAACGTTTAAATTATTCGGCACACTTAACTTACAAAAGCTTTTACAAACCGTTTTTGAAGGGGGTGCTTAGTAACCAGGCAGACGTTTTCCTGAGTGAGATATTGTCTTTAGGAACAACATTTTTGAGCACATAAAGTTTAAATGCTTTTCGGGTAACTGCGTAACCAAAAGGCTACGGAAAATGAACTTTTACAACGTTTCCAATGCAATTTTATTCAAGTACCATTGTGTCTGCTCATGGAGCACAGCAATAGGCATCAAACTCTGTTTGAACACATTTTGCGGGAGATTGACAGAAGCCATCATCACAATGGCGTCCTCGATAAACTTTGGTCTTGCCGTAGAAAAGGTGAGTTTGGACTTTCAGCCCATTTTCACAGGTGGCATTTCGGCTTTTGTCGAATTTTTCTGAAATTTTGTGTTGCCACGAAAAATTAATCAATTTACCATCAATTTTCGGATCACAGCAAACTCCAATGAAGCTCCTTGGGTGCAGGCAGTACTTGTCTTTTGGGCAGTTAACAGGCTCCAGGGGCTCCCTAGTATATTGCCATGGGCTCCATCCACCGATAACGCAATGACCACCTTTGTAGTAACCCTTGCACAAATAATAGTCAACTGCAATAGAAATCTCGTTATGTCGGTTCAATCCCTAAATTGCAACTAACCAATCAACCCATGGAACATGACTTTATCATGAGACATATAGTTGTTGTCGTTTCCACCACAGCCCTTGTAGAAAAAGGGGTACACTTCTCGGCGAAAATTGTCGAAGAACCACTGAAGTTTCACTTATTATTGGATTCACACTCACACACTCACACACCCACACACTCACACACTCACACACTCACACACTCACACACTCACACACTCACACACTCACACACTCACACACCCACACACTCACACACTCACACACTCACACACTCACACACTCACACACTCACACACTCACACACTCACACACTCAAACACTCACACACTCACACACTCACACACTCACACACTCACACACTCACACACTCACACACTCACACACTCACACACTCACACACTCACACACTCACACACTCACACACTCACACACTCACACACTCACACACTCACACACTCACACACTCACACACTCACACACTCACACACTCACACACTCACACACTCACACACTCACACACTCACACACTCACACACTCACACACTCACACACTCACACACTCACACACTCACTCACACACTCACACACTCACACACTCACACACTCACACACTCACACACTCACACACTCACACACTCACACACTCACACACTCACACACTCACACACTCACACACTCACACACTCACTCACTCACACACTCACACACTCACACACTCACACACTCACACACTCACACATTCACACACTCACACACTCACACACCACACTCACACACTCACACACTCACACACTCACACACTCACACACTCACACACTCACACACTCACACACTCACACACTCACACACTCACACACTCACACACTCACACACTCACACACTCACACACTCACACACTCACTCACTCACTCACTCACTCACTCACTCACTCATACACTCACACACTCACACACCACACTCACACACTCACACACTCACACACTCACACACTCACACACTCACACACTCACACACTCCCACACTCACACACTCACACACTCACTCACTCACTCACACACTCACACACTCACACACTCACACACTCACACACTCACACACTCACACACCACACTCACACACTCACACACTCACACACTCACACACTCACACACTCACACACTCACACACTCACACACTCACACACTCACACACTCACACACTCACACACTCACACACTCACTCACTCACTCACTCACTCACTCACACACTCACACACTCACACACTCACACACTCACACACTCACACACTCACACACTCACACACTCACACACTCACACACTCACACACTCACACACTCACACACTCACACACTCACACACTCACACACTCACACACTCACACACTCACACACTCACACACTCACACACTCACACACTCACTCACACACACACTCACACACTCACTCACACACTCACACACTCACACACTCACACACTCACACACTCACACACTCACACACCACACTCACACACTCACACACTCACACACTCACACACTCACACACTCACACACTCACACACTCACACACTCACACACTCACACACTCACACACTCACACACTCACACACTCACACACTCACACACTCACACACTCACACACTCACACACTCACACACTCACTCACTCACTCACTCACTCACTCACACACTCACACACTCACACACTCACACACTCACACACTCACACACTCACACACTCACACTCACACACTCACACACTCACACACTCACTCACTCACTCACTCACTCACTCACTCACTCACTCACTCATACACTCACACACTCACACACCACACTCACACACTCACACACTCACACACTCACACACTCACACACTCACACACTCACACACTCCCACACTCACACACTCACACACTCACTCACTCACTCACACACTCACACACTCACACACTCACACACTCACACACTCACACACTCACACACCACACTCACACACTCACACACTCACACACTCACACACTCACACACTCACACACTCACACACTCACACACTCACACACTCACACACTCACACACTCACACACTCACACACTCACACACTCACACACTCACACACTCACACACTCACACACTCACTCACACACTCACTCACACACTCACACACTCACACACTCACTCACTCACTCACTCACTCACTCACACACTCACACAATCACACACTCACACACTCACACACTCACACACTCACACACTCACACACTCACACACTCACACACTCACACACTCACACACTCACACACTCACACACTCACACACTCACACACTCACACACTCACACACTCACACACTCACACACTCACACACTCACACACTCACACACCACACTCACACACTCACACACTCACACACTCACACACTCACACACTCACACACTCACACACTCACACACTCACACACTCACACACTCACACACTCACACACTCACTCACTCACTCACTCACTCACTCACACACTCACACACTCACACACTCACACACTCACACACTCACACACTCACACACTCACACACTCACACACTCACTCACTCACTCACTCACTCACTCACTCACTCACTCATACACTCACACACTCACACACCACACTCACACACTCACACACTCACACACTCACACACTCACACACTCACACACTCACACACTCACTCACACACTCACTCACACACTCACACACTCACACACTCACACACTCACACACCACACTCACACACTCACACACTCACACACTCACACACTCACACACTCACACACTCACACACTCACACACTCACACACTCACACACTCACACACTCACACACTCACACACTCACACACTCACACACTCACACACTCACACACTCACACACTCACACACTCACACACTCACACACTCACACACTCACACACTCACTCACTCACTCACTCACTCACTCACTCACTCACACACTCACACACTCCCACACTCACACACTCACACACTCACACACTCACACACTCACACACTCACACACTCCCACACTCACACACTCACACACTCACTCACACACTCACACACTCACACACTCACACACTCACACACTCACACACTCACACACTCACACACCACACTCACACACTCACACACTCACACACTCACACACTCACACACTCACACACTCACACACTCACACACTCACACACTCACACACTCACACACTCACACACTCACACACTCACTCACTCACTCACTCACTCACTCACACACTCACACACTCACACACTCACACACTCACACACTCACACACTCACACACTCACACACTCACACACTCACACACTCACTCACTCACTCACTCACTCACTCACTCACTCACTCATACACTCACACACTCACACACCACACTCACACACTCACACACTCACACACTCACACACTCACACACTCACACACTCCCACACTCACACACTCACACACTCACTCACTCACTCACACACTCACACACTCACACACTCACACACTCACACACTCCCACACTCACACACTCACACACTCACTCACACACTCACACACTCACACACTCACACACTCACACACTCACACACTCACACACTCACACACCACACTCACACACTCACACACTCACACACTCACACACTCACACACTCACACACTCACACACTCACACACTCACACACTCACACACTCACACACTCACACACTCACACACTCACACACTCACTCACTCACTCACTCACTCACTCACACACTCACACACTCACACACTCACACACTCACACACTCACACACTCACACACTCACACACTCACACACTCACACACTCACTCACTCACTCACTCACTCACTCACTCACTCACTCATACACTCACACACTCACACACCACACTCACACACTCACACACTCACACACTCACACACTCACACACTCACACACTCCCACACTCACACACTCACACACTCACTCACTCACTCACACACTCACACACTCACACACTCACACACTCACACACTCACACACTCACACACCACACTCACACACTCACACACTCACACACTCACACACTCACACACTCACACACTCACACACTCACACACTCACACACTCACACACTCACACACTCACACACTCACACACTCACACACTCACACACTCACACACTCACACACTCACTCACACACTCACTCACACACTCACACACTCACACACTCACACACTCACACACTCACACACTCACACACTCACACACTCACACACTCACACACTCACACACTCACACACTCACACACTCACACTCACTCACTCACACACTCACACACTCACACACTCACACACTCACACACTCACACACTCACACACTCACACACCACACTCACACACTCACACACTCACACACTCACACACTCACACACTCACACACTCACACACTCACACACTCACACACTCACACACTCACACACTCACACACTCACACACTCACACACTCACACACTCACACACTCACTCACTCACTCACTCACTCACTCACTCACTCACTCACTCACTCACTCACTCACTCACACACTCACACACTCACACACCACACTCACACACTCACACACTCACACACTCACACACTCACACACTCACACACTCACACACTCCCACACTCACACACTCACACACTCACTCACTCACTCACACACTCACACACTCACACACTCACACACTCACACACTCACACACTCACACACCACACTCACACACTCACACACTCACACACTCACACACTCACACACTCACACACTCACACACTCACACACTCACACACTCACACACTCACACACTCACACACTCACACACTCACACACTCACACACTCACACACTCACACACTCACACACTCACACAGTCACACACTCACACACTCACACACTCATTCACACACTCACACACTCACACACTCACACACTCACACACTCACACACTCACACACTCACACACTCACACACTCACACACTCACACACTCACACACTCACACACTCACACTCACTCACTCACACACTCACACACTCACACACTCACACACTCACACACTCACACACTCACACACTCACACACTCACACACCACACTCACACACTCACACACTCACACACTCACACACTCACACACTCACACACTCACACACTCACACACTCACACACTCACACACTCACACACTCACACACTCACACACTCACACACTCACACACTCACACACTCACACACTCACACACTCACACACTCACTCACTCACTCACTCACTCACTCACTCACTCACTCACTCACTCACTCACACACTCACACACTCACACACCACACTCACACACTCACACACTCACACACTCACACACTCACACACTCACACACTCACACACTCACACACTCACACACTCCCACACTCACACACTCACACACTCACTCACTCACTCACACACTCACACACTCACACACTCACACACTCACACACTCACACACTCACACACCACACTCACACACTCACACACTCACACACTCACACACTCACACACTCACACACTCACACACTCACACACTCACACACTCACACACTCACACACTCACACACTCACACACTCACACACTCACACACTCACACACTCACACACTCACACACTCACACACTCACACACTCACACACTCACGCACTCACACACTCACACACTCACACACTCACACACTCACACACTCACACACTCACACACTCACACACTCACTCACTCACTCACTCACTCACTCACTCACTCACTCACTCACTCACACACTCACACACTCACACACCACACTCACACACTCACACACTCACACACTCACACACTCACACACTCACACACTCACACACTCACACACTCACTCACTCACTCACACACTCACACACTCACACACTCACACACTCACACACTCACACACTCACACACTCACACACTCACACACTCACACACTCACACACTCACACACTCACACACTCACACACTCACACACTCACACTCACTCACTCACACACTCACACACTCACACACTCACACACTCACACACTCACACACCACACTCACACACTCACACACTCACACACTCACACACTCACACACTCACACACTCACACACTCACACACTCACACACTCACACACTCACACACTCACACACTCACACACTCACACACTCACACACTCACACACTCACACACTCACTCACTCACTCACTCACTCACTCACTCACTCACTCACACACTCACACACTCCCACACTCACACACTCACACACTCACTCACTCACTCACACACTCACACACTCACACACTCACACACTCACACACTCACACACTCACACACTCACACACTCACACACTCACACACTCACACACCACACTCACACACTCACACACTCACACACTCACACACTCACACACTCACACACTCACACACTCACACACTCACACACTCACACACTCACACACTCACACACTCACACACTCACACACTCACACACTCACACACTCACTCACTCACTCACTCACACACTCACACACTCACACACTCACACACTCACACACTCACACACTCACACACTCACACACTCACACACTCACACACTCACACACTCACACACTCACACACTCACACACTCACACACTCACACACTCACACACTCACGCACTCACACACTCACTCACACACTCACTCACACACTCACACACTCACACACTCACACACTCACACACTCACACACTCACACACTCACACACTCACACACTCACACACTCACACACTCACACACTCACACACTCACACACTCACACACTCACACACTCACACACTCACACACTCACACACTCACACACTCACACACTCACACACTCACACACTCACACACTCACACACTCACACACTCACACACTCACACACTCACACACTCACTCACACACTCACTCACACACTCACACACTCACACACTCACACACTCACACACTCACACACTCACACACTCACACACTCACACACTCACACACTCACACACTCACACACTCACACACTCACACACTCACACACTCACACACTCACACACTCACACACTCACACACTCACACACTCACACACTCACACACTCACACACTCACACACTCACACACTCACATACTCACACACTCACACACTCACACACTCACACACTCACACACTCACGCACTCACACACTCACTCACACACTCACTCACACACTCACACACTCACACACTCACACACTCACACACTCACACACTCACACACTCACACACTCACACACTCACACACTCACACACTCACACACTCACACACTCACACACTCACACACTCACACACTCACACACTCACACACTCACACACTCACACACTCACACACTCACACACTCACACACTCACACACTCACACACTCACACACTCACACACTCACACACTCACACACTCACACACTCACACACTCACACACTCACACACTCACTCACACACTCACTCACACACTCACACACTCACACACTCACACACTCACACACTCACACACTCACACACTCACACACTCACGCACTCACACACTCACTCACACACTCACTCACACACTCACACACTCACACACTCACACACTCACACACTCACACACTCACACACTCACACACTCACACACTCACACACTCACACACTCACACACTCACACACTCACACACTCACACACTCACACACTCACACACTCACACACTCACACACTCACACACTCACACACTCACACACTCACACACTCACACACTCACACACTCACACACTCACACACTCACACACTCACACACTCACACACTCACACACTCACACACTCACACACTCACACACTCACACACTCACACACTCACACACTCACACACTCACACACTCACGCACTCACACACTCACTCACACACTCACTCACACACTCACACACACACACTCACACACTCACACACTCACACACTCACACACTCACACACTCACACACTCACACACTCACACACTCACACACTCACACACTCACGCACTCACACACTCACTCACACACTCACTCACACACTCACACACTCACACACTCACACACTCACACACACACACTCACACACTCACACACTCACACACTCACACACTCACACACTCACACACTCACACACTCACACACTCACACACTCACACACTCACACACTCACACACTCACACACTCACACACTCACACACTCACACACTCACACACAACTTACCCTTATGGCAGAAGTTCCATTTTCTCCAGCATTGCAGGGCCTACCCAAGTCTGGTTTCACAGTCCTTTGGTATTGGTCTGAGGTTACGATATCAACGAAGAAGAAGAAAAGAAACATGGTCTTGTGATTTTTCAATTTGGTTGGTGTTTAAAAAGGCAGACAATCCCATATGAATTATTTATTTCCGACAAGGGAAAACCGATGATCAAAGACGTTTTCGTTTTGTATTGCATTGCGGGGTTCAGTAGGAAAATATGTTTGCTACGGAAAAATTGACATGATTGGGTTGAAATCAAAATCGTGAAGAATTTTTCCGAATGACAAATTTCATAAACAAAAGCTTATAATTAATTTTTTTTTGAAAGTTTTTATATATATCAGGGTTTCAAAGTAAAATATAGAAATTGTCCCCACTTGTTTTTATTGTCAGGAAAAACCTTGTTTTGGTCATTTTGCCTATTTGATGAGAAGCTCGGTACCACCCAAAACACT
This sequence comes from Oscheius myriophilus, assembly GCA_964057215.1. NCBI lineage: Eukaryota > Metazoa > Nematoda > Chromadorea > Rhabditida > Rhabditidae > Oscheius > Oscheius myriophilus. Next base: position 7,361,180 of record OZ059906.1, read on the forward strand.
CTTATCGGGAGAGTTAAAGGTTATGCTTCACTTGTGTTTTATCCAATTTTCACTTTTTCGTTATCCAAGATCTTTATTCAGTTATGACTTCCGAAAAAAAGAATGCTGCGCCCAAGCAAATTATATATTTCGGTAAACATACTATCACCGATATAACATTTATTGTCCGTGGTACGGCTTTTGCTGTTCATAAAACGGTAATAATATACTTTCCATAAATACTTACAAGAATAATTTCAGACACTTGCCCTGGATTCAGCTTACTTCGAAAAACTGCTGTTCGGAGAATTCGCAGAGGTTAATATTTCAGTGAGGAAAACTTGTTTTTTAGAAGAATCAAAACCCTATTGAACTGGATGCAGATCCAGTTGCGTTTGAACGCATGCTGAATTTTTATTACAAAGGCAACTTTGGCGACGAGAAATTTCTGAAGTGTCCCTCAAAATTGGAGGACTCGAAGAAAAGTGGGTTTAGAAATTTCAATAGAGTGCGCACAACACACGCACAAATAAACGTTGGGATGCGTTTTTCCAGGCATCGAATTGGACTACTATTATCTCTACGAAATTTTAAACCGCTTTGGCGCTAAAAAAGCAAAAACACACTTTTGGAAGATATGGAGCGGTAACCGTTGTGCAGGAGTCACACGAGGGGTATTACTCATCACCTTGTTTTGACTGATTGATTTCAGGGTTTTAATTTTGTTCGAGATTGTGAACACTGTTTAAACGGACCAATTATGGCAGCAATTTATAACGGAGTTGTAGGGGTGGGATGTTTGTATTCACTTATGAAATCTTCATTTTAGAATGGGAGATTTACAATAGGAGCAGTAAAGACCTGGATGGAAAAATTTTATCCGGTGGTTCCGCAAGTGGCGATGACGACAGACAATGCAATGCCGAAAATCATCAGAGAGATGGTTCCCTAGAACCTTGTCGAAGTTGCATGAAACCAAAGATGCTGCATTTCTCTTCAACAATCAATAAAGCTCTGTTTTCTCAATACAAATAAACATTTTAATACAACTGAAGTTGTCCAACCCCACGTCTCGTTTCATTACCGTTTTACATTGTTCTAAAGTATAAAATCCAACAAAGAAGACTAGTAAAAACTTGGCCTTATGTTTCATTTTTCTCAATTTGTTTGAAGTTTGAAAGGTCAGACAGTCCCGTATGAATTATTCATCTCCGATCATGAAGGAATATACTAATGCTTTTGTATCGCGATGTTCAAAAGGAAAAATTTTGCTACGAAAAAATCGACATTATTGGAGGTTGAAATCAAATCCGTGGAAAACCATGGACATCATCATGAAATTTTTAACTTTTTTCAAAACAGACCCTTTTTGTTAGATTTTGGTTTTAGAGATTTTTGTTTTTTAGATACTGATTTAGTTTTTTTTTCATTCTTTTAAAAAGGGCTGAATGAAGTTAACTAATTTTTTTTAATGTGTTTTTTTGTTTGTTCCCTACATATTTCAATGTTGGATTAATTATATTTACACGAAAATTTGGGCCCTTTCTCTCTTATTTTTATTGTATCGACATTTTTCAGTTATTTTCCGGAAACATTGGACGGCAGAAGTTTTTTTTTAAGTTTGTCAGTTTTGCAGCCAATTTTATTCTTCCAGATTGGCGAATTTTCTGAACAAAAAAGCATATAAAGCACGTGCCAAACTTACTTTGGCGGTTTTCGGAAATTAATGAAATTTTTCTGATGTTGATACTCGAATTACCAATTGTTACATCAAAATAGTGGGCTACAAAAGGGGCATGGCCATTTTTTTCGAAGTAGAATATGCGAGGAGTATATAATTGGCATATATTTTGATGTTTTAGGGGTACATATAGCTGTCGCCAAACCGGAATCTTATGCTAATTGCGGAAACATGCAAAGCATGCTCTGTCGATCATGATTTGACTACGAATTTCCCATATCAACAGAGCATCACTTGAACATTCTAATTTTATTGGCACGATTCCAATTTTGCGACAGCTATAGTAAAAGAACTCAAGTTTAAATCTTGTTTTCGTTGTTTTAACCTTTTCGATGAGAAATATCCCTTCCCTCCAATTTAACTGTTTGTCGTATTTGGTGGTACCACCCAACACAATTTTATCGCAAAGTCAAAGATAACGTTCTTTGGGGTGTTTTCATTCAATGTTCTCTTTCCCAACACTTTTTTTCAGTTATGAGTTCTGACAAGAAAATAACTGTGCCGAAAGAAGTGATATCTTTCGGAAAATCGAAAATCTCCGATTTGACAATCATTGTCGGTGGCATAGGCTTTGCCGTTCACAAAACGGTATTTTTCACTAAACGAAAATGCATAATTGACTTGTTTAGACCCTTGCAATGGATTCAGAATATTTCGAAGTTCTTCTGTTTGGCGATTTTGCAGAGGTACGCAAATCAGAAAAAAACGACTGTTTTTCAGAAAGATCAAAATCCTATCGAATTGGTAGCAGATCCTGTTGCATTTAAGCGCATGCTGAATTTTATGTATAAAGGTGATTTTGGAGATGAAGAATTTTTCAAGTGTCCCTCAAAATTGGCTGATCCAAAGAAAAGTAGGTTTAGCGACTTAGAGCAACACACACAAACACAAACTCACACACTCACACACTCACACACTCACACACTCACACACTCACACACTCACACACTCACACACTCACACACTCACACACTCACACACTCACACACTCACACACTCACACACGCAAACTCACCCTTTTCTAGACTTTGGATTAGACAAGTTTTCTCTTTACGAAGTCTCAAACCGATCTAGATGCCTGCATTTCTTTTTAGCCATCAAAATCAATAAACCTTTTGTTTTTTCCTTTGATTTCTCAAGAGTTTATACAGTCTGTTTCCAAAAAATGGATGGTCAAAAAATGGTTTGCTGCCAGTGAAGATTTGAAACAGTTATTTGAAAAGAAATAAAATAAGCGAAATAGACAAAGAAAAGAGGAGTTCGATGGCAAATCGCGGCGGGACCTAATGTACCATCCTTTAAGATTTTTGGCCAGAACGGTGCAGTTTTTTGGAAACACACTATAATGTTTATGCAACCCAAGATATTTGCAAAACATGAGTCCTTTCGACAACAGCTTTTGCGTCGATGGAATTCTTTGAATTCTAAATTGAAACATTAACATTTCAATAAACAATTTATAAATTTCCAAAAAACGCTTTGCGCCGGAGCGGTTCCCGGCCGCCCTAGGTGCCCCACCCGAGTGTACACCTGTGCACGTGCAACTCCATGCCGCATAGCGGCCCGATGCGGGAAAAAAATGAGCAGCCGCAGGCCTCGAAATCGAAAGGCCGAAGGCCGCCTTATTGTGAGACCCGTAGAGACCCGTAGCGAGACTTTGACTTCTGGTAAATTACTTTTAGAGATTTTTAACGCATGTGTTGTATAGTCTGTTTCCAATGAAGATCTTAGACTTTCAGACAATCTTGAGAAATTCTCGCATTTAACCAAAAAGGATGTGACAAATTCAAGTGAACGAAGATATAATTGGCGAAATAGCACTGTAAAAGAGGAGTGCGCAGACTTTTGACAAAGATCGTTGCAGGACCAAAGGTACCTAGTCCTATAAAATTTGGAAAAATGCTTGCCCATTCGTTGGAAATAGACTATATATCTTGTGTCCTGTGATTTATAACGACCTCTGGGGGACATTGATAATTTGGATTTTTCACCAAGTTCTCTTTCTTTATACTTTTTTTATACATTTGTGTCATAAATATTTTAAATATTATATAAATGTTTGCGGCTTTTTCAGACTCTTCGTGGCCTAATCGTTAAAACAGATTGCAGTTTAAGCAGGCGCATCACCTTCCACGTGGAAGCTGATGAAATCTTGCGAAACAAAATTTGCTGTATGAATAATAAAGCGATTTGGCAGCATGTTACATTCAATGCGATCAGTGTACAGCGGCTATGAAGACCATTCTGGTAAGCATTTTACTAAAGTTCACATAAAAATAACAATTGTAGATCTTCGCCTTGCTTCCTTTGGCTTCTATTGCAATGCATTTCTGGGGATACCGATCAACTTTTGAAGTGCACTACTGTTTCACATGTGCTTCAAGTGTTTTGTATCATTACAAGTTGGATCTGTATGAAGTGAGATACAGAAACAGAGAGAGAGACAGAGAGAGACAGATAAGCAAAGAGAGAGAGACAGACAGAGAGACAGAGAGAGACATAGAGACAACGAGAGACAGAGAGAGACAGAGAGACAAAGAGACAGAGAGACAGAGAGACAGAGAGACAGAGAGACAGAGAGACAGAGAGACAAAGAGACAGAGAGACAGAGAGACAGAGAGACAGAGAGACAGAGAGACAGAGAGACAGAGAGACAGAGAGACAGAGAGACAGAGAGACAGAGAGACAGAGAGACAGAGAGACAGAGAGACAGAGAGACAGAGAGACAGAGAGACAGAGAGACAGAGAGACAGAGAGACAGAGAGACAGAGAGACAGAGAGACAGAGAGACAGAGAGACAGAGAGACAGAGAGACAGAGAGACAGAGAGACAGAGAGACAGAGAGACAGAGAGACAGAGAGACAGAGAGACAGAGAGACAGAGAGACAGAGAGACAGAGAGACAGAGAGACAGACAGACAGAGAGACAGAGAGACAGAGAGACAGAGAGACAGAGAGACAGAGAGACAGAGAGACAAAAAGACAGAGAGACAGAGAGACAGAGAGACAGAGAGACAGAGAGACAGAGAGACAGAGAGAGACAGACAGAGAGACAGAGAGAGACAGAGAGACAAAGAGACTTTCAGGAGGACTATCTCACTTACGGAAATCACATGCGCACCCGTTCTGGTGTCTCCTTTGGAAACTTTTATGTTAAAGGAGTACTACACGGTTCCCAGGAAAATGATGAAATCATGACTCACGAAAATTGGAAGATAAAAATTGATGTAACCCATAACTGCACCAATAGTGGCCAACAACGGGTAAAAAACCGTTGAAACTTGACTTTAATATAATCAAATTTTAGATGGAAATCTTCCGTTACGACGAAAGGTGCAACCACTACACTGCTCACTGTGTTTATCACAAGAATTTCACTTTGAACGCGAGATAAATATACTTTTGGGACTAATCGAACTGAGTGTGTGAGTGTGTGAGTGTGTGAGTGTCTGAGTGTGTTTCGGCTCGTAATGGCCTAAAAAACACTGACCTGTTAAATGTTTCACAACACTTATAACTTGGTTCGAAATGACAATTACTGTTCTGTGGATACACTGGTTATCAAAATGTTTTGCATTACTATGTTTTCTCAACAAAAGTTTATCATCCCAAACTTTTATTTAAAAAAAAAAAAAACGAGAAAAAACGATTGTACCGGTATATCACTGACGGAAGGCATGTTCGCGAGATCATTTCCGGTTCATGGGTGCTTCTTTCTTTTGTCTCTGTTCCGTTTCCTCTCCGTCTCTGACCATCTCAGTTTTTGTTTTGTTTCTGCCTTTCTCGTTTCTTCGCCTTCTTGCTCTTTGTGGGCTCCGGTTGATCGTTGTCATCGGGTAGCATGTAGATTTGGCGAATTTCTTCGGTTGTTTTGCCCTGAAAATAGCGATTTGAAGAGAGAGTGAGAAAGAAAGAGAGAGAGAGAGAGAGAGAGAGAGAGAGAGAGAAAGAGAGAGAGAGAGAGAGAGAGAGAAAGAGTGAGAGAGAGTGAAAGAGAGAGAGAGAGAGAGAGAGAGAGAGAGAGTAAAAGAGAGAGAGAGAGAGAGAGAGAGAGAGAGAGAGAGAGAAAGAGAGAGAGAGAGAGAGAGAGAGAGAGAGAGAGAGAGAAAGAGTGAGAGAGAGAGAGAGTGAAAGAGAGAGAGAGAGAGAGAGTGAAAGAGAGAGAGAGAGAGAGAGAGAGAGAGAGAGAGAAACTTACATCAGCCATGTTTGCGATCTTCTGGGTAATGATGTCGACGACTCCATGGATTCCAATGTCATGTGCTCCCTGAACATATACGATTAATTTTTTTTTCAATTCAGTTTTCATTGCGTAAGAATTTTACTGTTTTTCAAAAACATTTTCCGTTTCACGCCACTTTGCGTAAGGTAACCGAAATGTTATTGAGTCATTAGAGACGCTATGCATTATCGATCAAAATCTGCAAATTTAGACATCGCTATATAAAATTGTAAAAACACTGGGCAAAGTAAAATGTTTTTTTTTTAATATTGCGTCTCAAAAAGTTGAAATGAGACAATTTTTGGAAATAAATTTTTAACCTTTTTTTAAAGAAAGTTGGAAATAGACAATTCCATAAGTGGTTATTCTAACTGAAGTGACTTGAGCACAGAACCAAAATTTTTGGTAATAAATTAAAACAGTGAATTCACATTGTCGTGAAATTGTTTTTCATCCCACTCTCAAAATTATTTTTTAGACCTACAAAAACCTCTTTTTAAAACACTTTTTGCAATTCCGGTTTGTTTCTCAAGTGCAACGTTTCAATGAGATGTGTCATGTGTAAAACTTTTTTTGTTCAAATAACTATCCCAACTACCAAGCAAATTTAATTGGATTGAAAGGAAGAAAATTTTAGATTTGGTGCAAATTTCTGCTTGGCATAGTCTCACGTCTCACGCAATTTTGCGTACAAAGGTCAAATTGTCTCTGCATGAAAAATCCATGATCATTCATTATTAAAATCATAGATGTCGATTTAAAATATTGTCAAAACAGTTTACAAAACTTTTTTTTAAATTTAAATTTTTACCCGTTTCAAAATAATAATTTTTACCGTAATTAAAATTTCACTTAAAATTATTTTCTACAGTATATAATACATTTTTTTGTTATCAAATCACATGAATTTAAGGGATTTTTTGTAAATGCGTGCCAAAGTTTCAATCTGATCATGTGAGAACTAATTTTCGTCGAACGACATTCAGAGTTTCCAATGTCAAAAAAACGAGAATTCCGGCCAATACAAGCTCCTCCTCGTGTTTTATTGTTTGACTGTGTTGCGCAGACATTTCCGAGTCCCACGGGGCCAGTTTTTTTCCCAATTGTAGCTCTACTGTGGACAACTTTGAATGAAACTTCGGTAAAACTGATAAAAAAAACGGTGGAAAAGCTCTCCAAACAGAAAAGCATTGCTGTGCAAGCCAAAATACTGTACGCAATACAGAAAAACAATAGAAACCGATGGGGAAAAATGACCTCTAGCCGATTTTTTTTTGAAAACAATATAGTGGGTTAAAAAACCGATTTCTTCAGAAATTTAGCTAACGAAATGTGAAGAAAACTTTTTTCTAAAACCAAAATTTTTATGTGTTTTTTTTCTAATCTACAAGTATTTTTAAAATATGCAATCGATAGGGGGTGGATTCATTTTCTTATTTTTTTTTGATTCACCTTAGAAGTTTTTGTTGTATTTTAATTGCATGTTGATTAATTGACTGCTTCATCTAAGGATCATGCTTATGTAAAGTGAACCATCTTGTATTTCTTGGACATTCAAAATATAAACTTACGATGCGATGTTTTTGATTATTTTATAAATAAGTTTGGCATATTAATCGAATGTTTCATCTACGGCTCTTAAAAATGTCAAGTGAACTGTCATTAATTCGTCACTTACAATGCAAAGTTGAAGCAGATCATCCGATGGCATATCCATATACCTCTTGTCAGAAGCCGTCAATTTCACTCTAGGGTCCTCATGGGGTAGTTTATGCCGATAAACCTCGTACCGGTGTTCCTCACACCACTCCATTAACTGAAAACCATCATGTCAGTTCTTTTTGACTTTTTTTCGTTTTAAAAACACTGCTGATAAAAATAACTTTACAGGAAACATTAAAAATTCGCATGTTTTCTGTTTGCTCGTTATAAAAACCACTGAAAATGTGTTGAACTCACCTTTATGAGAGTGGCTCCGTCGACTTTCCGGACCGGAATGGGTCGTTCTAACCAAGAGTAGGTGGGATCCGTTTCTTTAATTCGCTGAAAAAGAATCCCTTTTTTGACCTGTCTTATGCCAACACCGTGAAATATTTTGTTTTGTTTTTATTTTAATTTTTAACGGCTGTCAATTGTATTGATCCTCAACCTGGGTGTTTTGTATGAAAATGCAACGAAACATTCGAATAAACCGCCCTTTGAAACTACTCGCGAAATTCCAAATAGTAGCATAATGTCAGTGTTGTACTTAGATAGATTGTTTCAAGTTGGTTATTTTTTTAATCTACTTTAGATATCAAAAAAAAATATTAAAAACGTTGTATTTTCTTACAATCCCCGTGTCTCCGGTTATCAGTCAACTTACTGTTTAACTAAGGGTTTAGTATCTTCGAAATTCTTAAAGAACCAATGCCTTTGTCGACTTCGGTCTATTCAATGTAATTCTTATCGGATTCTTTATATTAAAAAGAAAAATTGTTTTATTTTATTTTTGCACATTATTATTAATGGTTTCATATCGTCTGCGTATTACTCAGGTAACTTTTACAACTTCAAAAACAATGTAACAAACTCTGTAGCAAACATACAAAAAAAACTAAAATTTTAATTTACTGGGCTATTCCGCTCATCGTTGCGCAACCAATGACTTTCGTAATCTCAATGTTCCAAAACATTCAAATGAGGTTAAAAAGCTTGCCAGTCCCATCTCTTGAAAAAGTAGCTAAAAATGTATACCATGTTTGATAATACTTCTTTACATTTCTCAATTAAAGTTCAGCGACAACATTTTGCGTACTTGCACTAAATGAAAGTTTGACTTTCATTTAGTGCAAATACGTTCGACTTTCCGAAAAGGTATGGGTCGTTTTAACCAAGAGTAGGTGGGATCGGTTTCCTTGATTCGCTGAATAAAATGTAACATATTTTTGAAATGTTATATGGCCTCCCGAGGCCACAGTGTGAATAAATGAAAACTTTTTTTGGGATTACTGTCCTTCGTAGACCGCCTTTCAAACTAAAATTTTTGTATGAAAATACAGCGAAACATTCAAATTAATTAAAATAAATATGACCGCTCAAACTCCCAAAGATTGTTCACAGAGATGTAGATGCTATTGTGTTTTATAAAAAAGGATTGTTCTTTTACGACAGTTTGTGACGATTTTCCGGGTCAAAGTTTGCCAACATTATTTTTGGGTGAGCAGGTTCAAAGGAATGATGCATTTATAATGTGCGTGTCTTAGTTTCCTAATTCACAAAATTGAGTTTGATATTCAGACTGTTGATGACCGTTTTATCTAAGGTGCAAATAGATCTTTTGTATGGCTATAAAATAAAACATTTGAGTTAATTTTTGTCAATACCCGAAAACATTTCTTTGGGGCTCATAGTTCTTTTACAAAGTTTAAAAATAATAATCGATTTTTATATTCTAAGTTTGTTAAATTTTGATTTTGAGAGAAAAATCGATCTGTTCAATGGACACCGCTCATTATAGTGAGCCCAACTCTTTTGTAACGTCAGCACAATGAAACATAGAAACGAAAAAGAAAACATATTTTATATAAGAATATTTTTGTAAATTCTTATAGAATTTACAAAAAAAAAGATTTATATATATAGTTTACACGTAACTTACTTTTTTAATAAACATTTTCCGTCTCACGAAGTATTGCGTATTCTAAACAAAGACGCTTTTTGAGCTGACACCGGCAGAAACTTTTTTCTTGTTGCGAGAACAATAGATGTAGTCTATCAATTTTCATAAAATTGTTCAGAAAAAGAAACAAAAAAACTTTTTTTAGTTAATGCAGAGCAGTAATGTGCTAACAGCGGGATAAGAAAATATGATTATCGATTCTTATAAATACGATGTTACATTTTTTTCTCTGAAACAATCAAGTTTCATAAATTGTGATTGATATATCAGATAAATACAAAATGTTCTTGTTTGACAATAATAGAAAGTTTGAAAAATGTATCATTTTTGTCTCAGAAAGTTTATTAAGTCTTTTTATTCTCCAAGCTTCATTACTAAAAAAAGCTTTTTGAGTGAAAGGGCGAAGAAAACGTTCTTTCTCTCTCTAGCCATAGTTTTCAGGCGCTTATTTTGCCGAAAAAAATAATTTACGAAGCTCCATTTATTTTTCGTATTAAGTCAAATACAAAAAAGTTGATTCGAACCTGATTAACAAAAACAAAACTAAAATTTTAATGTTTAGGTCATTGCACACACTATTACTGCGGGACCAATGACTTTCATAATCACAATTTACCAAAACATGCAAATGAAATTAAAAAGCTTATCAGTCTCATCTCTGGTAAAAAAGGCTAAACGAAAGTTGAGTGTTTTGATAATACTTTTTTTTATATTTCTCAATCAAAGTTTACCGACAACATTTTTCCTCTCACGCCATTTTGCGTTCTCGCACTAAATAAGCGAAAACATAAAGAAATTCAAACGCTCAGTTTTTTATTTCAAAAAAATTGTGGAAAAAATAAAATGTGTTTCTTCAAAAAGTGCCAGCTAATTAAAGAAATTATTTTATATTTTAATTTATAACCTTTAAAAAAACTTATTATTTTACATTTTAAAAAATCAACTTACTACTAATTTATTGCGAATGTAGTCACTCTTACTGGCCACATCTTCATCCACTGTTATAATCGTATCATCGCTTGCTCGCAATTTCAGGGACAGAATTTGAGGAGCGGAACTCGTCGACGGCCGGTCGTCCATTCTGAAAATCACAAATGTTCAACTTTAAAGACGAAAGATATGAAAAACAAAAGTTAAAAAAAGATATTGAACGAAATGTTATTGGAATTTTAGAGAACTAGAAAGCAGAAAAAATATAGCAAGGAGTTAAAGGTAGCATCAGGGAGTTCTATTTTAATTCATAAATTAAGAATGAGTTTTTAAAATTGTTTTTGGTTTTTTTTGTGTTTTTAGAGGTAAAAAAAATAACATAAATCCTTAATTTAGTTACAAGATTAACGAAGTAAATTTTATAACAAGATCCCGATGGTCCCCTACAAATTTTTTGTTGTATTTAAGAGAAAAAGCCAACCAAGAATTGAAGTTTTTTAATAGTCGAGAGAACTAATGCACCGATTGTAACATTGGCTAAATTCAGAAATTCAAATTACAAAATTCACATTGGTCATTTTTTACACCGATCCAATGTTTAACAGTCCTGCTTTGTTTTCCACTAACCAGAATATTCAGGACTGCCTAACGGCGGTCCTGAATATTCTGGCTGCTCGCGGCCTGCGGCCGCTCGCCGGGGGCTGCGCCCCCGAAATGAACTATTCAAATGACCCGTTTCCGTTGCATTTACCTGAAGTTAGAACCCGCACGAGTGAAAGTGTTGGGGAAATGAGGAGACGCAGACACGTGACGGACCCAGCGCACTTTCACATGGGGACAACAAACACACACACACAGAGACCATAAGATAATTGTTTAAGACGCATTTTATATAAGCTCCGAACATCCTGTGACATGGGATTTTGACTTATGCAGGAATTGGTTCAAAACTTTAGTATTTGCATCAGAAAACAAGAAAATGCTTACTATTTGGTTTTTTGGTCAATAGGGGCTTCGGTAGCACGGGTTACGGTAGCGCGGGGCGCGCGCTTATAACTTTCTTCAATCTCAACCAAATTTAGTTTTTAAAACACCAATCGACAGATAATGTCATTGTCTTTAAATGTGTTATCAAGGGTTTTTAATCAAAATCACTTCTGACCCGCCAAAATGGGAAAATCTTTTTTTGGGACCTAAAGTTTTGGCAAAAATGGTCAAAAACAGAAAAAGAGGAGAAAACCACTAACACCATTAAATCAAGCATAAAAATTAACCCCGGTATGCGAAACTAGAAAAAAATCGAAGACACAGTGTTTTGGGTATGGGAAGTTAAAGTTCGCGCACCATGCCATTTGTACAGCCTATGCGCGCAGGTCCTGCAATCAATTCCAGCTAGGCGCCCGATTTTGATCGAAAATCAAAAGTTGCAAACAAGTGCATAGTTGTGCATACAAAAAACATTACTTTTTGGCTAATATCCACCATTTTACTTTCTAGTTGGCGCATTCGGAACTAACATGAAGAAAGCATTTTACAAATATTGTTTTTAGTCACTACACACGGTGAAAGGTCAAAAAAGGACCACAATTCAATCGAGGAATGTATCTCCACCGGGTAACTGTGTAACCATGTCCGCATTTTGACGTATTTTCTTGACCATCACGTCTTTCTAATTGATTTCAGTTTTCCGGTATCATTCGTATGTACCTCTCGATGGATTTTTACGGTTTGTAACTTTAAACACGTTAATAGAAGGGGAATAAGATAGAATTTAACGCATTTATCATTTCATTATTGGTGGACTTACATTTCTCGATTGAATTGCGGTCCTTTTTTGACCTTTCACCGTGTGTAGTGACCAAAAACAATATTTGTAAAATGCTTTCTTCATGTTAGTTCCGAATGCGCCAACTAGAAAGTAAAATGGTGGATATTAGCCAAAAAGTAATGTTTTTTGTATGCACAACTATGCACTTGTTTGCAACTTTTGATTTTCGATCAAAATCGGGCGCCTAGCTGGAATTGATTGCAGGACCTGCGCGCATAGGCTGTACAAATGGCATGGTGCGCGAACTTTAACTTCCCATACCCAAAACACTGTGTCTTCGATTTTTTTCTAGTTTCGCATACCGGGGTTAATTTTTATGCTTCATTTAATGGTGTTAGTGGTTTTCTCCTCTTTTTCTGTTTTTGACCATTTTTACCAAAACTTTAGGTCCCAAAAAAAGATTTTCCCATTTTGGCGGGTCAGAAGTGATTTTGATTAAAAACCCTTGATAACACATTTAAAGACAATGACATTATCTATCGATTGGTGTTTTAAAAACTAAATTTGGTTGAGATTGAAGAAAGTTATAAGCGCGCGCCCCGCGCTACCGTAACCCGCGCTACCGAAGCCCCTATTGACCAAAAAACCAAATAGTAAGCATTTTCTTGTTTTCTGATGCAAATACTAATGTTTTGAACCAATTCCTGCATAAGCCAAAATCCCATGTCACAAAGGCTATTAGGGAAGCTCGATTCTTATAAAAATTGCGTCTTAAGAGAGGATTTCTGTTGTGGCTTTGGAATGGTTTTCGAATGTTCATAAAAACATTCAGCTATAGCCGTCGCCAAATTGAAATCATATGCTAATGGTGGAAATGTGCAAAGCATGCTCTGTCGTCTAGTGATTAGACTACGAAGTTCAATGTCAACAGAGGATCACTAGAACATTCTAATTTTTTTTTTGGCATGATTTCAATTTGGCGACAGCTATAACGATTTTAATAAGCAAGACTGAATGTTACACCGGGGCATTAGCATTTCAGACATTCAAATAAATACAGTGCTGCAATCACTCCGTGTTTTCTTGTAACATAACTGTTCTATTTCTTTCTCATTTAACAAAAATTCGACACCTGGTACATGAAAATACAAGAATTAATCTGGAAAAGTACAAATGCTAGACCATCCTATCACGTCAATTAGGAAAACACTTTAAAATTGAAAGTTCATCCAAGAAACATTTTTGAAACATTTTTCAATTATCAAAATCTGAGTGAAACATTGGCCTAAGAAAGATTTAACGCCATTTTTATCTGTTCAGTACGCAAAACAGCGTGAATTTCATCACCAACAAACTCAAGCTTTTCGTCACATTGTGTTAAAATATATCGACCGACTTCGTCATTAGAATTTTGAAACAACTCAATTCTCAAAAGCTGATTGAAACAGTGACGAAGACTTCACTGCGATATATTGCAATTTATAAAAAAAACTACATTTAAAAGGTTCATAAAGCGAAATTTCTAAATTTGAACGTATTAATTCTTTTTTTTTGCAATGATGAAGTTCCGACTGTGAGAAGTTTGAAAAAGGACCATGACGGTCCCCTTGAATGTTTTTCTTTATAAATTCGCCGAATAAAACCAGTCGTGATAATAGCTGCAAGGCAAAGTTGAAAAACCTTATGCGCTAACTATATTTGGGCTAAGTTCAGTAATTCTCAAAAAAACTAAAATTTTTCTTTGCTTACTATTAAATTTTTTTCTTTCAGCCAAATCATTTTTTGTAATCTCAGAACCATTCAGTGTTTTACAGATATGCCAATTTTTTGTGTTCTTCTGCACTTTGTTACAGGGAATAATATAATTGCGTTCGTCATTAAATGTGCAGTCAACAACGTAGAAAAATTGTCTTAATTAGACACAATGCTCTTTTAACGGAAAAAATAACAATGTCAGAAAAGCGCAAACGGTGTAAATTGTCGGAAAAAATCGGTCTACATGTCTAACCTCTCAATTAGTATTTCTGACATCGAAACGCATAAGATGAGAAAGAAAAAGAAAGAACCTAAGACCCATTTCGCAATTTTAACATTTGATTCAACAAAACTAATCTTTCGTTGAAGAAAGTGCGAAGAATTAATCTGAAAAAGTACAAAAGGTGGGCCACCCTTTCAGTTCAATTAGGATCATACTTTCAATCCTGACCTTTAAAATTTTAGTTTAACCTCATGCGCGCAATATCTTTGAAGTATTTTTCAATTTTCAAAAGCTAATTGAAACATTGACGAAGCACCCTCTGCATTATGATTCAAGCTAGTAAAAAACATTTATAAAGTGAATTTACCATACGTGAATGCTTTAAATGATATATTTAAAAAAAAGGAAATTGTGACTTCTATATTCATGAAAACCCCGATGATCAACAAAAATACTAAATCATCACAAAAAGTTAGCTCTGATGATCACTGCAATGTGAAATTGAAAAACCCAATGCGCTAACAATAACATTTGGGCTAAATTCACTAATCCAAAAATTACAAACAAAAGATTATAATATTCCTTTGCTTAGCGATCAATGCTTTATACTTAGAGTCAAACCTGTTTTTTTTCAATCTCACAACTTTTCAATGTTTTACAGAACGCTCAATTTAAATTTTTAGTTTAAAGTTGAACAAGTGCAATTACGATCAATCTATAATTCCAAATCTTTAAATTTTTAATTATACTTCCATCGCAAAACCAACAATGGAATATTTTTCAATTCTCAAAAACTGATTGAAACATTAACCAAGACTATGGAAAGAACCACCAGATGTGACCACCATCACCCAAAAAAAAATTCTTAAAGGCTGATTGAGACACAAAGCATTCACAAAAATGAAAAGAAAGAAACATTAGTTAAATTTAAAAGACAAAAAATCGGAAAATGTATTAGATTTGCAGAAGAACAATTATGGTCCCTTCGAACAAAAGCTTAGTTAAAGTTACCGCAACGTGTACACCGCTGCGATTTCAATTTGAGAAATGTAATGCTTAAAGTGTAACATTTAGGTTAAACTCAGTAATATAAAACAATACGCTGAAAAATAAATTAGGACCACCCAGACAGTTTAAAAACGCACTTGCCCTTACAATTACACATTCTTGTTATTTGAAAAGATATGGTGAAACAGTGAAGTTAAAAAAACAATGTTTTGAATGAAAATTTATTTTAAGTGAAAACACCAGAATTTGGTTTAATTTTTAAAAAAAAAAACGGTAAAAGACATGAAAAAAGGTCCTTTCGGACCAATCTCAACCAGAAAATCATAAGTTTCAATTTGTAAGTGTGGTTTAAAACTTTTATATAGAGTTCATGATTGCAGCGTTTGTTTGTTTGTTTTTTTTTTCAAAACAAAAAAACACTTTGACGCTTTTATATTTATTTTTTAATTTTTTTCTGGTCAGTTTGGACCACCGACAGATTTAATTAGGGTTAATTAGGATCGCCATGTCAAATGAGACCGCCCTGGAAATTTGATTTTTTTTGTCAACCCAGCAGGCAGCCCGAAAAATTTTTCTGCAATTTTATATTATTTCAACGAACAGCGTTACTGGATTGAAACTTTGTACATCCAAACATTGTTTAAATCTAGTTGAAACCTTTAAAAAAGGTTAACTGCTAAAAGAAACTGCTAAAAAGTTTCAGAACGTTTCTAGATTTTAGTGCCTCAATTTTGTTGAAAAGCTACTTAAAACAAGCTAAATTAACCAAATCTACAGTTTACAACTCACAGAAATCGATGGCAACTGCCGAAAAGTGCGAAAAACACGACGCAGTGGCGAGATTAATTAGGAGCAGCACGAGACAAGCAAGGCAAACACGAGGCGAACGGAGGTGTTGCCGGGGAAACGCCGTGCCGGAATTGGTTTTGAAACCGGCGAACCCTGTGATTATGCAATTATCGCAAAGCCTGTCATTTCGTGGGAGGAAATCGATGCCGAGAGGTAGGGAGCATGTCAAAATTATATAGTGGGGTTACGGTGTTGGAATGATACGCAGACAAGCGGTGAAAGCAAAATGAAAACGGAAAAAATATTGGACCACCCATTAAAATAGATTTGGACCACCCGGTCATTACAGAATGGATCACCCAAACAGGTCTAATTTGGACCACCCAGAAAAATCTGTGTAATCGTTTTGGACCACCTAGTCATATTAGGACCACCCAGGAACAACGAGTCTGACCACCTAGTCAATTATACCTGGACCACCCAGTCAGTTTAATTTAAATAACCTAGTATGAGATCTCGGTCATCCAAAACTTTCTTTAGGCCTCCGAAGCAAAAAAATGTTTGGGACAACGAAGTGGACTAGATTCGGACCCCAGTCATCTTCTTACTAAGAAAATAATCTTATTTGCATATAAATAAAATAATTGATTGACGAAAGCACGAGGCATGAAAATCAAAAACTATTTCGTATGCATGTTTTATTTGCAACATTCAACGGAGTGATTCAACAGTGCGCGATCCAGCTTTGATGCATATCGCAAAGATTAAAGGACTAAACTGCAGGGCAACGGGCTGGCCCGTGGTTTTTTTATAATTTGATTTATTAAATTCTGTTTGAAAAAAGGCAATTAATTCGAAGGAGGAAAATGACGCCCAGATAGTTTCGGGGTTGGAATGATACTGAGGCAAGCGGGCAAGAAAAAGGAAATTATGGAAAAATTGGACCACCTAGTCAGTAAGATCAGGCCAATTGGACCACAGGTAGGTTACTATGGACCTCCTAGTCACATCCATTTGGACCACCCAGTAAAATCGATTTGGACCACCCAATCGGAATTGTATGGACCACCTAGTCATAAATTTCACTCGGCCTATATTTGATATTTTTCCTACATCAACACATTGTGTGCTTCAAAGGTGATTCGTTCGCTGAAACAGAAAAGTCGAGAATATCCATGTGGCTGATTGTAAATATTAAACTTAATTGTGTATCTGTTTTACATGTAACGTTTGGTTGAGGTGTCCAAAGTTATATGTTGGAATTGATTTTATTCTTGTAGCTTCAAATAGTTTTAGATATCCAAACCAAAAAATATAAAGATCTGGACCACCCAGTAAAATAGTTTTGAGACGAACTAGTAGTGTGAATCGAGACCACCCAGTCGTTTTCGAGACCACCCAGTCATACCACACACTAAAATATTTATTTTTCTACTCCAGAGAGACCCAGTCCAGTATTAATAAATTTTCCCTAAAATGTGTAACATTTGGCTGGGTAGGTCAAAATGGTGCGATTAATGCAAAAAACGCAACAACAAAAAAATGAGTTCAAAGTAATAAATTACGAGGATGGGAATGGGTAAGTCCGAAATTTGGTCAATTTTCACATAATTTGGATTGTTTTATGTAATCAATTTGATGTTACAAAACTATTTGGGATCCATCAAATATGACATATTTCGGTTGCCAAGTGAAAACAATTTCGGTTTGGACGTAAATAATTTCAAAGTCAATGACTGGTTTCTGGGTGGTCTCGAAAATGACTGGGTGGTCTCGATTCACACTACTAGGTGGTCCCAAAACAATTTTACTGGGTGGTCCAAATTTTGATAATAAAAAAATTTGCGTCAGATTGAAATATGCGATACGTCATCCTACACGCTGGTGAATTATAAATTTTAAAATCGACTAATTAAGGGTTTTAAGTGAAACATTTGACTAAATAATTAGAAATTGTAATTGAAATCGGTAAGTTTAAAAAAAAATATAGTGCACTGGGCTTTTCGCACAAATATTATATTTGTTGTGTTGTGTACTGTTGAAAATTGTTTTTTTTTCTCCTTTTATGATATATTCAAAAAAAACGAAAAATTTAAAGTCGTTTGTTTATTCGAATTTTAATTAAGTTTCAATTGATAAAAAAGACACGAAAGCGAATTAAACAATTATTTTCATAAGTTATAAAACATAAGAAATAAGATTTTTAATAGGGTTGTTTGTGTACAAAATTTTTTTTTTTTTTAAATTTGAAAAAAAAAAATTACTGACAAAAATCACACATTTCCATAATAAACTCTCGTATTATAAAAAGAATTTTTAAATTTAAAAACCCATTTTTGTCCATGTAACTAATGAAATTATTTATTTTTTTCAATTCTTACAAAAACCAAAACATGAAAACAACATTAGAAATGAAAAAAAGCTCTCATTTTCAAAATCTCAGTTTTCTTACCTCTATAATAGAATACTTAAAAATGAGTAGTATTTCAAAATGGTGTCATCTTATTGATTGGGGTAAATGTGCCCCACTGCGAAAAATAGATGCCAAGCGGCTGAAAGAGACAATAAATACGGAGGAAAACAGACGCAAAACGAAGAAAATGGACAATTTTCAAGGAAATGTTCCAAGAATTCTTTTGAAATTCGTTTTTACGATTGAAAATTGTTTTTTAATATTTAAAAAATGTAATTTTTGGCGGGTTTTGAGCAATAGAACATTCTAGAGCGTTGCAGAATTTAGGCGTCTCTTGGGCGGCCGGGACGCACCATCGATCGATACGACCACCCGTCCCCCATTTGTTATACGGCACGGAGTGTTCCGCACAAAGCGCCGAAAGGTGTAATAGAGGGTTTTCGAATGCGGAAAACGTGAGAAAACGAAATTTCTTGGAAAACAAAACATTTAAAATTTTATAAAGTAAAGAAAAACATTAAAAATACGGTTTTCACACGATTTACTCACAAAAAAGAATTTATTTATAATTGGAGCGTTTAATGACCCAAAACTAGCTCAAGAAAAGGCAATTCATGAAACAGCCAAAATGAAACATGAGGGTCAAATTGACTATTGTAAAAAATTAAAACTTTTTTTTTTGGAATTATATGCATGTTTTGTGTACAAATAAAAACTATTATTGATTTTATAGTATACAACATATTCAAAATTGCCAAAATGTGAGATTTCGAGGTTTCTTATTGAAAAAATATTAAAATAAATTTTGAAATTAGTCGTAAAAGACGGATTTTTAAATGAATTTTGAATTCTAATTTAAATTAAGGGATCTCGTTCAGTAAAGTTTATTTTCATTCTTTCACTGAAAAGAAATTAACTGAAAAGAAATTAATCTGTGAAACAGTATTATTGAAATATTAAAATAAATTTATCGGTGTGTACTTTTAAAATTTGGAATTTCGAGAACTTCAGAAAGGAGATTTGAGAAAACGAAATTGTTTGGAAAACAAAAAATTTAAAACTTTATAAAGTAAAGGAAAACTTTAGAATTCAAAATATATTAGTAATTGTCAGCAAATTTCAGATTTCACACCATTTACTGAACAAAAAAAGGATTTTTTGCCTATTTATTTTTGCTTACCTGAGGAGAGAGAAATGGTTCAAGAAAAGGCAACTTATTAAAGAACCATATTGAAACATGAGTTCAAAGCAATTCAAAGTTTTTTTAATTGTTTTTTTTCATTTTCACCTTATATATATATGCCTTCAAATTATTAGTGTACAAATGAAAACTGTTATTGATTTTGTAATAAAAATAAAGTATTCAAAATTTCGAAAACGTGAGATTTCGAGTTCTTTTTTTAAATAAAATAACATATAAATAATTTTGAAATTAGTTGTAAAAGACGAATTTTCAAATGATTTTTCACAGAAATTTCGCGGAGTGCACGTTTGCAATTTCGAATTTTGAAAACATTGGTAACCGGATTTTTCAAATGGGAAAATGTGAGAATGAGACGATTCGAGTTAAAATTCATTTAAATTTGGAAATTTGTCATAAAAATCAGGTTTTCCCACAATCAATCGGAACATTTTGTGTAGTCATTTTACACTAGAGTTTTAATGACGTAAAGAAAAAGTCAGTGAAACATGAAGGTGAAAAAACGTATTTTTTCACGGGCTTACAAATTTTTATTCAGAGAGCAAAGCGCAAATACCGGAGGAAAAATACATGAAAGGCCTTGCAATTTTTAAATGTATAAATGATTAACAAATAAACCATGCAAAAAAGGATTGTTCCTTTGAAACTATATTATTTACACACAAAAATCCCAGGCGTCGAAAACTAACCGTTGTAAGTCAAATTCATTAGGTGTACAAATTGAAACGTTTAGGTGAAAATGAGATTTTTCGATTGCGAAAAATGTGAAAATAAATAATATATTTTGAAATGTTGTACAATTTGGCTTCAAGTTATTGAACAATAAATGTTTTCAAAACCTATTAAAACTTTTCAAAGAAGAAAACTACGGATTGCCCTTGCAAAAAATAACAATAAAATGTTAATGTTGAAACATTGCATAAGATTTTTTTTAAAATAAAAAAATGCAGTGGGAATTAATTCATAAAACAACAAGCCTAAAACATGAGGGTGCAAAAAATTTCAAAAATTTCCCTCAAAACAATTTTTGACATTTGCAATATTTTTTTTTCAAAAAATGATCGAGTTTCAAACTACAAAGTACAATTTTTCGTTAAATATGAACAAGGAAATATTTAAACTAAAAATAAATGAAAAGACAGAAAGCTCTGAAATTCAAAATATTTCAAAACATTTTTATTTCATAAAATGGTCATATAACTACAGAATTCGCATTTAATAAGATTGTCTTTTTTACCAGTGGTTGGCGGTTTTACAAGTGGTTTTTACCTGAATATTCTGGCTGCTCGCGGCCTGCGGCCGCTCGCCGGGGGCTGCGCCCCCCGAAATGAACGATTCAAATGGCGTCCTTTCCGTCGAATTTACTTGGAGTTAGAACCCCATTCAACGAAAGAGAAGAGAAAATGAGGAGACGCAGACACGTGACGGACCCAGCGCACTTTCACATGGGGACAACAACACACAGAGACCAGAAGAGAATTGTTGAAAGAAGGATGTATTTATTTCATTTTTAATTTTTTTGTTTGTTTGATTTGCTGGAACTACCTGAAGGAAATCTAACATTGGAAACAACATGTTTGAAACATTAAAACAAACATGGCGGCAGGAACAAGTTTCAAGACTTAATTTCAAGAAGAAGATAATAAATAATTTCGTCTTAAAACACGGGATTTTAAACTTTTTTTTAAATGGTGTGTAAAGCGAAAATACCAGAGTGGGGTTCCGGAAAATGCCTTAAAAATAGAAATAAATAATAAAACTTCGTTCAATAACATGGCCAAATTATAATCTTGAGCGTTGTGGCGTTCTCGGACTGCCTACAGAAAAATCCATTCATAATGGAACCGCATTGGAACATGAGGTTCCATTATGAATGGATTCGCATTGGAACATGAGGTATGATTAAAATTTTTACGAATTTTCGAATGAAATATAGTTTTTCGTAGATTCGGAAAAATTGTCGCAAAAACTAGTGTCAAAAAATGGTGTTATACGGTTAGTTTTTTTTTTATTTCAGGTTGGAAAAATGGTTATAATTTTTAATAACTCGTTGTCAAATGTGAGTGATAATTATCAGATGGAAATCGATTTCTAGCAGGAAAACAATTGAAACAATCAAACAGATAAGCACGCATGTTATTAAGTGAAAATTCTAGAACCGGCCAAAGAAAAATCAGAAAAACTTTGAAATTCGCAGAAAAAAATTGGTTAGCATATTGCACAATGATGTTCTTTTTGAGATCGTGAAGATTGGACAACTCCTGAAAGTGCAGGTAAAACTAAAAGCTAAAACTGAAAGTAAAACATTAAGCACGTCGAAACTTTTAGAAAAAAGCGTTAAATATAAAAATGTATAGACTGTCCAACTCCGTTAAAAAATTAGGATCGTTTTAGGGATTTCAGTTCAAGCGCGTGCGTTGGGGATTGTGAATGGATTGAAGAAATTTCCGATCTTAATGGAATAAAATTATGAAAAATGAAAAAGTGAAAATTCTGGAACCCGCCAAAAAAATTTTTTCTAACACTGTGTCATTGTTATTTTTGTAACGCAGAAGTTTTAGTCGGGAAAAATGTTTCCCTGCTTTAGTAATGTTTTTTTAAGGGGAAAACAAAAATTTCATACGAGAAAATTAATACGCGCGAACGTAAAGAAAACTACTAATCTTAAGAAATTCCTTTAAATTACAAGTTTCCTTTAACAATTTTTATAAATTAGACAATGCAACGTCACTTTCACTTTCTGCCATCTAATTCGGGAACACTGAAGAAATGAAATAACACTTGCTAAACAATAACATTGAAACATTTATAAAAACCTACAAAATGATTTGGAAAATAGAAGCAGCAAAAATGAGATTCAGGAACTTGTCTTGAAATCCGTCTCTCCATCTCTCTCTATCTCTCTCTCTCTCTCTCTCTCTCTATCTTCTTAACACAAGTCCTTGTGTCTACTCGGATAGCTACGCCCTCTCGGCAGAGAGAAAACCAGTCAGAAGCTACGCGGAAACGCCATTAATCGCTTAATTCTCGACTCCCTATCACTAACCGCCCTTTGTTACACTCTTATGGTCATTGCCGCATGGTGTTTTCATGTTTCATGTTCATGTTCATTACCCAAATATTCATTACCCATTTCTTTGTAGTGATATTTCCGTCCATTGTTGTAATTTTAGGTTAAATTTTAGAGCATTAGGGGCAACTTAGACCCCATTATAACGTTGTTTCAAAAATATTTTTATGTTTTTAAAATAATATCTTCATTTAGGAAAAAATCCTTAGCTTCACTAATTACACAATTCACGTTATAGGCATCCAAGAGCGATGAAACATTTATATACGTACGTTGAAAAAAAATCTAATTGTGGGTGATGGAAAATTTATTGTAAAGTATCAGATTATTTATTTTTAACCCCAAACTTTTTACCAAATTGACCGGACGTTGCGAGTTTACAAAAACAATGTGAATCTTTGTCAAGAATTAATGAAACTTGAAATTCTTTCGAGTCAGACAAGTTTTTCATTAAAGAAAATCAGTTTTCTGAGAAAAATACACAAATGAAAAGTTGTTTTAAACTATTTTTACTTCTGAGAACAGTATCATTTTTAGCGGACAAACTAGAACTTTGCACTGGGGGATTTTTTTGAAACATTTTTTCATGAAGCACGTTTTCCAGAGAAAAACCGCATGCTTTCGCTTTGAGCACGATGGGAATTTTTGGTTTTCTCGTAAGCATCTAATCAATCAAGCAAAGCAAATCAATCAAGCATCAATCTTTTCAAGCAAAGTTAAAAATAGTTAACAACGATGAAGCATTCAGGTACTTTTTTTAAATAAAAAAATTGGTAATAGTGTCATTTTTCAAAAGTAAATTCACTAAAATCAACAAATTGTCCAACAAGATTCCTGTCGTTGTTAGGAATCTTCAAATGCTGTGATTTTACAAAAAAAAGGAAGTAAATTTTTTGACTACGCGTAAAATATAATTATAAAAGTAGTATAAAATTATGAAAGTGGAAAAACATATCTTAAATACAGATTCTCCACCCTTTAATTTCAAATCGAGATGTGCCTCTAAAAAATTTTCGAATTCGCAAAATCTGTTTTAACAGAAAACTGTAAAAATTGGAGGGCTTCAAAAAATCACTCTTGGCCAACCTCTCAGAATCAATACCGGCTGAGATAAACTACAAAGTACACAAAAAGTCGTCGTTTTTTTCAAGTTTACTGGTGTTGTAGGCAAGTTACAGGGACCATATTGCAATCAACCTTTTAGTACAAGTAGGCCTTCGTAATGAAATAGTGATCATTCTCGATTTCGCAATCGGAGCCAAGATAATGTTTAAGGATGTTACCAAAAAGTTTCCGATTTTGCTATTTCTGACTTGACAGAAAGATAGATACTGAAAAACACTCCAAAAAATTATTTTTGACAAACTTCTGAAAATCAACGACAGCCAAGATATAAAACAAAATACGATTTAAAATGCAGATGTTGTATAGGGTGTTTCCGAAAAAGAGTCGAGGAAAATGGGATTTTCCTAAAGGACTAGGTACATTTGGTCCCACCACGAGCGCTTTTTTGTCTGCGCTTTTCCGTTTTTTGAGTGCTCTTTCGCTTAGTTTTATTCCTTTCACTTCAGTGTTTCAAATCGTCGGTGGTTAAATACGGATGGATTTCAAGTTCGCTGAAAAGTCGCTAACCCTTAGTTGGAAATGGACTATACCTAACGTGACCGGTGACTTTAATATTTTTGGTCAAAACCCCTATATGTTGGAGGGGCATAGGTCACTGTTGAACGAGTTTTGCTTTGTTTTGTTTCAAATCTTTTTCAGAAAATAGGCAATAAAAGAGAAATTTCATGTGACGAATTGGCATATTTGACTGCACGCCATTTGGACAGTTTCTGTAATGATTGGGTTTGGCTTGCTAGAACGAACAATAACAAAGTAAATATGCAGCACGCAAAAACTGGGTCCCTAAGCTAAAAGGTGCATGACTAACAGCAACCTAGAAATGGCGGAAATACGAAACTTAGCCGAAAAAATTGAAATTGGAAACGGAAGCTGGATAACCTACACACGGATGCAACTGTAATGTTAAAATTGAATAAAAGCTTAAGACGCGATGTCTGAGAAAATCGAAATAATCGCGCGCAATTGGTGCATTCCCAAATTTTTGTCTCCAATTTGGCTGAAAACACTAAAACAGTGTATTTAGGACCTAAATATACTGTCGAAACCAAATTTAGCAATTATCGATTTTTCGTTGCCCCGGGCTATGATGCTTCACTGAAATTGGATTGTCCATGTAATTTGCTTTCGAATGAGTTATATTTGAAGTACTTTTACTCTCTGTATAAGTGCAAGAACGCAATTTTTCCTTTGCGTCTCGATGAGGCGCGCACAGCTTTCTGCCGAAGCGGCTGACAACGCGTTGGTCATTGCGATTGTCAGTCGCTTCCCTAATGCTGCATCCCTTCCATACCAGTGAAAGGCCTTTTTGCACTTATACAAAGATTAAAAGTACTTCAAATACAACTCATTCGAAAGCAAATTACATGGACAATCCAATTTCAGTGATGGAAAAAGCAAAAAACTTCAACTTTTCGTTTTTCAGTGATTTTTCGTGCTTTTTCTAACGTTTATTAGCTTTAACGTCGGTATATATCAACTACAACAATACAAACGTTGTCTTAAAATAAAAATGAAAAGATACTAACTTTATAGTTAAATTGGAGTAAGTTGGGCTTCAATGCGAATTATTGCAGGCTCTCAAAGGCTTGAAAATTGGTCCGCGGCACCCATGTTGGCGCGTTTGAAAAAATGGTTCTCAAAAAGTAGTTCTCCGATTTTCAATTTTAAGACTTATATAACGTAAAAAAGTATACGGAATCGATTCAATAGGGTCTGATCTCCCGCAATTAAAAGATGAATCGGTGGCGATGATTTTAGTGAATTTTTTGCTATTTTTCTGAATAAACAGGCATGTAACTTTTTTGTATCACCGGAAACCGTGGTTGTGCACAAATAAAGAAATGTTATTCAGACCATAAGGGTTCAGAAAATATACATATGTGAATTGTTTAGATGAGTTTCGGCGAAATTCCATTTTCTGGTGAAGCATTATAGCCCGGGGCAACGAAAAATCGATAATTGCTAAATTTGGTTTCGATAGTATATTTAGGTCTTAAATACACTGTTTTAGTGCTTTCAGCCAAATCGGAGACAAAAATTTGGCAATGCACCAGTTGCATTCGAGTTTCTCAGAAATCCCGTCTTAAATCAAATTTTTTACAAATTTTTTGGAACTTTAGTTTTTTTAGTTGGTTGATAGGACGCCATCCCGTCCGATCTGGCAAGTCAAGCAACATTGGGCCCAGTTAGTACTTGGATGGGTTCCTCCAGATGCTTATGCTCAAACCAGACGGATTTGGCTGAAAATTGGATTATTTCGTTTTCTAGGTTTTAAGCAATGCTTTTGTTGAAAAGACAGAAATGGATTCAATTGAAAACTCAGCAATTTCTCACCGTGGAAATATTTCAGAAATATTGTTTATTTTACCGTAATGCCATGAAAAATAAGATGCAAGCCAGCTTTTTCTTTGCAGCTATAAACACTGGAACCCCGCAGAGGGTCTGGGGGGCTGCAAGCCCCCCAACTAAGGCGCGCTTGGCGAGCGGTAGCGAGCCAAGCGCGCCCTAGTCTTTTAAAAAATATTGAAAAAAAAACATGTTTCAGGAATCGTTTCTCTAAATTAACAATTTAGAGAAAAAATTGCAACATTCTAGTTCATAAAAAGCATTTTATTATATATACATTAAAACATAAGAAAATAGTGAATTTATTTTGTATTTTTTTAATGTATTTGTTTTTTATGATCCATCATAAGCTTTGTTGAAAAATCATTTCTCTGTTGAAAAGAGAAAAATGAACCGCCAATGCGCCTTCTTTATTGGTAAATATTTGTAGAAATTTGACATAAAAATAATCTACATAAGCAGAAGCAAATTTAACAAAAAACTTTCTCATTTAGTTTGAAAATATAGTTCAAACGGCTCGTTAGAAGTTCACAACTCGATGATTTCCGTTAGAGAGTTCTCGCCTCCTTTTTCACAACGCCCGAATGGAGCAAACATAAAATCGAAATTCCTAAAAAAAATTTTTTTGTTTTCTCAGAAGGAAAAACAGTGTCAAAAAAGAACACTTGAGATAATTTCGGATGGTATCAGTTTTGTCGCAGTCGAAATGAGAGAAAAACTATTTTTATGGAATTATCCCAATAGCAAATTTCGTTGGTAACATTAAAAAATGAAAAGCTTTGTTCTTCTACAAAATTGCTGGAACGTTGAAGTGCAAACAATTTTGTTTTTTGTGTATATCTTGGTGCGCGGTGCCTTTGGTGATCAACGGACAATAACTGTGATACATATAAAAATGGTCTGTAGCATTGTTCTGCTATTAACTTTTTTTATAATATTTAGAATTACAGAATCACTGAAAAGATTAACATCTGGTTTTCATCAATCCTCGAACTAAAAATTTCTGTTGCTGTTGTAGGTCACAAACCAAAGCACTTTGTAATTTGCACATCTGTAGAATACCATAATGGCTGAAAATGAAAAGTTTGTTGATTTGTCGTATCTTTAAGTCTAGAGCAGTTTTCGAAAGGGCAGTGACATCGAGAAAAGCCGATTTTCCGAAAACTTATATAGGACCTTCCTATTATACCCCATTTCTAACGAATGGGCAAGGATTTTCCCAATTTTTAAAGGACTAGGTACCTTTGGTCCCGCAACGATCTCAGTTAATTGTCTGCGCACTCCTCTTTTCAATGCTTTTTCGCATATTATTTCCCTGGTCACTTCAATGTTTCAAATCCTTCTTGGTTAAAAACCTGCAATTTTTGAGCATTGCCCGAAAGTCGAAGGCCTTCCCTTGGAAACACACTATACCAAGTTAAGAAATTCTGAAATTTTCGGGCCATGGGGATTTTAGGGTGCCGCCTTACTATATGTGACCCCTGGGTACTGTCGATTTCGAAAACATTGAGAATTAGCTCATGGGCCGCCTTCGGCACATTACAAATAGCGCACTTCTGAAAAGTTTGTGAAACACTGAAAAGCTATTTTAGACAATCAAATAATTATATGTAATTTAACTAAGCGCAAGCAGTGTAAAATCGAATTATAGTTTTTGGCATAACAATCTGAACCGAAATCAGATTCTGCTTTTAAAAGAAAATACCGGTCTGCTTTTAACTTTCGTCATTGATTCATAAAGTTATTTATTATCTACTAAATTGGAATTTTCATGGTTTTATGGAAGCATCGAAACTACAGTAAAATCGACAACTACATATTCACTAATTGCAGTTCCCAATGGTATTCCATTTTAGGTGTTTGCTGCAACGTTGAAATTGGAAAAATGAATACATAACACAAAAAATTGCCACTATGAAAGCATCGCATCAAACAAAATTATTCAATTACATGACCTTCTTGAAAAATCGAAACGGTCAATAAGTAATTTCAAAATTGTCCCGCTTGGTTTAGAAAAAATTTCTCAATTAAACGTTAAAGTTGCAAGTTTAAATATTGTAGTGTTGTAAAAAAAAAATTTAAAGTATTTATGAGAAACGCGAACCTTTCCAGTTTATTGAGAAAGGCAAAAATGTGCTCTTCTACGAACTAGCTAAAACTTCGAAGTGATCAAACTTATGAAAAAACAAAGCAAATTTTTTTTGATTTCGCTAAACTGCGGCAGATTTAATATGAATAGTTTTTTGTTGTTAATAGTTGCTGAAAGATTTCTGAACCATACTTTTCATATAATTTAGTTCAAAATTGAAAAGTTTGCAGTTGAAAAAAAAACTTTCGATTTTGGTTTACATTTTCGATTTTGGTTATCAATTTTTGAAACACAAATTGTAGGATAGTTTGCATTTCTGAAAAAAAAACTGTGAAACACCCAAGTGTTTTAGTTGTTTTTTTGTTGTTTTTTTTTTCAAAATCACAAAAGATGATACAACCGGTTACGTTGGCTTTGTAATTGTCGTCAATACAATTTCTGCTGAAAATAGATTTTACACAAGAAAAAACCGTTCTGGTTTAAATTTTGGCATGTGTAAAGGTATTTGCACATGCCAAAATTTCATGTGTAAAGCATGTATCATGTGTAAAGGTTTTTTCGATAAAAAAAAGGTATTTCTTATCAAATAAAAAAACTTGAATATGTTATTGTAGCATCAAAATTACAGCACGAAGGGAAACTGGCAATTATTGTGCTGTGATTTTCTAAAAGTTTGTCTCTTTTTTGAGAACTAACTTGTTTTTTTCCTTTTTGTTTTTTTTTAAGAAATTTATATTCTTTAAATATATTCAGGACAAAGCTATTGAGATTTTGGTGACATGTGCCGTTGTTACAGTATCGTTAATCTCATTTTCGCCACTTCAATTTAGGCTCAATCAAGTTTGGTTTTGGTGGTTTTACCGTTCTGAATTAAATAAAGCCAAATTTTCCGCTTCTATGTCCTTGCTGAAATGTTGAAGTGATCATGTAAAAAAACAAATTTCATTATGGTTTTTTTTATTTGTTAAACTACGGCAGATTTATAATGAATAAATGTGTAAATATCTGTCGAAACGTTGTTAAACCTAACCTTTTTAACAAAGCAAAATGGCTGTGAAAATATAGAAGCTCCTGAATTTCAAAATGAAATTTTTTTTGGATATCGGGCTCCCTGCGGACTGATGCGGCCCACACTGTACATTTATAAGACACTTGTGAAACATCAAAGTGAATTTTTTTTTTGAAACATTTTTTTTTGTTGTTGTTTGGTTTCTTTCTTTGTTTTTTTTTGAGAATCACAAATACAATGAGAGAGAAAACGGAATCCAATTTGGGTCGAAATCATATGGCACTTTCAAGAGAAAAAGTCGCTCTGATTTTTAATTTTCGTCAGTTTTCATGAAAGTATTTATATTTATTTATTTTTTTTTTTATAAAATTTTGTTTAAAGCAACTTATTACATGTCTTGCAAATATAGATCGTCAGTTGTTTTGTGTTTTGAAATTCAACATTGTGACACTCAGCGGCTGAGTCTCAGCCAACCAATTCAACTCAAGTATAGGGTGTTTCCGAAAAAGAGTCGAGGAAAATGGGATTTTCCTAAAGGACTAGGTACATTTGGTCCCACCACGAGCGCTTTTTTGTCTGCGCTTTTCCGTTTTTTGAGTGCTCTTTCGCTTAGTTTTATTCCTTTCACTTCAGTGTTTCAAATCGTCGGTGGTTAAATACGGATGGATTTCAAGTTCGCTGAAAAGTCGCTTACCCTTAGTTGGAAATGGACTATAGTTCGTTTAAAGCATTGATTACATATTGATTAAACAATATTGCCTTTAAAAAATCCTAAATTAACCATTACGATAACTTTTTGCCCTTCGATTTGCGCCAAATTGACCCCACAGGTGTGAATGACACCGGATATGAGGGTGT
Organism: Oscheius myriophilus; assembly: GCA_964057215.1. Taxonomy (NCBI): domain Eukaryota; kingdom Metazoa; phylum Nematoda; class Chromadorea; order Rhabditida; family Rhabditidae; genus Oscheius; species Oscheius myriophilus. Next base: position 7,391,366 of record OZ059906.1, read on the forward strand.
GAAGAGCCGCGCGCCATTTGATACGCGCCGTATAATCTCCAGCTATTTGGCTTTCTGGTCTTTAAAACCACTTTGGAATTCTCACTTGCTTTATCGATTTTCGATTCTGTTATTTTATTGTAATTTCTCAGCTTAAAAGTGGGTTTAAACACCAAAAAGTTTTTAAGATTGGCACTCATTTCAAAGGGTTGCACAATGAAACTCAACTTTCTAAGGCAAATATTTGAATCCAAATGAAGCTTTTCTTTAAAAAAAAGGAATAAAATAACAAACAGTTTAATTTAATTTAAGTTTTTTGCAAAACGGTTGAAATAGCTTGTCCCATTTCACTGTTTCTCCAAGGTATTTATTGGCCCTTACATGTGATTTTAAAAGTAAGTCCTCTAGGTAGCTACGGAATAGTTTTTCTTTGTTTAAATTGTTCTTTTTATCAAATCGATGGAATGTTTGCCTTTATTGTATTTTCATCGTCAAAATCATTTGTAGGCGAATGCTGTGTGTGTGTGTTTTTTTTTCTTTTTTTAAATTTAATGGTAACCCACTGTTTCTGCAAGGTTATTCCAAACAGTTGCATGTGATTTCAATAGTAACTCTCTCTTCAATCAAAAATTGGATTGAATGGAACTTGCGTCTTTTCGATGCCTTCTCGATATTTATTAGCATAATTTATGCAAAATCAATTGATGTTTGTTTTAACTGCGTATCCAAACTGTCCACACAAACTTCGCGAATTGGTAATAACAACACTGAAACAGTGGCACAAAGTGACAAAATTGCTAAAAACAAAGCAGCGAAATATGAAAATAAACTTGGCCAAAGTTGCATGGCCTAGGAAGATTTTTGAAAAGGTAAAAAATATTTTCAGATCGGTGTGTTAAAATTTGAGAATCGGGCCGTAGCGATAATAAAATTATTAAATTGTATTATTTTGAGCCCTCTCCGTTGGCACTCCAAATCTTCTTCAGCGAAAAACATTTTAACTTTCACGCCATATTAAGTAGCTGGGACTCAGGGGAACAACACCTAAAGCTTCTTTTTTTTATTTTATGGTAACCCATTTCACTGTTTCTCCAAGGCTATTCCAAAAAGTTGCATGTGATTTCAATAGTACCTCCCATTTCACTCAATTTGTGAAATTAAAAAAAAGTTGAATTTTCGGTTTCGATGACTAGGTGGTACATTTTCTCGCTATAGCAAGTTTTCCAAGGGAAAACTTTCGGGCAATGTTGAAACATTACAGATATTTAACCAAGAAGGATTTGAAACATTGAAGTAAACAGAGATATAATAGGCGAAAGAGCATTGTAAAAAAGGAGTGCGCAGACAATTAACTAAAATCGTTGCGGGACCAAAGGTACTTAGTCCTTTAAAATTTATTAAAATCCTGGCCCATTCGTTGGAAATGGAGTATAATATTTTTATTCTTTGCCATGAACCTACTTTTAAATTTATTATGTACTGTACTAAGAAGGAAAGAAGGAATGGCCAAGAAGGAATGGCCAATGAAATTCTTCGTAAATTTCGTTTTTTGATGAAGCATGCTACTAACATATTTAAAATTTAGCAGTAAAATTATGTTCTACTGATGTATAGAAAAAAACCGTTTTGGCAGACATATTTGCCTTATAAATTGGGAAACTCATAGTTTAAATAATTTTACTATAGAAGCATCGAAAAACATCGGCCTTGCATTAGCAAAATGTAGGATATAGCTGTTGCCAAATTGGAATCGTGCCAATAAAATTAGAATGTTCAAGTTTCGTAGTCTCATCATTAATCTTAGCATGTTTCCGCAATTAGCATAAGATTTCGATTTGGCGACAGCTATACCTAAGTAACGTTTAAATTTTATATATTTATTCCGGGTCGGGTTGAACCGGGTTGTCCAGGTTGACCCCGAAAAATGCAATTGGAAATTAACCGTATTACCAAACTTCGTAGGCAAATATTGCGGAAGAAGGTGTAAATTTGTTTAATAACAATTTAGCCTGCCCTTTTTACGAAAAAAATACGTTCCGCTGAAACCCCGTTTACCACCCCTGAATAAACGCATCAATTAAAATGAACAGAACCATGAAACTCGTTTTATTCGTTGAAAAGTTTCAACTGCATCTTTTTTCTTAAAACTTTTACGAACTTTATCCGCTTTACGCCTATTGCGTAATCAGGGAAAACATAACAGAATTTTGAACTTCTTCTTTTTTAAGTCATTCCGCCGTTTCTCCTACGTTATTCCGGATGCGTCAATGTGGGCGTTTATGTAGATTTATCAACCAAGGCCTGTTGTTTAACGCCGAAAGGCTTTTACTTTTTTTTACGTGTCAATAGTATAAAGCTGCAAAAGATTTTTTTTTTGCTAAACACCATTTGAAAACTTCTCAATACTTTAGAAATTTCGTTTTTCACTTTTCGCATGTGTAATAAGCGTTGACATCAATGATTCCAATTTGACATCAACGATTCCAATTTGGCGACAGGTATATAGGAATATGATTTACATATATACTGTGCTGCTTTTTAAAAAGACATTTGGCGGCATTTTTTAAATGTCATTTAAAAAATGTCGACAAATGTTTTTGTGTTTTGTACAATATTTATTTTTATTTTTAAAACTTGAAATTTTATCGATTTTCAGAAATTTCACAGTTTGGAACACAGCAGAAAGGAGATCGAACGTAGAATCTTTTTTTATTTGGCAAGGTACCTTGATGAAACATTTAGTGGCAAGAAAAATTGAAAATTAGTGTAGAATTGCACTCTGGGATCTGGAATTTAATAAAAAAATATAAATCTTTTTTAATTCATATCAAAAACACATTTTCACAAACTGCAACAGACAATCACATTTCTTCGATTTGATTGTCGCGGTACGCAATGTTACGTCGGCGGAAAAATATGTAATGACAGATCCTGTCCGTAGCATGGCACCAACACAAAAGCAGATGAATAGGCAATCTAAAACGTCGCTAAAACGTAGAATTGACGCTGAATTTAAATTTTTATTAGACGCGTTTAAACTTTAGGGAATAAAATTCAAGCTATGCAAGTTCCGTATTAATCTTTAATTTTAATTTACCTGAATCGTGTTCTCAAAGAGATACTAAAATATTTTAGCGGGAATGAGATTTTGTTTTCAAAGCCTTTTTTCCAATCCCTCTGGAAAAAAACAAGTTCAATTTTTGATTAAATACGTTAATGATTTTTTTCCTAGAGTACACACTAACAAAAAACACTTTTACATCGATAATATTCTGTATTTCAAACAACAAAATACAAATTATTAAAAATTCAGTACAAACCATTTTCATAAACTGCAAAAGCATTATCCCTTTGTTGATTAATCCCATTGTATTAACTTCACAGAAACATAGTGAATCAATGAAACACTCTATTGACAAACAAAATATAAAAAATTTCATTTGAACTTTGATCCGAAATAAGATTGGCTTCCATTTTCAATATTTCCTTTGTTACTTGAATGTGTACACCAATTTTATGATTTTCAAATCATAATAATACACCGACGATAATCTGTCATTTTCTTTTAATTTTGCTTCGAAATGATGCTTCGTGTGTTTCAAAATGTTTTCAATAAATTTGGGGTTTTCGTTTTTCACTGCGTGGTGCTCATTGAAAAAAATAATATGTAAAATTACCCTAAATTTTAACAAACTTAGTATTTAGTGTGCTTATTGAATTACGCAGTAAATAAATGAATTTGAGGTAAAAAATAAAATTCACTTTTGCAAATTGATTCATTAATTTGGTTCTCTGTTTTTTTTGCACCTAATGGAAACGGTTCCATCTCTCTGCTCGATGTACTATTTTTATTCCGGTTTTGTGAAAAATACTTCTGCCTTTTATTGAAATTTGTGCATATGCAAAAAGCTTCAGAAAAAAAGAAGCTGCATATCACCTCTTTGAAAATTGATAATTTCATGAGATTTTTCTATTTCGATGTTTCAAAATATTTCTAAGACAAAAATTTTTAATCGTGTGCTGTACTTTCTTTCCTATGTCACGAATCAAATCACCGATGAAACATCCCATTTTGTGTGAAAAACGACAATTGCCGGCCCAGGCGTCGAGAAATAAACTGCGATAAAATCTGTGACAAATTAGCCCCGCCCACCGGACAAGCGCCGAACGCAACATTCGGCTGAAGCAATTAGACAGCTGACTCCTTTTTTCAACGAAGGTGCGAAAAAAAACTGTCTCGGTTCTTGCTTTATAGAACCAATGGATCCTTTGGTCATTTTTACTCGTTTCTCCCATCTTTCAACCAAATGTTTCAATAAGTAAGGCAAAATTACACATTTTTCTGATGAATATTAGAGAGATGAACGGTAAACAAAATCTTTTTTAACTCCAAACAACTTAAAAAATTAATGTATTGGCATTTATGTACCCTTTTGAGCAAAAAAAAACTTTGACTAACCAAAATTGCACTCTTTCCTGGTCAAATCTATGGAAAAAATCAGCTTCAATGTCAATTTTCGTCAATTTTCATTAATCGTCACGGACTTTTTTAACTTCAACATTGCAAAAGATGCACCACAAAATTCAAAATTTAACTAATACTACTAGATTTTGCGGTCTTTAAAATAAAATTCGAAAAATTACAGTTTCAAACACAAAAATTCAATTTTTTATGTTTTCGGTCTCCTGAGCGAAAATGCAACACAGTTTCTCTGTTCAAATATTTTGGTCTATCAACGTTATATGCTTGAGAAAAAACACCACAATCGATACATTTGACCAATTTTGAAAACTTAGAGTACCCCATCGTAAACCAGGTAAAAAAAACGATTTGGACCTAAAGGATTCGGAAGGGTTTCCCAATAAATCTTTTTTATTGGAATATTTGTACCGAAAAAGAGTTTCTTCAAGCTCAAAACTCGTTTTACATTTCAAACTTCGGAATTTAAAAAAAATCTATTTCAAAATTATGTTTTTAGACCACCGCGGTTGCACCATTACGAGGCGAAAATCGAGACTTAGCTCAATCAACTTTTTGTGTTAGAAAAAATGTCGAAAGTTAAAATTTTCGTGGATTATCGCATCTAGAAATTATGTTTTACGTTAACCTTTACCTTTACCCGATAAATCGGAAATCAATTTTTTCCATGTTAGCATTTTTGGTATTTTAATATTTCACTCCTATCACACAAGGCGAAAATTCTCTCCCTATGCTTCATAGCCCAACAATTCTGTCCTCATTGAACCCAATGTTTCACAAAGCTACTGAAAATTACAGATTTTTCTGATCTTTGCGAAAGCAAAAGCTGAAAAATATTCGTAATATTTTTTTTAAAAAAACTGCTTAGTACCAAAAGATTCACGCAACATTTCACAAATATTTCCCTATTTTTGCAGAATAAAAATTTTCGTCTCCGATACGGCCGAAACGTTAAATGTGAATTACCTAGGAGCCATATAGTCCAAAAATCACCTAAAAAGGAGTTTATTTAACCTCAAAGCTTCTCTTTCATTTCAAGTTGGATATCGCTGCATTTGTATTTTTTGCTCATTCCTATGTTTCAAGAAAAAGTTATTCAAAATTGGTTAAGCAATAAGCAGTCCGTTTGTTCGATTTGGTCATGTTCCTTAGTCAATTTCAATATGCCTAAAAAAAAGAAATATTTCGATCAAATCTACTTGGCGACTACTCTTTTGGTCTTGTACGCAATGCAGCGTGTAGCGGGAAATGTTCTTCAAAATATTGTTTTAGCTAATTTTTACAATAGGTTAATGAATAAATTCAACCAACTTCTTTTTTAAATTTTAGATGGCGTTTTCAACTTTTCAGTTATAAAAAAAATCAAAGGTATTCTTTTTTTTTTTTTTTTTAATTTTTAAAAGTTGTTTTTAACTTTTGCGAAAGTTTCATCCTTTTTTTGAAGGTTCGAAAAACGAAGCATTCCGGTTCCAAGATCACAAAATAATTGGAATTTTGCCATAACATTTTTTCCAGGAAGTTAAAAATGTAAAAAATCATGATTTTAAATTTAATTAAAAAATCGTATTTTCAAATTCTGAAAATGCTTTTTTTCAAACACTTTTCAAAAGTTTAATAATATGGTAAAACTATGTTTTACCATATTTTTAAACTTGTTACCGTTTTGGACCCTTGCTTCCAAGTTCCGACTAAAGTCTCTTTGTAATCTTTAAAACATATCTTTTTTTATGAAAATTTACCATAATTAAAGAGCAAACACGCGTTTTGACAAATGTATCGGCGCTGTAAAACGAGTTACACATGTTCTGATGCATTCGTTCCAGCGAGGTCAACCCCAGCTGTTTTCCGAAATGACTGTCCCTTTCCGTTGTTTTTCTTCCCCGAAAACCGTGTTCATTCCTGGAACTGTGCAATTTAGTGTGGAAATCTGTTTAGTGGAATGGAAACGTTCGAGTGAACTAGTCGCGAGGGTCAAAAAACGCCCAGGTAATTGCTTTTCGGCAGTTTCGCGTACATTCACATCTCTTTCTGGTCGGACGAACTTCACAACTTTTATTTTTCCTTTTTCCATAAATTTTAACTATTTCAGAAACTAGATATTTTAATTTTATAAAAATTAATTTTCATCAAGGTTTTCAACAAAAGATTAAAAAAAACTATGATTGGCAAATTTTCTTCGAAAACTTTCTGTTAAAACTTTCTGGGGGCGTGTTTTTTTTTGTTGACATTTTTGCGAATAAGTTGACTTGTTTAAAAAATCGTTTTTATTAATGTTTCAAGTTACAAAAACAATTAAGGTTAATTAAGGTTGTTCTTTAAGTTTTACAGTTTTTGCCCAGAAATCTAAAATGTTCAACTTTTAGTTAATGTTTCAGAACGAAATTGTAAGATTGGAATTGTTCTTTCTTGCCCAAATTTATACGATATTTGGTTTAAATCATATTTTCTTTCATTTAAATTACATTAGGATAGTGTTAAAAATTATGAAGGGCTAAAAATAATTTTGTTTTGCCTCACTAAGATATTAAATTCATTTTGTTAATGTTTCAAATATTCCACTTATGATTTCTTGTATCGGATTTTGTTGATTTCTCGTGTAGACACTTTGCAAATTCATAAAAATGATTAACCAACTTTTACACAAAACTCGAGACCATTAATTTTTTTTTTGTTGTAAAATGTGTGTCTCCATTAATGGGGATTTTTCAACATTCGTTGAAACTCCAATTTGTCAGCACAATACATTTAAATTATTAATAATGTTTCATAATAATTGGGATTTATGTTTTCATAGAGTTTTTTTTTCATTTTTTCCAGCACAATGCAATTTTCGGAGAATGTTTCACTTACCTCACTAATAATTTGTTTACACGTTTTTGATGATTGTCCTTGGGCTTTATTAATTTTCCACAAATACTTTGCAAATGCTTTTTATAGCTTATATTTTTATATAAATAAATACATATTTTAATTTATGAAATAAATATTCTATATTTTTGTGCAAAGCATTACAAAGCACTTTTTTTCCTACTCACAAAATGGTTTCAGTTTCTACATAATAAGTTCATTTTTCAGTATTTGTCAATAAAAGTTCGTGATTCAAACCTTTAAATGAAAATTTTGAGTGTTTTGGACTTTCATAAGAAGCTTAACCTTGCTACAAAAATTTGGCAGGTATTTTGTGAAAAACTACTTATTAAAGCAGTTTTGAAGAATTCATTTCAATTGGAAGGGCGGCATTGATATTTCTAATTTGGAAAACTCCCTGAATGGTTCATTTTCTTCTTTGCTTAAAAGAAAGAATATTCTGATTTGTTTATATTTTTTTTATTTATATACAAATTAAGATTGACAGACGAAAGTTTCAACCAAGCGTTCAGCGTCATTCTCTGGAGAAACAAACGCTCCCTCGTTTTTTTCTCCATCTCGTAGCAAAAAAAATCGTTTCAGTTAAAAATTAATTCTGATGGTGCGCAAATTTCGTCACCAACCTCAGCCGCGCAGGAGCATGGGCATAATCAATGTTTCACATTTTTCACTAATAATTTCTTTTCGGATTTCTAGCAATATTTCCTTGCTATAATTTCGATAACAAAAACTACTACTTTTTTTGAAAAGTTTGTTTTAACTTAAAAGTTTCCTCCTTTCGATCCCATAAAGGTAGTTCTTACGTTAACAAAAAAGTTGACAAATTCGCAAAACATCCTTAAAAAACAGTTTTTTAAAGACTTTTTTAACCAATTTTTTTTTACAAAGGTAACAGTTGTCAGCACAACTTTTAACTTTTTGTTAATGTTTCATTTTCTTGACAAAAAATTTGTTTATGAATTTTTTTAATGCGTGCTTGATTTCATATCAAATATGAATAAAAATTGGTCAATTTAATTCTTTTCAGAATTCTTTTCAGTTTTACTTCTCAGTATTCTGTTTAATGCGAGTTGAAAATATGATTTTTCCGCACAATTCAAATTTTGGATAATGTTTCATTTTCCGCACTAATATTTTAATTGAAGGAGTTTTGTTGATTCGCCAGCCTATAGCTGTCGCCAAACGGGCACCCTGCCAAAAACGACCTTAATGCAGCAGCCGTGCGATACTCAGGCGGAAATAGTGAGCGAGCCGCGCAGACCCAGAGAAAAAGCGGCTCGTTTGGCGACAGCTATAGAACGCTACATTCTTAACAGTAATTTTGTAAGCTAATTAGTAAGTTTATTAGATTTTAACTTAAATTTCAATTTCTCCATAATAAGTTCACTTTTCAGTATTTGCCAACTGAAGTTTATTATTCTACAGGGAAGATTATTCCAATTTGTTTTAAGACACGTTTTCTCATATGTTCGAGCGGACAGATTGGAATTTTTTTGTCTCCGATTGAGCTTTTATGTTTACAATAGGCTACTTAGAACCCAAAAAAATGAAAAATCGTTTCACATTGTCATTTTCACTTTTCACAGCGAAACAATGGAACGTTAGTTTGAAAATTCATACCTCGCTTAAAAATTGCGCTATCAGCCTGTGCCAGAGCTTATTCGTTAGCAAATTGTCTGCTGATAACAGTAGAAATTGATGCTTTTTCTGAATTTCACTTTGGATAGGCGAAAAAAATCGAAAACGACAAAAAATTGTGAAAATTTTCAGTTTTAGGATCACCAAGGTTTCATATGTTGAGTGCCAGAAAAAAAAGATTTGCTCGTTCAAATCACCATCAAATTCTGCGTGGAATGAAATGTAGAAAATTGAAAATCTTGTATTCCAAAGTTTTGAGAAATTCGACTGAAACGTCGAAAACCGCGTTTTGAACCAGGTTTGTTCTGCAAGGACCCCTTTTCCACCGAAACATTGAAACGGTTCCAGCGCGGGGTCGGCTTTGTCAGACGCTTTCTCGGCAAAAATCGGCTGAAACAGCTGTTTTCGACGTTTCAGTCGAATTTTTCAAAACTTTGGAATACAAGATTTTCAAATTTTAACATTTCATTCCACGCAGAATCTAAATCTAAATCTCTCTAAATCTCAAATCTCTCTAAATCAAAAAAGAATCTAAATCTAAATCAAATGTGTCCGCAGGCTGCTCAGTACACTCAGACATCTTGTCTTAATGCTTTTCTTTTTTGCTGATATACCAGTTTCACCAAAGCGTTTAGCGTCATTTACTAGAGAAACAAATGTTCCCTCTTTTTTCTCCATAACATAACAAAAAATTGTTTTAATTAAAAATTCATGTACTGTTTCAAATTTTCCACAAACATTTTGTTTTACGGGATTTTAGTAATATGTCCCGGTTAGATATTAGACAACAAAAATACAATTTTTTGAAAGTTTCTTAAGTTTCCCCCCTCCGATCCCATAAAGTGCAAAGAAATTTGTGATGCATTCCCTTGATTCACGAACTCTTCTTCTCCATTTGGCCTCTCGAACTGGGCCATGAATGCATAGTGAATGGATATCACGCAATCTGCAAAAAGTGAGGAAATGTTGCACTTTTGGTAGATGAATCATACTCCGCTAATGTTGCCTAAGGATTCTATGTATTAAGTAATACCCAAATAAGAGCTAGCTTTAAGGAATGACAGCAAAACATTGGCACGACAATATAGTTTTTGCAATAAATACAAATGCAAATACAAATGAAAATTTCATTTCCCATACAAAGGCAAAAATAAGATTACCGCGACTTTTGGTTATAAAAATTTCATTTTGACTAGGGCGTGCTTGGCTCGCTACCGCTCGCCAAGCGCGCCCTAGCTGGGGGCTTGCAGCCCCCCAGACCCCCTGCGGGGTTCCAGGGTTTATAGCTGCAAAGAAAAAGCTGGCTTACATCTTATTTTTCAAAATTTGATTTTAGATGTCCGTTGCTACTCTAAGTTTTTGTTAGGATAGAATTTGCGAAATCAGAAATTTTTTGGTGACATTATGAAATTGTAACTTTGACCCCTATTGCGAAATCTGACCCGAAACTATTTTATTCTGAAGGCCTATAGGTATGCTATTTTATTCTGAAGGCCTATAGGTATACGATTGCAATATCAGCCTATAAAGTGAACCCTAACGCAAGAAATAACTGCGCAAACTTGAAAAAAACGTCGACTTTTTGTGTATTTTGAAGTTTATTTCAGCCATTATTGATTTTGAGAGGTAGGTCAAGAGATATTTTTTGAAGCCCTCAAGTTTTTACAGTTTTCTGTTAAAATAGAATTTGCGAATTCCAACCACATTGTCTATGTACATTAAAGGTGGTGTCTATGTACATTAAAGGTGGAACTTGGAAAAACACGGCACTGATTTTCGAAAAAGTTGCAAACTGAATGTTGTCATTCCGAAACATTGAAACTATTTTCAAATCAAGTATTATTTTTTAAATAAAACCAACAAACATCAAATTTGGTTTGAGATAATGAATGTTTCAAATTTTTTATTAGAAATTGTTCAGCATCTCAAACGCTTCTGCTTTTTTCCATTAATGCTCAGGTGTTTAAAAAGTAGTTTCTGTATTAAAAATGGTATGCTTACATTTTTAAGATTTTGCATAATACTCAAAACAACAATTATGCAGCCAAATTCATTGTTTAGAGAATTTGTGTAGCATTGCCATGGTTGAGAATAAACAATGTACTTGTTCTATAACAAAAATGTTGCAAGCACGTATCAATGTTAGACGCTGAGGTCAAATCAATTTTTTTCCAAGAAGCACTACTTGCGGAAGATTTGTCGGAAGAGTGTTATAGTGTGTTTCAAAAAAAAGAGTCAAGAAAAAAGGGATTTTCCTAAAGGACAAGGTACATTTAGTCTTTCCACGATTGCTTATAGTCTGTTTCCAAAGAACGGTTTACCACTTTCGGGCAACCGTGAAAAATTACACATATTTAACCAAAAAGGATTTGAAACATTAAAGTAAACCTAAACTAAATAAGCGAAACAGCATTGCAAAAGAGGAGTGCGCAGACATTTATCTAAGATCGTTGCAGAACCAAAGGTACCTAGTCCTTTAAATATTGTCAAAATCCTTGCCCATTCGTTGGAAATGGAGTATATTTGTCTGCGCAATCCTCTTTTACAGTGCTGTTTCGCTTCTTAAACTTATTTCTACTTCAGTGTTTCAAATTGGCAGTGGTTAAATAAGGGTAGACATCAAGGCCGTTAATGTCGTCGATTCTTTGTTGGAAATGGACTATAAAAGCTTGTAAAAAATGTTTTTCGGTGAATAAATTTTTCTGTTCATTGAAGCGCTGAAGCAACATATTCAAGCGAGGTATGCAGCCGAAGTACCGTTGTCTAGAAGCATAAGTAGATAGCTATCGCCAAATCGGCATTCAGCGAAACAATGCCTTAATGAAGAATATCTACCTCTATATTACCTTGAATCTGCTCTTTCAACCCTTGCAACGCCAATTTCTCTCGTGCTAATTGTCCCATCAGCCATGTCACTGTTTACACCCCGCTTGGATGGATGTCCGGCGCGGTCAAAGCAGCCGGCTACCGGCCACAGGCCACTGGAGGTCGTAAATCAAAGGTGATTGGGCTATGAAAGAATCTTACACCTTTTAGTGCCCACAGATGCAACAATTGAGACATTAACATTGGAAATCCTCTGTCTCTGTCTCTGTCTCTGTCTCTGTCTCTGTCTCTGTCTCTGTCTCTGTCTCTGTCTCTGTCTCTGTCTCTGTCTCTGTCTCTGTCTCTGTCTCTGTCTCTGTCTCTGTCTCTGTCTCTGTCTCTGTCTCTGTCTCTGTCTCTGTCTCTGTCTCTGTCTCTGTCTCTGTCTCTGTCTCTGTCTCTGTCTCTGTCTCTGTCTCTGTCTCTGTCTCTGTCTCTGTCTCTGTCTCTGTCTCTGTCTCTGTCTCTGTCTCTGTCTCTGTCTCTGTCTCTGTCTCTGTCTCTGTCTCTGTCTCTGTCTCTGTCTCTGTCTCTGTCTCTGTCTCTGTCTCTGTCTCTGTCTCTGTCTCTGTCTCTGTCTCTGTCTCTGTCTCTGTCTCTGTCTCTGTCTCTGTCTCTGTCTCTGTCTCTGTCTCTGTCTCTGTCTCTGTCTCTGTCTCTGTCTCTGTCTCTGTCTCTGTCTCTGTCTCTGTCTCTGTCTCTGTCTCTGTCTCTGTCTCTGTCTCTGTCTCTGTCTCTGTCTCTGTCTCTGTCTCTGTCTCTGTCTCTGTCTCTGTCTCTGTCTCTGTCTCTGTCTCTGTCTCTGTCTCTGTCTCTGTCTCTGTCTCTGTCTCTGTCTCTGTCTCTGTCTCTGTCTCTGTCTCTGTCTCTGTCTCTGTCTCTGTCTCTGTCTCTGTCTCTGTCTCTGTCTCTGTCTCTGTCTCTGTCTCTGTCTCTGTCTCTGTCTCTGTCTCTGTCTCTTTTTGCGCCACTTTCTTCCTAATGTCACCCTTCTGACTCACCCTTCGTTAACCCCTTGCCCTAATGTTTCCGACCCGTAACATCCATATTCTCACCCCTTTCTCTGCGGCCCATTCCCCTCCCATTCCAGCGTTTCTCTCTTTTTTCGGCTCTTCTACTCAGCATAACAAAAGGCGACAACTGGCAATTCGCGGTGGAATCGCTTTAAGATTCGGCCAGTTCTACCGGTTGACGATAAACGGCGGCGACAGGCGCATTGACACCCATGTTTTCTTTTTCTCGATTGAAACACTACACTTATCCTGTTTCTGCAGATTGTTTTGATGCTAAAACGAGATTGTTTTGTCATAACATTCTCACCTTCTTGGCTTTTTCTTACCGTAGAAAGTTTCATGAAGAGATGTGTCGTAATTTGATTTTTTTTTTCAATTTCATTGAATTTGATAACCAAGAACTAAGTTGTAAAAACCAATCGTCTCAGGGCGAGTGAAAGAATATTTTTTAATCAATAATTATTACAAGATTAAAAGATTTTTGATTTTTTCCGATACCCACTCATATAATACCGCGAGAGTTTAAGTTCAAAGTCAAGCAGACCATGGAACATTGCGTTGCGAACAAAAAAGATAGCATGAATTTCATTGCTACTTTTTTCAAAATCTGTCTTAAAAAAATAATATTTCTGCGTCATTTTATAAGCAGTGATTTTCAAGTTGCAACGCTACGTTTTCAAAAAAAAAATAAAAAATAAATAGATGCGTGAATTGTGGCAACGAATGGTGTTCCGAAGAGGAAAACGTATAGTTTTTTTTAGCAGACATTGCGCTCCAAACAAAAAAGTTATCATAAATTTCATAGAAACCGTCTTAGTAAGTGCTTTGTCAGTCTCCTTTTCCAATTTTTAAACCTTACTTGTAAATATTTTTTCTTGTTGGCGAAAACAAATTGCCAGTAAAAGGTCTGCAAATTTTGTTCCAAAATTTCAGCTTCATTTTGTAAGCAGTTTTATTCAAGTTTCGTTGATGCAGTAGTGTTTCTTTCAGAAACAAACTCCTCGCTTCAAGTCAATGTAACGGTTTTTAAAATTCTTTCTACGTTTTTTTTTTTAATGGAAAATAATACAAAAAGACAAAGTATCCTCACGCCAAAGCTGCCAAATTTGGCTGCTAGCATTGCCTGAGTTTTTTTGTTAAAAGTTGTATCAACTAGTAGTTTCAGTTATTTCTTTAAAAGTTAACGAATTCAACCGCCAGTACTGTTGTGTGGATATTCGACAAACTTTCTCAATTTTCTTTTCCCTTCAAAATGTGAAATGACACCTTTCATACCTCTAGGCTTGTTTGGCTTATCTTTATCCTGCTAAGACCTCTTTTATATTCAGTTATCGTCTAATAGAAGTTAAAAATAAGAAAAACTAGCTTATCTTTCGGATGTTTAAAAAAAACTGTGTGTTTTATTTACTTGGTTCTTTAATTTCTCGCCATGACGATGGTTCACTGTTTCAGTCTGTGTTTATTCGAAATAATTTTCACTGGAAGGAAGAAATCTACGGATTAACAAACAGTGTTTTCATTTTTTTCACAATCGTAAAAATATTTCACTTTTTGTTTTTTTTTATATCTCAGCGTCACTTTATAAGCAGTGATTTTCAAGTTGCAATGTTTGTCATGTCAACTTGCAAAAAACTTTTTTTTTAAATTTTTGGTGTAATTTGGTAAATTGAAAACACTATGCTAACTTTGCACTCTGCATGAATCGGATTGTTTAACTTTATTTAGCCCAAACTCAAGCACACCATGTAACATTGCGTTGCGAACAAAAATGTTAGCAAAAATTTCATTAAAAAAATGTCGACTAGTGGTGTTAGTTATTTTTGAACAGTTAACGAACCCGACCGCCAGTAATTTCGAAAGTGATTGAACGAACTGTCTCAATTTTCATTTCCCTTTGACTTATCTTTTTCCTCCAAAGACCTTTTTATTTACCATCAAAATGAAAAACAACAAAAATGAAAAGTTCGTTTATTATTTGAGAGTTTAAAAAAAAGACAACAACAAAAACTCTTATGGTTTTTTGTTTACTTATGGTTTTTTTGGTTGTTCGATTTCTCGCCATAACTATGGTTCACTGTTTCAGTCGGTTTTTGATTGTACTAATTTTTAATTTCTAATATTGGGCCACTTTCTTTTTGTCTAGACTCTCCTAACTTTTGCAAGTATGGTCTGCTCCCAAAAAGCAGCACCGGAATTAAAGGACTGTGAGACCTGGTCCCGCCGCGGAAGCTATATGCCAGCCTTGGCATTTAGCCAAAACAATTGGCAGCCGATTTATGTCCGCATGGTGTCGGAATCGGCGGCGGGTACTTATTTTCGTTTGTTTCATACTGTGTTCCAAACTTATCTGTTGTTACGGGACCCATGCGTTGGAAACAGACTTTAGCAGTTTACCCAATTTTGAAATATACTTCTCGAAAAGAATACGGAGTTGCGAGTGAGCACTTTAAACAGAACTATTCCTTCCGAAACACCAATGTTGAAACAGCGACTTCGCTTACTAGCTACTAGTTTTTTTTGTTTAGTCATATATTTTATTCTATTTTTTTTAAAATCGATATTTACTCTCATTCATCAATATCATTGCACATTGCTTCATTACGATTTTTAAAAAGGCCTTTTTTCGAATTCCAGCCTATGTTTAGATTTATCTTCTTTTCTGCAACGCATTCAAAAATTAGACGTTTTTCGTGAATTATTATTTTCTCTAAAATGTGCAACATTGAAGCGAGAATTTGCTTCGATTTACAAAAATACAATTATAGGCACTACATTAGTGAAATAGGAAAAGCTTGAGAACAATTTCCGCTTGAAACAACAATGTGAGGATGTTTTGCAAGCTATAGTCTATTTCCAACGAAAGGTTGGCACTTTTTCAGCGACATTGATGTTCCTTCGTATTTAAGACGCCATTTCTGTTAGACTCGAGCAGACCAGTGACATGGAAAAAATCGAATTTTCTGAAAACTCGTGTGGGACCTTCCTAAGACCCAAATATGAAGTCCTGAAACTTTTGGGCTCATATGGTTTTTTATTCCCGGGCTACGGTAGTTTAAAGGTGGGTGGGGTGAAAAATCAAAATGAACCAAAAAGGTGGCTGATATATGTTTTCTGACGGCAAATGTAATTTCAAAAACATCTGTAACAAAATATTTTTCAAAATCATAGCAAATAAAAAAGTTTTTTTAAGGTCTCCGAAAATTTTTCAATTGGTGTAAGAAAACAACATTTATATTTCAATTCTAGACATCATTTGACACAACTTTTCTTTTAACACCGAAAAAATCCGTAGGTACTCATGTTCTCAAAAATGCGTTTGAAAAAGTATCACTTTTTTCGGTTCAGCATGTTCAAGACCAAATTTTGCTCGGACGTGATGGGCAGGCACCAGAAACGCGTAATCATTGACTGTGAAGTTGGTTGAACGTAGGCAAAACAAAATATAAGAGGGCGGATTCGAACCCGGGTCGCGAGATTTGTAAGCGAAGACGTTACCGCTCTGCCGCGGTGTGGATCCCGCGCTGTCTACAAGTTAATTACAAAGCACGCCCTCGATGGCACAGAGGCAACGTTAACACTTACAAATCTCGCGACCCGGGTTCGAATCCGCCCTCCGATATTTTGTTTTGCCTAAGTTCAACCAAGTTCATAATCAATGATTACGCAGTTCCTGGTGCCTGCCCATCACGTCCGAGCAAAATCTGGTCTTGAACATGCTGAACCGAAAAAAGTGATACTTTTTCAAACGCATTTTTGAGAACATGAGTACCTACGGATTTTTTCGGTGTTAAAAGAAAAGTTGTGTCAAATGATGTCTAGAATTGAAATATAAATGTTGTTTTCTTACACCAATTGAAAAATTTTCGGAGACCTTAAAAAAACTTCAAAATTTTGTATTTTTTGACGATAACTTTTTTATTTGCTATGATGTTGAAAAATATTTAGTTACAGATGTTTTTGAAATTACATTTGCCGTCAGAAAACATATATAAGTCACATTTTTGGTGCATTTTGATTTTTCACCCCACCCTACTTCAAACTACCGTAGTCCGGGAATAAAAAATCATATGAGCCCAAAAGTTTCAGGACTTCATATTTGGGTCTTAGGAAGGTCCCCCACGAGTTTTCAGAAAATCCGATTTTTTCCATGTCACTGGCCTTATGGCTGCTCGAGTCTTGCAGAGACAGCGTCTTAATCACTGATGATTTGAAACATTGAAGTGAAAAACAATAAAAAGAAGCGAAATATCACTGTGAAAGAGGAGGCGCGACAATTAACTAATCGCGGTGGGACCTAATATGCCATCCTTAGGTTTTGGCGCGAAAACTGGTGCCGTTTTTTGGAAACACACTATATCAATTACTTATGAAGTAGTGTTAACTGGGACACCATATTTCTGTTTCAAAAAAAATTTACAACTATTTTCATAAGCTATTTTCATGTTTTCCCTATGAAATGTCCTTGAAAAGGAGATTTTTGTCGAATAGGGTTTATGAATAATCATTTTTGTTTTTTTTTTTTTGCAATTTCACGACATTATTTTTATTATTTACTAAATAAAATTTAAATTAAAGGCAGTTTAAACCAAGAAATTTTGCCATCAATAATTCCCCAGTTTTTTTTTCTGCCCATGCGATGATGCCGTATGAGAACGGGTTCAAATTACGATTTCTTCGGGAGAAAGTGGCCGCAGCCGTAAAAACTGACGCCTGCCGTCTTAATGACACCATTATGTCTTCCTTTTCTCTCTCCCAAGTCATCTGATATGTGTCCAAGTTTATCATTTCTTTAAGTTTAGAAGCACGCTGTAATTTCAATAAATTCGAAAAGATCTCCAATTTACTCAAAGGTTTCAAAACTTTTGGATAGTTTTTGTAATGTCATCATGATAATCCGCATTGCATCCGGTTAAAAAATATTAATAGTTTTTCAAAAACCAACTCCGAAGACAAAGGATGACAAATTTTGCATCGCTTTTTGAGTATTTTTTGTTGTTTAGAATGAAACAGTAAAAATCTGAGAAAAAAATTTTGGTGAGAAAATGGAACATTCATGCACACCTTTAAAAAATTAATTATATTTATTTTTTGAATGCCCTCTTAAAAATGTATTTTCGTTTAAAAAAATCAGTATAGAATTGATTGAAACCGCCCTGTTAGTGCAATCGTAAACTGTTATGAAAAATTTACCAGAAAGTTTGAAAAAAAAAGTAAAATGTGTGTGTGTGTGTGTGTGTGTGTGTGTGTGTGTGTTTTAAAATATTTGGGATTTTTGGGTGTATTTTTATGATTACATTGTGAAAACACGTTATTTGATTTTCAAATTTTAGTCAATGGTTTCACTGTAGTTTTTATTGTATAAATATAGTTTTTATCGAGTCGTCACTTCAATAATCGAGCCCTCTTAGCTTTTTAAATGAATTTTATAAAAATGTAATTTCGATATCATTATGGCTGTGTACAAAAATTTGAGTTTTTTAACGATTTACGCGTATTTTTCTTTCGGTGATTTTTTTAAAACAAATTTACAGTTTCACACTGAAGTACAACATTCCCCCAGACTTAAAGAAAAAGTTTGCGATTATTCATATAATGGCTTTTTTATAGTGAAGTACATATTTTGGTTGCAAAAATATACATCTGTCCGTGGTTTCACTGTTCTCATATAGTTTTAGCGTTGCTAATACTAGATTCTCGCGTTTTTGGTTGAAATAATGGTTTCATACAGATCCTTTTTTTGTGTTCAGTTCTTTTCAGTGTTTCTTAAAAGTCATGTCAACATTTTCCGTAAAAGGGAAACATTCACCGTGACTCTTTTTTTCGTTTGTAGATTGCTCGGTCATTTTATTGGCTGTCTTTTTGAGACGTTCAGTAGAAAAATATTTTTTAATTAACGAAAGGATACATTATTCTTTGGTTTCAATGCTGGATTTCGTTTTATTGCCACATCGTCAAGGTACCTTGGGCGATTCAAATAAAAGCTGTAGAAAAGCCCACAAAAAAGCTTACAAATAGGGACCGAAAAATTTGCACTTACTTCAAAACCGCGTTGAAGTCAGTCTTGGGGACAATTGTAAAATTTCTAACAGCTTGTTTTCTTTGCAGTAAAAAGTGATTCAAGCGGTAAAAGTGCAACATTTATCCACTTTGATTTCGGAATCATTATTTATGAGTGCGTTCTAGAATGAATACATCGTGTTTCAAAAGTTTAGCTCTTTTTTTAAACGAGGTTACTTCTCTAATACTTTTCGCAAACTTTTTGAAATTTTGACGTAAAAGTGCAACATACAGGCTGGCTTGAAAAAGTTTCCTGTAATTTATATTTTGAACTTCTTCTTTTGTGTGTTTTGGATGTTATTTTAGATTTTGGATGTTAATTTTTTTTTTTAGAAAAATGCGTTTTTGGCTTAAAAAACATTAGTCGATGGTTTTACTGTTTAAATATAATTTTAGTGTTGTTGTAAAAAATGTTATAAAATGTTGTTATAATCATACCTATATTTGATCTGCGCATTTTTGTGGTCTAAATGAAGTATATGAGCAGTAATCATTTTGCCGGTTTAAAGAAAAAATCGTAACGAAGTTTGGTGATTTATCAAACCTTTTCCGATCTTGTACATTGTGTTCCCAGATGCATTTGTTTACATTAAATCAATTAAAAATTCAGTTTTTGGTTTTTTTGTCTGAAATCAATTTTTTTTCTATAATTATGATTCACAAAAGCGTAGCTTAGAGTTACACCTCAACATGAATCATTAGAAACCTTTTTCCCACTCCGTTCCATTCCTTGTTTGTCTAACCAAGTTCCAAACGTGAGAGGCGTTCCCTCCCCCGCGGGGACGCCATTCATCCATCTGCGGCCCTAATTCCGCAACCCTGTATTTACATTCTCAACCGGCGATCTCTCTAACATGGTTGTGGTCATAACACTTTGCACACGGCGATGGAGTCCATTTGCACCCGGTTGCCGCCTGCTGACACCCTGTAATTAAAGGAAATCTGGAGGAGAATGGACAAATTAGTCAGTACTTAGTCAGTTTTGCATGAAAAGACACATTATAGCTTCAAAAACTGAGTTTTCCAGTACATGGTTAAAAAAAATAGTAGGTTTATCGTTTTCAGCGCCTAAAATCCTTTTGTCTTAAACGTTTCAGTGAATTTGTTGTAGTTTTAATGAACTATTTTGTTTTCATTTAAAAAAATTCAAATCGGTTTTTAAGCAAACAAAAATGAGTTCGATAAAAAATAATATTAAAATTAACATTATATTGATGTTTCACCTATCACCTATCAAAATTTTTCCCAACGTAACCTTCACTTTTGCGATGTAAACGTCGTGCCGACAAACGTTAGTCCCTTATCGTTTGAATCTATTTAACTTTCTTTATTTTCGCTTTTGTCGTTTCATCCCGTATATTTTTGTTACTTTTTGCCAAAATATTGATAAAATGATGTATTTCTTTGATATAATAACTTGAGTTTTCAAAAATATCGAGATAACCATCCGAAAACGGTAAATTTGTGATTTTCACGATTTTCGCTCTTTTTTCAAGTTTGTTTTGCCAAAATCTACATTATTTAGTTTGTTTACCCGCTTTTCTACAAACAACTGTGTTCCTCCCACCGAAAATCTCCCGAAATGAGCCATTTTGCCCCCGGGCACTCTTCTCCCAACAGCTGTGGCTCTAAATTGTCGAAAACAAGAGGGAATAACCAAAATTGCTTTAAAATCCATTTTCTGTCATTAATACGCTGCTATATAGCCCCAGGGCTTCGAGAAATTCCGAGAACCCGGAAAATACGGCCATCTTCCTATCTCATTCGATGCATTGTTGATTTGCGGCGGCTCCACAGACAGCGGGGGGCGGGAATTTTTGAGTTTCCGCCACTTTTCTTCATTTTCCAGTCGCTTTCGGTACGAAACGGGCCGGCCCGTGGCAACAAACGTAGTGGTAAACTCCGTGACAGCGGCGTAGACAGTGACGTCACCCGCGGCGGCGGCCTTGGCGCCACTTTGAGAGATTTGAATGCTATGGGGCGTTGCGAACGCATGCAAATTGCAACAGCTGACCATCTGCCTTAGAATTTCAATCATTTTGGGATATTTGCATTGACGAAATGCCAAATTTCTCTATTTTTCCCGACAAAATGCCAATTTTTAGCCGAATTTTCGGTAAAATTTTTTTTTCTTGTTTTCCCACAGGTAAAGTTGTGTGTTCTGTGTTTGAAAGCACTTTTCCTTCCTCTTCACTGCGTATTCTATTGTTTGTGATGTTAAATTTTACACGAAAAGGGTACTTTTCGCTATTTTTGAGGCACTGTGGCCTTTTTCTTTCTGGAAGTGAGTGCTGTGGCTTTAACGCGTTGGATGTATCAACTGCTGTGGCCCTGTGTCGACCGCTGTGGCCTTTTCATTCCCGGACTGGCGAGTGCTGTGGCTTTGACAAGCTTCGGCTGTGGCCCTGTTGCTACTGCTGTGGCCGGCTCACTACCGGACTGGCGAGCGCTGTGGCTTTTTCGTTTGATGTGGCCCTGTGGCTTTATTCAGTGTCTGTTCTCGCGCTGTGGTTTTGTTTCGACCCCTGTGGCCTTTTTGTTGCCATACTCTCGAGCGCTGTGGCTCTATCTCTTGTTTCCGATTTTATGATGTGGCTGATTTCTTTCCGGACTGGCGAGCGCTGTGGCGTTGAAAAGGTTCGGAAGTGGCGCTGTGGTTCTATTGCTACTGCTGTGGTCTGCTCGTTACCGAACTCGCGAGCGCTGTGGCTTTAACGAGTTTCGAATGTAGCGTTGTGGCTTTAAACAGTGTCTGTTCTAGCGCTGTGGCCCTGTTTCTTCTGCTGTGGTCGACTTGTTAACTGACTGGCAAGCGCTGTGGCTCTATCTTGCTTCGTATTTCGCGCTGTGGCCTTTACCTGCCGCGTGGTCCTTTGTTTTATTATGATGTGGTCCATACATTTTTCTTCAAAATTTATCGCGCTGTGCCTTCCCGTTCCTTTTACCGTCTTTGTTGGCCTACTTATACGTGGGGGTTTCGTGCTGTGGCATAAATGACTTGATGTGGCCTTGTTTTTATAAAACTGTGAACCGCTGTGGCCCGAATGCGAATTATGTCGCACTGTGGCTTTTGTCTTATTACGATGTGGTCCAAATTTCATCAAATTGGTGATGCTGTGGCTCTGCCATGGCTTTCACCGGCTTGTTGTGGCTCTGGATCAAACGCTGTGGCCTCTTTCTTATTATAACGGGATCTGCTGTGGCCCGGCCCGTACTAGACTGATAGCCACCGCGCTCCACATATACATATAGAATCCGTTCCATAAACTGACGTTCTTTGTCTATGAGTTGAGCTGAATATTCAAATTTCTTAAATACTAATTACCAAATTTGCGAAAATCCGCTCACGCTAGTGTTTATTTCTATCGCGGTGCTCACAGTGCTCGGTTGTTCTTTCATTCTCCCCTCCATAGCAGGTATTTCGGCTCATTTTTGTCTTTTCCGATCGAAACAGTCATGCTCATTTATCCTATTTTCCAAAAAACTTCTATTGTGGCCTTCCTTTTGCGTGAACTTCAGCGCTGTGGCCTTCGAAAACACCTCGATTTCCACGCTCTCTTTCACATTTTTTGCTCTTCCGGAATTCCCTCAATTCAACAAATATAATCCCGTCGTCGGCGGTTCGTTGATCTCTGAGAACCACAAATAAACTACGCCTTTCCTTCTTCTTTCAGCCGCCATGTGGCCTCCACTCTCGACAATCATGATGATGCATCCAATTATATACCATTTCCACTCTCTTTTTGCGTCACTTTTATTGGTTTCCCATGAAAAATGCGACTAAAAAAGGATTTTTTCGTGCACTGAAAGCCTTTCGCGTCAGTTTTACACTTTTTTTTTTTGCACTTTTGGCGATTTTTTTAACCGGAGCAGGCATTTTTTGTAGAAATTGATTTTTTTTCAACATAGGTTGCTTTTTCGCTTGTTTTCATGATTTCTGCTAGCATTTCCTCAAAATTCCGCGAATTTCTACCAGTCAGCTGTCACATTGATTTTCGAAAATCCGACTTTTTCGCGAGATTTCTCATACTTCTCGCTTTTTTTCCTGTAATTTCTCATGTCTTCTCACTTTTCCATGCGTTTTCTATGCCTTTTTTTTCATTTTCACAACAAAAATCACTAATCCCACCTGAAAAACGCTTTTCCAGGTCTATGAGCGACAGCAGCATATAGAATTCCCTGTTCTATCATGCGGCAATTTCCGAGCAACGGCGGCGGGGTGCTGGACGCTTCAGAGCTCGATCCCTGCCTCGCCGCGGAATCCAGGATGAAACAGAGCTTCGTCAGCTCAAAGTGAGTTTTTCTGGTCAGAAATGGAAATTACGCCCTACTAACACCGAAAATTCATAAAAATTGCGTTGAAATTGGTTAAATTCGAGTTTTTCGTTGGATTCGGTCGAAAGATTGAGGCTCCAAAATATGCGGAATTGGGTATTTTTATGCCGTTGCTTCATTTTTGCCGGCTTGCTTTTGCATAATTAATTGCGCAAAATCGCTTTTCATTTCTTTTTTTTTACATTTTGCATCTCAAATATTAAAAATATACATATTTTTCGCTATTTTGCACAGTTTATTGCGTATTTTAACCGTTTTATTGCGATTTTTATGTGTTACATTTTAAAATTTTTTAAAAATAATATTTTTTTTAGAATGAAGAAACTCATTATCATCTTGGGAGTCCTCTGCCTTCTGCTGCTCCTGGTAGGACTGCTCTTCTTTTTCTGTGAGTTTTTTTTCTGTTTCACTGTGTCAAATTTCACTTTTTTTCAATATAGAATTGAATTTTTAGTGGGAAAATCGGACGATACGATCGACTACGAGGAGCACCAAGCGCAGCCGAACGCTTTGATAGACGTCGGACCTGGCCAGAAGGAGATTTTCGTGAAACAGGTGAGCATATTGTTCGATACCTTGCTCCTGCAACTGAAGAATTTATATGCTGTTAAAGGGCCCAGTCGGACGGGTTTTACAACAAAAGCTAAAATATGAGAGAAAAATTCGTTGATCATGAAAATTGTCTGATTCGTAATTAAATTTAGCGTTTCGAGAAAATCCGCTCCAAAATTACTCCTTTTGCTGCCCGTCATGGCGATACAGTGGGCGCATAGGTCAATTTGTTGGGTTTTAGAACTGATTTTTACGAAAATCGTACCTAACTCCCTTTTTCTGCGTTTCTGGGGCCTCTACCCCCGTTAATATGTGTGACTTAATCAGTATGCTTGCTATGCCTTCTAATTTACCGCCTAAGCCTTACCTAGGCCCTTGCTCAAAATTTTTCGTGACAAAATGATGGTGCCTGCGCTAGTACTACCGTTTCTTATCGTTAAAATCATACAATTTGCCATTCCTTTTTGTTAACGCAATTTCAGCTGGCTCCAAGGTCTTTACAAGTCGCAGTTTTGTCACTAAAGTGTTAGGCGACCATTAATAACTGTCACTTTTAGCTGACATGAAGACACTTTAAAATGCTGAACTAAGCAAACTTAAAAATTGCGCATACACGCATATAAATAGTTAACAAAAATAACAAAAATCCCTCTTCCAGTCTCCAATTGTGGTGGTTCCTCTAGCACAGATGAACCCTCCGAATATTTCACAGGTTGGCCGTGTTGTATGTGTGGCTTTTCTGCATTTTTGGCCTCTTTTTGTAGTTTGAATCGTGTCGGGCACGTTTGGTGATCTTCACATCGCTTATTATTGGGATATACCTTTAATTTGAAAAAAAAACAGACCTTTAATTTTCAGACCGAGGCGCCCTACTACGTTACAGACGCCCCCACGCCGACGCCGCGGATTCAACACGAAACGATCGTTGCCAGCTATGATGTGTACGTTTTTCTTCGTTAAGGCGGCCGCTGAGCCGCTTTGCGATAACAAATGGCTGGCGTAGTCCGCGCTGCGGCCTCTAACCGCTTGTAGTTTGTAGTTTCAGCCATTACACGGAGAATAGGCCCGTTCTGAGGGTGGTCGACACTCTTACCACCACCCCTGCTAGTACCACGAGTACTAGGTTTGTGATGCCGGGCCGGCCCGGATTTTCGCTTTTTGTAGTTTGCACCCTCACTTTTGTAGTTTGCTCACTAATCAATACGCCTTTTTTTAGTTCTACCCCTGCGCCGACTACTCAAAGCTCTACGACCACGAGAAGCACTTCCACCACGACGCCGCGGCCTACGCCTGCCAGGGAGCCCACGGTCACCTTCCCTCAGGTAAGAAACAGGAAATCGGTCCGGGCTAGCCCGGGATCTTCAGGCTCTGTTTCAGTTTGGTAAAGGGGCGGAGCCTAGAGCTACAATACTTTAAGCCCCGCCCCTTCGGTAACAAAAGCACGCTCCGTTCGCAATGACGTCATGTCAAAGGGGTCATCAAAGGCCTTTGCCTTCAATTTAAAACCAACGACAGTACAAAAGTACACCTTTTTTGGGCGATTTGGTTTTTTATTATTAAACTGTGTGGGTCTTGTAAACAACGGACAGTCAAGGCGTTTTTTACAACGCCAACTTTGCCGATAACAACACCCCACAGTATCATGTCATCAAACTTTTATGTGTACTGACTATTAAGCCACCCCCCCCCCCTTTGTTTTATAAAATGGCGGCTCTTATCATTTTGGCCCCGCCCCTTTTTACGATAAAAATAACAGTATCTATTAAAAATATGACGTCACCTTGTGATCATTGTAATGCTGAAGGCATTAACCACGCCTTCTTCTCTATATAAATGTGCTCCATTGCTAAAACAGTGCTCGATTGCTAATCTGCCTCCTAACCTGCTTCTTCTTTTCAGCCCACCGTCTCCATCCGTGTCAGCTACATGCAGGTCGAGCCCAGTGTGATTCCACTTACCGAAGAGCACGCCCCTGTAAGTTTTATCAACTAATTATGTGCTTATTTGGCGGGATTCCTGTTTGGTGGTGGAGAAAATGCAGAAAAAGTGGTTAGCATGTAGAAATAAACAACTTTCTGGAGACGTGTTTTTAATAGGTTAATTTAGGACTGTTTGCATCATCGGGACGCCGGTTTCGGCTCCGGAATCTACGTGATCAATCCGGACGGAGGCGAGCCGTTCCACGTGTTCTGCGACATGGAGACCGACGGCGGCGGATGGACTGTTATTCAGAGGTTTTTTTTTTTAAAAGATTTTTGGATTAAATGGCCTTTGTTAGGCATGACTGTAACATTTTCTTTGCTATATTTTGTGAAACAACCTATCATTTTCTTTCCAGAAGACTCGATGGCGATGTGCCGTTCTACAACTACACCTACCGGGAGTACCAAGAAGGTTTTGGGCAGCTCAGAAGTGAGTTTCATCATTTCTTTTCATAGCCGGACTGGTTTTTCAATCTAGGCAGCCGGATCAGTTTTTCGTTTTAATAAATGTCGTTAATTACCCCAATTAAGGCTCCCACTGGCTTGGACTGGAGTACATGCATCGGTTGGCTCCCTCCGGCTACGACCCCCTCACTCTCAGGATCGAACTTCGCGGCGACACGTGTCCCCAGTGCAGTAAACAGCCGGACGGCTTTTGGTGGGGCGAGTGGGACTTTGCTGTGAGTTTTTTTTTAATAGATTTGGCGGTTATTTGAAAGATTTATCGCTTTCCCGGCAATTTAATATTCATTTTGTTATTTTCGTGCGGATCGCGAAAATAATCGATAAATTTGCAGTTGGGTCCCGCCAAGACGTACTACACGCTGGAGATTAGCGAAACGCAGCTGAGGGGAAATATGTCGAATCCTGTTGGCGGCAAAGGACGATGGGAGCAGGACAGCAACGGGCGGCCCTTCACCACAATGGACGTGGACAACGACGAGAACGGAGCCGTTAACTGCGCCCAGTTCCGCAGCCACGGGTTGGTTTTTTGTCTACCGTCTCTAGCTCTCTCGCTCTCTCTCTGGCCACGGGGTATATGGGAAACTATAAGGCAGCCTCAGGCCGCTTTCTAAGGCCCACAGGCACCCTCAGACTGCGTTTACAGATCCGAAAGTCTCAGCCCGCTTTCACAGATTTGGAAACCTTCATGCCATTTCCCAAGATCCAGGCAGCTTCAGACCGCTTTCAAAGATCATGGGGAGCCTCAGGCTGCTTTCACAGATCCAGTCAGCCTCAGGCCGCCTTTAAAGATCCAGGTTGTCTCAGTCGGCGTTCAAAGATTCAGACAGCCTCAGGCTGCGTTTATGGATCCTGCACGAAGGTTGATGTCGCTTTCACATATCCCGACAACCATAGTTTCTCAACAAAAAAAATGGCCGGGCCGAGAAAAGTGTCGGCCCGGTTTGCAAACTTGTCAAATTAAAATTCTTTAGCTTCTTTTTATTCTTTTAGCTTACGTCACATTTTTCAAATCCCGCAAGCAGTTTCATAATACTTCTATTACACATTTAAACTAATTTTAAGTCAGCAAAAAAATAAGGTTTCCTGACCGGGATCGAACCTTGGTCATGTGGGTGACATTTTGGCTAGGTGGTCCGAGTAGACGGGCCGAGGATTTTTTTCAAGTCGGCCCGGCCAGGCACGTGACTATGACCTTGGGAACCAGTTTAAGACAGCCTCAGGACGCTTTCACAGATCCAGGTAGACTTAGGCCGCTTTCAAACATACAAGCAGCCCCAGACCGCTTTGACATATCCAGTCAGCCTCAGGCGGCTTTCACTGATCCGGGAAGCCTCAGGCCGCTTTCAAAGATCTAGCAGGCAACCTCAGGCCGCTTTCCAAAACTTTTTGAAGTTTCTTCCTTACTAATTCACCATGTTTTCAGTGGCTGGTGGCACCGCGACTGCACCCGGCTGGCTCTGAACGGCCGTTATGGCGACGACAAGTCCAAGATGCGCTACCTGGTCTACCTCTACGAACCGCCGCGTCTTCATCCGAGGTCCATCGTAGCCAACTACTACATCCACCCGCGTCAGACGCTGATGATGCTCCGGCCCAGGATATAATTCCCCTTTCTCGTATTTTCCGGGCTAGCCCGTGTTCTCCGTAGTTTTTCAATTTGGTTCCCTCCCGCTCGGAGCCAACCGAGTCCCCAAAATTGCGTACTGGTGTTCTATAGTCCCCACACCCACATATTTGCAATCTCACGCGAATCTCGGCATTACGAGTTTCCTCCCCTCTCTGCATCTTCACATTCGTTGTTCGTTTGAAAAAGCCTAGTTTTGTTTCAGAAGCGGATCTGTCTCTTGGAGGCCCCCGCGGTATTATTCGTTTTTGTGTTTTGCACACTTCCTACTCGATGTTTCCCCGTTTTAAACCTGTCATTTTCCCATGCGTGCCCTGCGATCCCCCTTTTGAGAGGGTTTCGAAGTTATTTGATATGATTATATTGAAGTTTCTCGTTGTGTGGAGCATAATAAAGCCTTTATTTGAGAGGTTTCACGCTTTTTTGATAGTGACAGGTTCGTTACGGTAATATTGGCACACATGTGAGAGAAAATGAGTTAGAATTTTGGTGAAGGCTTCTCCTCGGAGGGAGAAGCTGCCTCGGCGTCCAGGTGGCGCTTCGTGCGGGACCACGGTTGGGCTTCGGCTGAAAAAAAAATTTGTTTTCTTCTGGTTCATTTTTTAGACAATTTTTTAGGTTCTCTGTAGATTTGTTTTTATTTTGTGAGATGAAATATGAAAAATGTTAAGTGAATGATAAAAATTCCAATCAATAAAGTCAATCTGAGAAGTTTGGGTCACTTTTTTGCCATGGGTCCTTTTTCGCAGTGGAGCGTGTTTATAAGCAATGGGTTTTCATCATGGGTTTTCATTGCGTCAAATTTAATTTCGAACAAATAATTTAAAATTCAGGGCGAGAGTTTTGGGATACGTATGTTTTTTTTGTTTCTGTTGTATGAAAGTTTTCGAGCCTGTTTTGAAGTGCTTACAAAAGATACAGCTGCGTGACATGGCTGTATCAATTGTATCAATCGATCTTTTATTTTGTTGTTATTTTTTTAGAGCTACATACTATTGCAACGAAAGAAGTTTAGTTTTGTGAACATACATTGTCAAGCTCCGCCATATGCGGCCTTGTGGCCATCGCAATTTTAAGGTTGTGGCAAATTTTATTAAGCAATGGGCTGTCGCAAAATTTGCCCTGCGGTTGGTTGCCCACGTATGTTTGTGAATGTAAACTTTGGTGATCATACACCGGACGTTATTTTGCCCTGTTGTGTAAAAAGTGGTTCTATTGTTGTTTTAAAAAAATACAATAGAATTTATCATTTTTGCACGCAACACACTAACGGAAATGAACAAAGAGCAATAAGAATAACAGATCGAACAATGAAAGTTGAGAGATAGTAGGAGCAGTCAGAGAATCGTACAGTCAGTGGATTTGCCTTAGATATTTCATGAAAAGTGACTAGTGAATAGGAGGGAGGAATTTGTTTCTCAGTTCTGGGGTTTCAGTTGTGTCAACAGCAACCATCACAACGGGCTGGCCCGTTCCACAAGTTGTTCCATGGTTGGTCATCAGCTAGACCATAAATGGCCCCGTCATATTCGCCCCACTCAATTATGACGGGGTGAGGGGCCTCGCCTAGAAGGCGTTTTTTTCAACGAGTGTGTATCGCAATGTTCCTTTCTCGGGTATTTTGTCAACAGTGGGGTGTCGGCCTAGCGGCGGAGCTATTCCCATGTATGAGCTAGACTCACCCGAACCGAAGAACAAAAAGACAACTCCAACAGTGAAGTTGATTGCAGCGATAAACATGAACAAAGTATACCACTTTTTATCCCCAGCCTGAAAACATCACAGCTCACAAACGCCACCAAAGTACGTTCCCCTGTCAAACGATTTTCAAACAACACGATTAAAGTCTTATGTTTTGCCCACTTGTACTTACAAATGTGTCCAGAATGCTCAATACCAAAGGTCCTACGATACTGCCAACCACGCCGAAAGTTAGGGCTATCGACGTAATGAGGCCGTTGCTGCGTGGATCAAGGCTCAGCAATGCTGTGAAAAAGCCCGGGATAGCACACGATACAAACAGTCCTAAAAATCGGTTAAGGCAAACTTAAGGAGTAGTACCAAGTAGTCCTAGAAGCACCCCAGCTATCCACACATTCTGACAGCTTGGAAGAGTTGCTAGACCGATCATTGTAAGAGATGATCCTAAGGAACCTAGAGACCCAATTTGGTTGTGTTAAGTTAATGTTGCTCTCACCGATTGTTTGAAAGAGTTTGGCGCAAGTTGTATGACCAATAAGCTGCTTCCTTTTGGCGTAATCCGCAAGAAGTGAAAAGATAATTTTGGCTATTAACTGAGGAATGAAGGGGATCATGGAGTAGGCACCGTTCTGCAAAGATGTAATAGTCGTGAAATAAGGTAGAAAAGTCTTGATCTCCGCAGCACCTTTTTGAGAGGAACACGTAGCTCTTCCTTGAAATAAGTTGGCAAGAATCCTTGCAGAATTGCTCCTTGTAGTCCGTAAGAAAATTCACAAACGATGGCTGCAAACAGTGGTACAGAAGTAGCCAGTTCTTTCCATTTGACAGGCATGGTCTCCTATAAAGTATGTTACGTTTTTCGCTTCCAATCCTTACAACCTTGCCTGGATGTTTAACAACTAAATGCAGATATTCCTTTTCTTCATCAGAAATCCATCGGTTTGTACTTGGACTACTGGAAAATACCACGAACCACAAGATAATCCAAATAATTCCTAAGCTTCCGAACAGGTAGAAGATGATTGGCCATTCGAAGAACGACGCGCACAAGTGGGCAGAAATGAAAGACGTAAAAATTGCGGCAATCTGCAACTAAACTTCAACAAGACATGTTGGCAAACCTGGTTTCCTGATGTGAAAAGTGAGGCAATCGTAGACCTTTCATGCGGTGAGAACCACTTCCCGGTAGCCGATGCACCCGATGGAAACACAAATCCCTTAACTTGAATTAGTAGTCACGTTCTTTGTTTACCTCTGCAAGTCCCATGAGAACTCGTGATATGAAGAAAGCAATATAGGAATGTTGGGCAAGAAAGGGAGTTAGCAGACTTACCGCAACATAAACACCAACCGCACCTATTCACACTGTGTTACTTTTACCTAGATAGCATTACCAGCCAGGATGAGCTTGGGTCCAAATCGGTCTGCAAAGTATCCCGAGAATAGTATAGTCACAATACTTCCATAGAATGTTGAAGACAATAATAATGCCTGCATTTGAGGCGTCCATGGCAAGTGTCCCTAGTTACAATTTGTTGAGCACGATTATTTAAACTTACGTCGTACCCAGCACTTTCTAGTGCTTCAGGATCTGAGAAGCTGGGACAACCGTCGTCATATGTAGTGTTCCACAAGTTATCAGTTTTTTGTGGATTCACAGCGGTAGAATTTACCATGCATACAATCGCCATACTCAGATCTACCCGCATCGCTACTGTTGCACCCAATCCTTAATTTTCTCTTTTACTGTTCGTTTGGAGAGGAGATCTTGTTAACCAACCTAATGTTAGAAGTAAGGAGACCCATAGTCGCGTAGAATGGATGGAAAACAACGGGTAGCGTTTTTCCTCGCTCATCCTGGCCGCTTATGGCCCGAACTGTGCTATTTACATGCCCCTGGAATACATAACAATGTTGTGCAATTGCAGGGCGCAACCAAAGATTTTGAGTAAATGCGGAAGCAGATGTTTAACGCCGTTTCCGCCAAGTCTTTGTCATGCTCTTCTTTTTTCACTCTGGTTCTCTGCTTTTGTAATAATGATTTTATAAACCCTGCTTTAGTTGACATAGAGAGATCCCTTACTGCCCAGCATATTTACATAATAATATTTATTAGTAAATAAACTCTTCTTAAATCTTCTGAGATAAGACTGTCTTTGATATAGTAGGTTGATTGTTTTCTGCATCTTGATGGCGTTTTGTCCTTGACCAAGGTTGAGCTTCAGCTAAAATAGACTTGTCTATTTGTCCTTGTAAAACCGAGTTTGGGAGAACATCAAATAAAAAACATTATCTCACCTGATCCGTATAAGCAGAATAAAGTACCCATTAAAACGTTCAACACCGCGTTGAACATGAAGAGAATGTACCATTTTTTGTCCTCTACCTGGAAAATTTGATAAATATTTGTATGACGATGTTCTTAGTTTTAAATAGTCATTTAACGTCACCTGTCACCACCGATCAGATGGAACGAACTGTGAACAGTTAATAAATTCTATCGGGTTACGCGACACTTTTGGTGTTAATCGCGTCCAGGGCTCAGCCAAAAACTCACTATCGTTTCGAGGATACTAAGAGCCAATGGTCCACTGATATTTCCAAGCATGCCAAGTGTCATAGCAATAGAGGAAAGTAATCCACTGCTGCGAGGATCCAGACTAAGCAGACTTGTGAAGAAACCGGGAATTCCACAGGAGAAGAATACGCCTATACTCGCTGTTTAGGAGTGTTTATGAACTCGCTTACCAAAAATGCCTAGAAGAACACCGGCAATCCAAACACGATTACAATTTGGAAGCGTAGCCAGACCAACCATTACAACAGCACAGCCAATTGAGCCTACAAAATTGCAAAGTTAAACGTTATAACAATAAACTTACTAATGAATTGGAATGTTTTAGCGCACTTTGTGTGACCGATAATTTGTTTCCGCTTAAGATAGTCAGCGAAAATTGAGAGTACCAATTTGGAGATGAGCTGCGTGATGAATGGAATCATAGAGTAAAATCCGTTCTAAATGAATTTGGCATCTATATCGAAGGGTAATTACCTTCTGAAGAGAAACCCTAAGTTCTTCTTTGAAGTATGTGGGTAGAAATGCTTGGAATGTTGCAGCTTGGAAGTTGTAGGCAAATTGGCACAAGATTGCAACAATCAATGGAATTGAGGTAGCTAATTTAGTCCACTGAATAGGAAGAGTATCCTAAACAAACGTTACTTATCGTCAGCCCAAGAGTATTGTTACCTTAGATGGTTGTCTAACAACTGTGTCTAAGTACTGTTTTTCTTGTTCCGAAATCCAACGGTTCTCATGCGGAGTGTTCGAAAAAACCAACAGCCAGATAACAATCCAGAATATTCCCAAGCACCCAAAGAGATAGAATATAGCTGGCCAACCTAGTGACGAGGCACACAAATGTGCAGAGATAAATGAGGTTAGACTAGCAGCAATCTAGAAATAAGATGTTTAAAAGAAATAAGACTGTTTGTAACCTGGTTGCCAGAGGTATAAAATGAAGCAACTGTTGACCTTTCATGTGGTGAGAACCATCTTCCCGTTACTGATGCACCAGATGGGAACACAAATCCCTGAAGCCATTTAAATAATTTCTTCTGATGAGTTTACCTCTCCAAGTCCCATAATAACTCTTGCTATAAAGAAAGCTGTGTAGGACCATTGGGCCAATAGTGGACTGAGTAATGTTACAATTACATAGACAATTACGGCGCCTAAAACCCTAACAGTATATGGAGATGGACTACTAAGCTTACCGGTTAAGATACTCTTCGGTCCAAATTTGTCGGCAAAGTATCCGGAAAACAAAACCGTGACTAGACCTCCATAGTACGTTGTAGATAAAAGTAGAGCCTGCATTTGGGGAGTCCATTCCAAGTGCCCCTAAATTGTTGTTGTTCACAAGTTAAGAATTGGTAATTTACATGATATCCCGCACTTGCAAGCCCTGTTGAATCAGATATGCTCGGGCATGCATCATCGTAAGTTTCATTGTTCCAGGTGTCAATTCTCGGGGTGCTTACAGCCGTCGAATTAACCATACAGACAATAGCCATGCTTAGATCTAATCGCATTGAGACTGTGCAACTCAACCCTGAAAATGTGAGATTTTGAAAACAAATAGATCTAATTGAACCTACCTAACGTTAACAGAAATGAAATCCATAGCCGAGTCGAGCGGAGTGAAAACAACGGATAGCTCTTACCGTCGGTCATTGTGTCGTTTTTTCGGGCAACCGTCTAGCATTTACATACCCCTGGAATACATTACGACGTCATACTGGTTGTGCAAAAACAGTTGGAGTTGTGAAAGAGTGCGATATCAGACGGAGGCTTTTGCATAAGTGCAAAGTACTTTCATGGTCAAAAAGTTGATGTTTTACTCGCACTTTCAAAAGATTTTCTCCGAACTTTGATGACACCATTGTGGTAAAATCAAAGTTGCCATTCACAAAACTAAAGGCTCACCAACACTTATGATTTGCAAATGGAAAAGAGTTGCAATTGCGGCTGGTGCAAGAAACTCGCGTAGATCGATGAACATCTGTCGGGGTGATCGCATGAATCAGCTGTTTTTTGCTCGGGTGTGATGATATTCGTCTGAAACGCGCTGTAAGCTTTCAATAGGAAACGTTCAAAACGCTGCAAAATTAAAGTCTAGCTATGACAAAAACGACGCAATGATATTGAAAAAGTGTGGTACTAAACTGGTTTGTACAAAAAAAATCTTATGCGACTAATTAAGCCATTCCAATCAGGATATTCAATAATTTTCTCTAATTTCACATCGGGAGCCGGGGGATCGTTCTGTGCGGATAATCCGGGGTCACGCCTGGTCTGACCATCTGCTCACAGCCGCCAGCCGCCGCGCTTGCTGTTTTTAGTCACTTGACCGTTGGCTACAGCCCTGCCTAAACACCACTGCCAGGGTGAGAACTGCCGATAATTTGCGTAATTAGCATAGAAAAATTAGCGCAAGGTAACGAAGGTTTCACTTATTCGTGATTCCGTCTCATTTACACCTCCATCCATCGTAGGTAAGGTTGCCTTGTAATTTCTCTCCCTCCCTCTCTCTCTCTCTCTCTCTCTCTCTCTCTCTCTCTCTCTATCTCGCGCTCTCTCTCTTTCAATCTCTCTCTCACTCTCTCTCTCTATCTTTCTCTCTCCCTCTCTCTCTCTCTTTCTCAAGTTCATTTTATTCACTCCCCTCCCCTTAATTTCCCTGCTGTTTTATATATTTTAGGCATTTATTGACACTGTTCACTTTAATCATGCGCATCCAACTATATCACCGCTCCCAACTTCTGATAAAAATCAACCTGGCCCGGCGCGAATACTTTTTCCTTCTCGTCTTCTTAGCGTTGGGTCCCGCAACGAAAACTTCTCCACTGCACGTTGAATTGCGATCAATCGCTGTATTACACCTTTTCCATTTTCTTTCTTCTTCGCTTTGTGACTACACTGGAAAAGCCATTTGTTCCTCGATATCATACAAATTCGCTTTATTAGCTCTGTATTCTATTTATCTATTCGATATAATCTACCTCGTCTAGAAAATGGTAACGTTAGACTTCAGAATTTTCTTTTTCTTTATTCAAAACATGCTTTCAATTAAATTAGCTTGATCTATTTGAAAAATCCCGATTCAAACCGAACGATACGCAATTTCTCGTCAGGCGGGGCTCCCCCGACTTGAGATGGTCTCGGGGGCGGTGTTACTATTACTACAACATTAATTTTTCGACATGGACGACTCTTTCGACGTGGAAGTAGGCAGATTTAATGTGGGAATCGTCTTTTTTGCGTTTGGATCTAGGGGATGTCTAGAAAATTCGGGATTTGCTCGCGTTTGGAGTCGAAAATGGCTATTTCTGCGGAAAAGTGTGATTTTAGGTCGCTCAGGAGGCGGAGCCGTGCTCTTCGGGACTTCAGAAGCAGGAGAAGGTAGAGGAGACGCCTTCTGAAGTTTCCCAGGAGTCGGAGGACATGCCGACGCTTCGCTCGTCCACCGGCTCGGCCAAGGTCAAGGAGGAGAAGGACGAGGTGGGGGTTGATTTTGTTTGGGAAATGGGCGATTTTCGGGCTGGCCCGGGTGGCTAGAACGGGTCCATCAACTGCTCCAAAAAGTCTTGAAACCACCTCAAAAATGTTTTAAAATTGCAAAAGGTACCCCAAAACCGTAGCTTAAGAAGGCACCCCAAAAGGTCCAAAATGTACCATTTTAAGCCGTTAAAGGTCTGTTTTCGATGGGAAACAAGTGATTTTGTGCATTTTGCCAACATTTCGGGAATCTGGCGGTATTTGGTACTTCTTTTGCTCCAAATGGCCGGGTTTATCATTTTTTGGGGGATGGAACGACTTAGTTTCTATGTTTTACTGTTACACATGCTTTTTTTTATAACATTTTCAAATCGAAAATTGACATTTTCCTGGTTGAAAGTTGGTCATATTTTCTGTTTCAGACCATGTCGACCGCTTCTGAAGACGACCTCTTCGAATCGCCGAGGAAAAGAAGGAGGCCTTCGCCGTCGCCCGTGGAAGAAACGCCGACCAGGTCGCCCCGCTCGAAACGCATCAAGGTGAGAGGCTTTTTGGTTTTGATGGTTTTTTTCGCTGTGGCTCTAATCGTTTTGAGCGTTTTGCCAGCTGTGCCTTCCTCGGATGTGGAATTGGGGTGATGTGGTCGCTGTAAGCTGCGTAATCAGTTGATGTATCACTATTATTGGCCGAAATTCGCAGCTGTGGCCACAACACTGCTTGAATGTGCGTGTTGTGGTCCTGGATCCTCAATATTTACTAGCTGTGGCCCTGATTAGAACTACGTTTGTCCGCTGTGGCCCTTGTATCGCTTTGATTTCCCGGCTGTGGCTCAAATAGTAGAAATTATGGCCGTCGTGGCCCGTCACGATTACATCAGCTGAGGCCCTCTGCGACTAAATTCCCCAAATGTGACCCTAAACAGGATAACAGTTGGCAATTGTGACCTCGATTGCTCGAAATTTTCAAACTGTGTCCCTGTTTAGGTTTAATTTGTCCGTTGTGGCCTTTATAGCGCCTTAGCGTCTCAGCTGTGGCCCACTTTTGTAGAATTGTAGAAAATGTAGTTGGCCCTTGTTAGTGCCTAAACCGATTGACATATCTTAGCTGAGGCTATTTTTTGACATTTGCACACTGTTGGTCTAACCGGGTTAGATTTCTCAGCTGTGGCCCCGGATAGGACTAAATTTCCTACGATTTTGATAGTTAGGCGTTGAAGGGGATTCATAAAAAAAAACAAACAAGAACCACCACTTCGGTTGTGGGGGGGGGGTCGAGCCGAGCCTGATTTCTCATTTGGGGGACTCGCGGAGAGACGCCGCATGTGACGTGTTGGGGGTAGCGCAAAACGGGCCCCACCAGTAGCTTATAAATATATGAGGGGGATTGTTTTTGCGATTTTCAGTAATTCTTGTCTTCTAGGTCGAGGAAATCGAAGGTCTCGAAGAAGAGGCTCCGGATGAGGAGGACGAGTCGACCTGTTCCACTCCACCCCCGTCGCGAGCCGTCTACAGGAGGAACTGTGTTGTGGAGGCGGCGAAGATCAAAACGAGTAGGAAGGTGAAAACGGAGCCTCAGGTTGGGAACTTCTCGGTTTTATTTCACAGTTTGTTGGTTTTTAGGCGGAATCCGAGTCGAGGGAGGGCTCGTGCGACCGGAGTGACTGTCCTCTGAAGAAGGTTTGCTGTCTGGCGCTGGAGAACAGGTAGGAAACAGCTTCATTCAGTTTTTTATCCTTTGCAGGCAGCCTAAGGTTGCTATTGACTAAATACTTGCAGATTTTGACCGCGTTTGAGAACCACTAACCCCAAGCCGCTATTGAGTTATTCCAAGCAGCCACCGGCCGGTTTAGCTTAATACAAGCAACCCTTTGCGGCTTTTGCCCTAAATCACACAACCTCAAGCCGTTCTAACTGAATTGTCACAACCTCAGGCC
The DNA here is from genome assembly GCA_964057215.1 of Oscheius myriophilus. NCBI lineage: Eukaryota > Metazoa > Nematoda > Chromadorea > Rhabditida > Rhabditidae > Oscheius > Oscheius myriophilus. The sequence continues at coordinate 7,428,916 of OZ059906.1, forward strand.
GCTCTAACAGAATTTTTTCACAACCTCAGACCGTGTTGGAAAACCACCAAGTTGTGCGGCGTTTGGCAAATACAGGGAGTCTCAGTAGCCTAAGGCTGCGTCTGACTGAGTGCAAGCAACCGCAGGCCGCTGATAATTGAATCAAGCTATCCTGAATCTAGGCATCGTCAGGCCGCGTGTGACTAAGTATAGGCCGCTTTGAGCTGAATTCCGGCTGTCTCAGACCGCTTTGGCAAAACAGCCTGAGGCCGCGTTTGGTTTAATCTAGGTCACAGGTGGACGTGAGCCACCTGTGATTGAGATTAAACCAAAGCGGCCTTAGGCTGTTTTGCCAAAGCGGTAGCCTCAGGCCGTTTTTGTCTGGATCGAAGTTGATTCAGGCAACAAAACAAACACCTGTTAGCCTAAGGCCGCTTTCCATGCAATTGAGACAACCTCAGGCCGCTGTTGCCCACTGCCTGGTAGTCTCAGGCCGCTTTCACCAAATCAGACAAGAAAAAAAATCCCTTTTTTCAGCTGCATTTCCGCCCACACGGACCCGAAACTCTTCTACCACCTGTCGAAAACGGAGCACGTGTGTCACATCTGCTACGATATACTCTGGAAATGGTGAGTTTACTCTCTTTTTTTATTTTCGAATTAAAATTTTCAGTAACAGTCCCCGCTTTGCTCAGAAATACAGTGAGTGGAAGGCGAAGTGGTCGGAGGAGAGTCGTTGCCACCCGGGAGTGAAGAGTTTCATTTTGGTTGGTTTTAGTGTATCTGTTTTGTGATTTTTTTTCAAATACGACCTAAAGATGCGTGGAATTGGTCAGAAGCATTCTAACGCTGCCTGTAGTCTGTACAGGCGGCCTGAGGCTGTCTGTAGTCGGTCCAAGCGGCCTATGTCTACCTGGATCTAGCCGAAAGCGCCCTGATGTTGCCTGAATTCAGCACAAAGCGACCTAGGGATGCCTTAATTCAGAATACGGCCTAAGGCTGCCTGTATTTGGCCGAAAGTGGCCTAAGGGTGCTTGAATTCAGCTCAAAGTGTCCCAAGCCACTTCTCATTGAAAGCGGCCGGTTTGTCTGTTTTTCAATTATCTTTAAATTTTTTCTTCAGGACCAGATTCTGCCCTACTGGATCGAGTGCTCCCGCTGCAAGAAATTCCGAAAGCACGAGTCGGAAAAGGTCGTAACTCCGGAATTTATGACCAAGTTCGAGTGTGGAAAATGCAGCGAAAAGGAGGAGGCGGTGGGTGTTAAAAGACTATTTTACGTTTTTTTTTGTTTTTTTTTCAAATTTAAACCATTATTTTGGTTTGTATTTTAAAATATCCATTTCAGGTGGTGGCGGATGCGCGTGACCACAGTTGGATCTACTCGATCGTCGCCAGTACGCTGTTGCAGAATTCGCCGTCTCTTTTCTACCTCAAGGGAGGACACTATTTCTACGACGAACTCGGGCTGAGCCCTGTGGAGCATCATTTTGAAGCCAAACGTGAGTGGTTTTCTTGTTTTACGGTCAAATTTTACAATCGGCTGATTTCATTGTACGCTGTTGGTACCACCGAGAAGAACATCATGTGATGTAGCCCTGCGGGCTGTATGTTACGAAAATAAGGCGTAAACATCTTAATCAGTGGAGTTTTTGGGTATCTACTCTTTATTTTGGTTTGCTGGAACCAGACAAGGGCTATAAATTTGGCCTATATTATTTTGGCGTATTGAATTGCGTACTTTGTGGATCGATTACAGCATTTTATGCCAGCCGGGTGTCAATAGGGGCTATGATGACATCAAAATGATCGTTGAGTTCTCAAAGGGGCGGCTAATGATAACAGGTTTTTGGGTCTAACGTTGTTCAAACGCAACTTTGTTTCGGTTCTGAAAAAGAATGTGAAAGATAAACCAATTGCGCGTTGTTTGGTATTTCAAAACTTGAAACTACTTGGAAATTGTTGCCAGGAGAGCTCACGGCCATAGGTGGAAATGAAGTGCACATCCTTTTTTTTATAATCAAAGTAAGTTGCGTTTGAACAAAGTTTGGCCCGAAAAATATGTTTTTCCGGGTCAGCCCGTTGAGAACTCCTTTTAACACACCCTCCTTTTGTAATAAACCTTTGATAAGGCCAAGTGTGGTCCATGGGTGCCGGTAAAGTGGGGCATAAATGGATAATGTAGGTTAGGGGAGTTGATAACAGTTTGGCCCCACACTTATTATTCAGTTAATGAGGAAAACAATAACTGGACAGGGAGCGTGTGGGGGCTCGATGCGCAAGCCCCCAAATGGTGCGTCGGAGGGAACTGAAGCTCTCATTTATTTTTTGTTACCATTTTCTAACCAACACCGATTTAAGTGGGTACCGCAAATACATCACGTCCGCCTTTGGTCGGTTCCAACATATCTCAGGAGCAGGGCTGGCAAAAGGCCGGCCCGGGACCGCCCTCAAATTTAACAGCCCGATTCGCGAGTATCTGTCATTTGACATATCCACCTTTAGTATTTGGTGTCGAAAATGGGGTGTGTCACGCAAATTCGAAGTTTTTCTAAAATTCTTACTTTCCAGAATGCTCCACGACTACCTTCATGTCCCCATTCAACATCCCCGAACAGCAGTCGAAGGCCTTCTGCCTACGCCCCGACATGATGGACTACGACGAAGTGGTCAGTTTGTTTAAAACATTTGTTCTCTGCGTCTCTCCAGAGAAACTATCGCTGGGTCCGCAATTTTGCGTCAGCTGCGAAGTCTCACTTACATAGCTGGACTGGCAGCGTTTGTGGTCTGGATGCATAAGCCCCCAAAATGGTGTCCCGCGGGCAACGTAAGCCCGCCTTTACTTTTTTGTAAGCATTTTAAAACAAACGCCGAATTACGTAGGTACCCCTACCACCTTACGTCCAGCTATGCTCACTTACAATTTTAATTTTTCCAGGTCGCCTTCCCCGAGTACAGTGTCGAGGGCGTGCTCTACCTAGCCGTGCGCAATCTCATCGTCACGCTGTGGAATATCAATCCATTTGTGAGTTTTTTTGAAGGCTGCTTTTGTTTTTGGGCTAGCCCGGGGATTCCAGCCCTTGACTGTCCGGGCTAGCCCGAAACCCCCATCCAAAACTTTTAAACTTGTCCGCCTTTTTCAAATATCGATCGATTTCAGGACTACCTGACGCTCGAGGAATGCATTTCCCATCTGATCTGCCGCGGGCTGGCCCGGGTCTGGTACATCCACGAAATGGGAAGGATTTACGAATTCCTGCGCTACAAGAGTATAATCAACTACGGGATTTTGGGGATTCCCAAGCAGGTCGCCAGTCAGGATGAGGTTTGTTTTCTAGTATTTTCCTACTTCTCTGCAGCCATAGTTCTCACGGGCCGGGCCGGGCCGACTTGAAAAAAATCCTCGGCCCGACCCGTCTTATCTCGGCCCGCTTCGGCCCGTCTACTCGGACCGGCAAATCAAACTGTCACCCACACGGCCAAGGTTCGATCTCGGTCGGGAAACTTTATTTTTGCTAACTTAAAATTAGTTTAAATTTGTAATAAAAGTATAATTAAAGTGTTTTCGGGGTTTAAAAAATTTGACGTAGGCTAACATAACGATTTAAAGAATTTTTTAATTTGACAAGTTTACAAACCGAGCCGAAACGGGTCGGGCCGACACTTTTCTCGGCTCGGTCCGGCCTGCTTCTGCCCGCGGGCTGGCCCGTCATTTGAGAACTATGTCTGCAGCTCTTTCTCTCTTTCTATCTCGCTCTCTCTCTAACCCCTCTCTATTTTCAGCTCCCAATGGAAGTAATTATCGTCGGCGCCGGCATCAGCGGTCTCTCCGCCGCCCGTCAGCTCCGCTCCTTCGGCGTCAACGTGAAAGTCCTCGAAGCGAAGGGTGTCATCGGTGGCCGCATGCAAGACGACTGGAGCCTCGGAGTGGCCGTCGGCTGTGGAGCCCAGTTGGTCACCGGAAGCATAAACAACCCCATTATTTTAATGTGCGAACAGGTATGCTTTTTCTTGTTTTGTCGTCTAATTATGGTAATTAAGATGGGAGTGAAGTACCGTATCCTGGATGGAGGGTGTCCACTGATCGATGGGCAGGAGGGAGGCCCGGTTGATTGGAAGGTGAGAGAAAAGGCAAGGAGGCAGAGACGCATAGAGAAGAGGGGAAGTGAGAGACGCAGAGACAGGCAGGGAGAGACGCAGAGAGACATTGGACATACTATGAGAGAGAGAGAGAGAGAGAGAGAGAGAGAGAGAAACGAGGTTCTCAACGGGCCGGCCCGTGAAAACAGGTTTTCGGGTTTAACTTTGTTCAAACTCAACTTTTTCGATTCTGAATGAAATAATGTGAAAGATAAACTAATTGCGTGTAGTTTGATGCTTTCAAACTTGAAAATGCTTTAATTTTTTTATCAGGCGAGCCCGCGGGCCGGGCCGCGGGCTCTCCTGTTTGTTTGAAAACATCAAACAACGCGCCATTGGTTTATCTTTCATATTCTTTTTTTTTCAGATTAAAAAAGTTGAGTTTGAAGTTAGACCCGAAACCCTGTTTTCACGGGCCGGCCCGTTGAGAACCCCGGAGAGAGAAAGAAACGTAGAGAGACAAAGAACACGAAATACGAGTTATAGCTGAACTTGTCATCAGAAACGCAGAGACCTAAATGCAGGAACCCATAGACGCAGACAAGCAGACAAACGTAGAGAAGCAGAGACAGACTTGCTCTTAGAGACGCAGAGCATCAAACAGACGCAGATACCGAGAGACCAATAGTTAGATTGATACGCAGACAGACAGACAGCCGTAGACGCAGGACATCTGAGGCGCAGAATGGTTGGCTGACTTACCGTCGGAGACGCTGAGACTCAGATACACATAAAGAGAGAGAGAGAGATACAAACGTGTAAACAGACAGAGAGATGCAGATGCAGAGAGGCGAAGAAGATATCAGTGACACAGAGTGATATACATACAGAGACGCAGAGAAACAAAGACAGAGACGCAGACAAGCATATATTTAATCTTTCAGGTAGATAAATACGTGGAGGAGCACTTCGACTGTATCCTCGACGCGCTGTACCACTGGAAGAAGAGCACGAAGCACGGAGATGCCTCTCTAAATGGTTCGTAGAGAGAGAGAGAGAGAGAGAGAGAGAGAGAGAGAGAGAGAGAGAGCGTGCGTGCCTGCCGAAACTGGGTTTTCTTCGCGAAAGCGGTTATAACGCTAGCTTTTCTCCGCCGCGTCGTCGTCTTTTTCTTTCCTTTTCTTTGTATTTATTACTATTTTACAGTTTTGTTTGCTATTGTTCATTGAACCAAAGTACAAAGCACAAAAATTTGTGCGGAAGTCTAGTCATTTGTGTGACGCGTGTGCCTGTTGTTTGTGCAATCGCGTATCTATTATGTACTTTGTGATCTCTCGCGCTCGTCTGTGCCGAATCAGCAGTCGATTCTCTGCTGATTTCGCCGCTTTGTGAGTGGGAATTCTTCGAAAAGAAGCGTTTTTCCAACGGGCCAGCCCGTTTTCACTAATTATTCACCTACAAACTTTCGTCGACCCCCTCTTTTGGTGGAGGCATTCCAGTTCTTCAATACCAGTTTCTACTCGGCAAATTTAATGTTACTACCATGTTCCATTCCATGATTTGGTCATGTCTCACACAGCTAGATTGTCTTCTGAAGCTTCGGAAGTTACCGTATTCTCTTTTAGAGTTACCGTGCTTTAATTCACTATTCCTTGGGAAGCACTGATTCGTTTCTGCACATGGTTGGCAAAAGTCAGGCAAGCAATGGAACACTGTGAAATGAAGTGAGCTTATCGCTTCTATTTTGTGTTCGACGTGATCTATGTGTGCTGATAGCGAACATTTGATCCCTCGCGCTGTGATCAGTTTCGAAATTCCTTGCGTTAAATCAAGCAACGTTGATCTGCCCGACCTGATCTGGATAGTTGATGAAAATTTCTCGGCCCTACTTGTTGAATTTTGGGAAGGACGAGACAAAAATAGTCCTAACCACCCTTAACATTGGAATTTTCGTAGCATATGCCACCTTAACCTAGGAAGTCCGTATACTTTCGAGAGGGTTGTCGAGTTATGCTTCCGGATTCCCGACCTCCATTAATTCGGGAACCCACTTTTCCGTGTGCGCCCTCAATTTCCTGGACATAATTTATGGTATGCCAGCGACACGACCAAGGCTCGAACCGCTATAATTTACTTTTTTGTTGACTCCATACATGAACAAACTACCTGTGGGGCTCGTTTTGCGCTACCCCCCACAATACAAATGAGGCATGTGGCGCCAGTGCCCCAGATAGGAAATTATTCTCAGCCCCCCCCCTTCCCTCAGCCGAAATTCTCGAACCTCGTATATTATTTTGTATATTCCGAAGGTTTTTTCGACCCTGTCCGAAATGGCCCACATTTTATTTTATTTTCTCATTTGTAGAAAAAAAGCAGAAATTTTGTCGCAATTTCGTCGCTTTGAAAGCGAAGCCAAAGCCAGCCTTGAAATGCAACAAACCCGTTTCAAAAACCCGGCGTGGCGCTGAAAATGCCGATTAACCTGCGGAAAGCGACATCATAATGGTCACTTCCTCGTCACACATCGTTATTCAACAAAATCTTGGAATATACTCTATTAAACAAATTTAAACTGATTATTTTTTAACGGGTTTTTTAAACCTCCCAGTTTTCAAATTACCTGAAAAATTTGCTACTTATTCCAATGAAGACATGAATTTGAATATTCCGAGTTAACTGCCATAAATCATTCTGTGCTTATTTCCCAACCTCTTCTTGCTATCTTATCCTTTTGTTAAATCCACGTTTCTGTGCTTTTTTTCTCTTTCGCCACACACATCAGTATCTCCTAAACCGTGCTTTTCTTCGCTTATCGCAGGGTCACAATCTCCCGCGGACACAATCGGCCGGCCGTCGTTCGCGGCGTTTGCCAGTTGATGCAAGTGCGTTTCTAGTCGGTTGTGTTCCCCTTGTGCCTCCACTGATTGCATTCTCGGCCGGAGCGCTCGTTGCAGCCGAGGCCAACCACCAACATTTTACTCGCATTTTCGGGAACTTCGGCCCGCGGGCAGGCGATTTTTTTGCCCGTTTTTGTAATTTTGTGGTGGAAAAGTTGGTGCTGCTGATTTTTATATCATCCTGCCCTTTGAGTGCATTTTCGGTTGCCTGGTGGCGTGTTTATTCTCCCACACACCCTCGCAATAAGAAACATTTTTCAACCGAACCTCAAGTGTTTCGGAAGAAAACGGGCTTAACCGGTGCAAAAATTCGATCTTCTGCCCCGTATAGCAAGTTTTCAATTAACCCAACTTGTACGGCAGTTCCAGCGCATCGAACTGTTTTGTAAACAATGGTTTTAATTCATAAATGGTTCGTTTTTTTTCATGAAAAAATCTGACCGGCGTTCTGTATTTTTTATGCATTCTAAAAGCGGACATGTTTTGTCAGGGATGACCAATGTTTGTAGTTTGATTCTCCTACACCTTTTTAAAAGTTTTTCATTGCAAACTAAGATCCTCCCCTTTTTTAGTTTAAAAAGGACTGTAAAATCCTCTCCTAGGGCAATTCTGTGTCGAATTACTGATTACTGTTGGGTCACTCCCACTGAAATTGGGCGGCCTTACTTAGTTTTGGTTTACGCCAGTTTTTTAGACAGAAAAATACGATTTCCAATTGAACAAATGTCTCTTCTACATCTTTCGAACAACTTCGTTTATTTCCCAAGCTTCCCCCCCCCCCAACTTTGTACGGGTTTGGGCCGGCAATTTTCTATATTTGAGTTTTGAAACGAAATTGTTTAAACGTCTCCAGAAGTAGGTGTGGTTCAAAAAGTTACGGTATTTGGCTTCAACGCGACGTATACGGTATTTCGTTTACAAATAAAATTTTCTCTGTGAATTTCCGTACTCCAAACATAGGTGGACGCGTGGTGCTTGCGGTACCTACGTATTTCGGCGTTTGGTTGAAAATAGTAACAAAATGTTAATGGGGGCTTACGTTTCCTCCGAAACACCATTTACCGGGACTTACGCATCGCACCCCCAGACGGTCCGTGTCCAGCTATGACTCCAAAACTCATTTCACGAAGTACCGATTCAACTTCCACTTTTCCGTGCTTCCTATTATTTTCACCCACTTCCTACTGTAGCTGTCTTTTCTCTGTTGCCCTTTTATTCGATCTTCATCTCTTCGATGCTCATGTTTTCTTCATCACGATGTTTTCTTCTCAGGATGGTGATTCCTCGCTCGGCCCGTCAGCCGCCTCGGAAGCCCAAAGGGCAAGGCGGCATCGCCGGCCTTCTGAAGAACTTCGTCCCCTCCGGTTCCGAGGACCAACTCACCATGTTCGATATGGGAGTGGTCGCGACGCTCTCCATCTTGGGTACCTACTTCGCCACCATCTACTTTTCTGGAGCACCCGTGCCGGCAGTGGTTTCGACGGTTAGTTTCCAGAGAGGCTAAGCTCTCTTATAGCGGAATTTAAGACCTACGACTACAACTCTACCTTGCTCCATGAGGTGAAGAGGAATGGAGATGGCTCGTTTGAGCTGCCACTGATCGTCGTCACCGATCGAGACCACGACACGAAAATGACGGAGAAGAAGAACACTTGGAGGAGTTTTGTGAAAAGAGGGAACCTTAAGATCAGGTACAGATTTTGCAGTTTTCTGTTTGGTTTTTGAGCTTTTCGAGGTGTAAGTGACTAGTCAGCTGACTAAATGCTGTCAAGTTGAATTGTCAGCCAAACGACCAGGGTTCGATCTCGGGTGGTGCATTCAGAAGAGGGTCCCCCTAATTGGTCTAGAACCTTTTTAGCACCATTTAGGCCAATTTAAACTTCAGAAACGATGTCGATTTTTGACTTAAGTTACGGTAGGGTACTGTAATTTAAAAAAAGCCAATATCATTGAAATTAGCGTTAGTTGGAGCGCTTGTGTTGTGAAAAACCGTCACTTTAAAAAGCGAAACTTTCATATGAAAGTCTTCAATACTAAGGGGCATATATTGTCAAGCTCCGCTATAAGCGGCAGTGGGGCCGTCGTAATTTCAACTTTTGATAAAGAAAGGGGTCCGCCGCAAATTTTCGAAACTTTTTGTAATAGAAGAGGGTGTCGCAAAATTGACCTCACGAGGGAAGTCCGTAATGGTAACCCCGGAGTTCGAAACGAAACCTAGACCATTGGATAGAGCATAAAAAGTTGTCCCAGAATGTGGTCTCAAATTTTGCTGCGGACATCTGGGCGCCGAGAAATGTCGATTTTCGTTTTTATGCTAAATTATGCATTTACGCAAATGTGGCTTATCTTGGGAAGAAATCGACCGTTGAAATGTGAAAGCGTGGTAAAGTGGTTAAGAGAACTGTCAAAGATGACCTATGCTGGATCTATCCCCGTTGGTAATTTTTTTTTAATCATTTTTTGTCCATTTCAACTTTAACTTTTGTATGACATCTTTTGCTTTTGAATTTTTTTAAAAATGGGGAACATGAGAAGGGAAGACCATTTTTGGATTTTCCTAAAGTTCTAAAAACAAAGAATTGATTGCCCGGTTAACAAAATTTTCAAAAACAAAAGATGTCATAAAAAAGTTCAAGTTAGGAAAGGCAAAAACAAAGAATAAAATAGTACCACATGGGATAGATCCAGCATAGGTCATCTTTGACAGTTCTCTTAACCACTTTACCACGGTTTCACATTTTAGCGGTCGATTTCTTCCCAAGATAAGCCACATTTGCGTAAATGCATAATTTAGCATAAAAACGAAAACCGACATTTCTCGGCGCCCAGATGTCCGCAGCAAAATTTGAGACCACATTCTGGGACAACTTTTTATGCTCTATCCAATGGTCTAGGTTTCGTTTCGAACTCCGGGGTTACCATTACGGACTTCCCTCGTCAGCGGTGAGTTGCCCAAGTATGCTAAGGGGTCGAAAAATTGGAAATACGTGTTTAAAAAAGTGGTAGTTTTGCCAATTCTCGATAAGGGCTGCAAAACGCCACTGCAATGGGAATATTGGACTTTTTTTTGCGCTTAGTCGACATTTCGAAGTTTAAAAAAAAACTCCGTGACCATCGTGACGGACCGACGTTAAAGCTGAATTTTCAATCGATTTGATCACGGAAAAGTGGTATCCATCTGCAATACAAAGCCTATGATTAAAACAACATCCCTGGGGCGTAACCCATATCAAAAAATCAATTTCGACCTTAAACCTGGATTTTTTTTGAAACAGAATAGGTCATAGAGAGATTCGAAAACAAAAGCGAGTCTATTCTTTAACTACAACCTACTAAAACCCAGCCTGGGTGAATCATTCAGTTCATATTTAGGCCCGGTAAATCGTGCTTTAACACCCCTGAAGTGTGTTTACCCGGATCGAACCCTGGTCTTTTGGGAAAAAATGGTCTGATGGAGCCAAAACACCTTGAAATGCTGAAACCTTCAATTTAAATTTACAAAGGCTCACTTTTTCAATTCCAGCAAGGACAAGCACTCGGCCAGCGTGTTCTGGGACGATTCGAAGGATTTCTCCGTCTCTACGTGCGTTTTTTCAACAGAATCTTTGCTAAACCGGCCGATTTAGTCAAATCTCCGCCGGTGGCCGTGGAATGGAACTGTCCGACTTGGCCGTCTTCAACGGTCGCCTTCTGACCGTGGATGACCGCACCGGCATCGTCTACGAGATCAAGGACCAGAAGGCCATTCCGTGGCTTCTGCTCAATGACGGACCCGGAAATGTGACCAAGGGCATCAAGGGCGAGTGGATGACTGTGAAGGACCAGCATCTCTATGTCGGAGGTCTCGGAAAGGTGGGAATACAGTATCCCCGAAAACCAGTCCTTTAAAATTTAGGAATGGACCACAACTACGGGAGAGTACGTGAATGACCACCCCATGTGGGTGAAGGTTGTTTCTCCCACCGGAGAGGTGAAGCACGTCAACTGGTACGACGCTTTTGTCAACGTTAGGAGAGCTCTGGGCATCGAGTACCCAGGATATATGATCCACGAGGCTGTTCAGTGGTCGGACAAGCACAAGAAGTGGTTCTTCCTCCCGCGCAGGGCATCGAAGGAGACTTATGATGAGACTGCCGATGAGAGCCGGTAAGTTGTCATCAAGTTTTTGCGGTTTTGTTCGATTTTTCAAATTTATGCCTAATGGGATAAGCCAAAACTCTCTTGTAGCCGACTTCGTACGGGTGGAGCCGGATTTTCCACCTTGCCGCTTCTCAAAGTTGCAATTTGAGGCTTTGTGGCTGAATTTTGGTATCCACGAATTCGTACGGATGTAGCTACATGCTGTGCTTGCTTTGTAAACCCAAATCAGGTTCTGAGGCCTAGCCTGTCCGCTGTTTATGCTGCAGGCTAAGTTGCAATGGTTTCTGGGAAAGCCACACCCGTACTAAATCAGCAGAAGGACCACGATTGTTTGAAATTCAGTTTTCGGGATACCGATTTCGTACGGGTGTGGTTTGACGTGTGCCATTTTTTCTGTGAAATTGAAGAATTTTGCGGTACATTGACCCGACCATCCCCCCACCGATAAAATGTAATTCAACGAATTGGGCATCCCACTGAGCGCAAAACCTGCTCAAAATCACCACTTCAGCCGTTAAAATTACCGTTTTCAGTGGCTCCAACGCCTTGATCATCGGAAACGAAGACCTCACTTCGTTCAAGGTCGTCCACGTCGGTGACATCACCCACCCCGCTCGCGGATTCTCCGCCTTCCAGGTAAGAGAGTATTTCATGCAGATACAGAGGAATATCAAGAAAATGTCGGATAAAAACAAACTTTTGCGTTTCAGTTCGTCTCCGGAACGAACGACCGCCTCCTCGTAGCCCTGAAGTCCGAGGAGAAGGACGGCAAGCCAGTGGCCAGCTTTGTTACTGTATTCGACGTCGAGGGCAAGATCATCCTCGAAGACACGCCGCTGCACGGCGCGCACAAGTTCGAAGGAGTGGCGTTCGCCTAAGCGGACATAACGTGAACGCGTGATGTACGTGTGAACGTGACACGTGTTGCCGAAGTATTTTCTAGGGTACCGAGTTAGTGACAGCATGATCTTCTTGACCATTTTCGAGTCCCATTGTGCCTTGTATAAATTGTATTGCGTTTAAAATGAATTATTTATCATGTATATTTTTAAATGACTGTGAGTGTGTGCGAAAGAGGGTTTTTCAACAGAAGTGGGGAAACTATTATTTTAATTAAATTGAGCTCCAACTTGTGGTTTGCATAAATTACAGAGATACGGTCGGTTACTGTACAACCGCCAGAGTTTCTGTAGTTACGGTATCTACTAAAAGATAAAAGTTCCGTAAGATTTGGGTATATGGTGGGGTACTGTAACATCATACTTTGGAATGTTTTGAGATAAAGTAGCTGCAATATTGTTACGGTAGCGTTACTGGATTGCTGTAGCTGAAGTGACGAAAGGGCACTGTAGCTGTAGTAGTAACAAATGAAGGGATACTGTAACTATCGACGCAGGGGGTACTGTAACGGGATTACTGTAGCCGTAATGACGAGGGGATACTGTAAATCTAGTTATTACCAACGGAGGGATACGGTAACCGTGTGACTAGGGAAGGAGTACTGTAATTGGGATTTCTGTATCCTTAAGGGCGATGGTGTACGGTAACCATGGTAGTTATCAATATGGGTTTTCTGTGAATGTAATGGTGATACTGTAATAATAGTACCGTAACCGAACAAATAGTTTTCTCGTTTACTAAAAATAGTTGAACTTTATTTTTCAGACCGTGTCACGGAGGTTCACGACACGTTGCTTAGGGAAGGAGGAGTGGCCTGGGGAGACAAAGAGGAGCGCGTGTTGCAGTTCCACCTGGGAAACATTGAATTCTCCTGTGGAGCGAAACTGAATGATGTAGGTTTCTCTCTCTCTCTCTCTCTCTCTCTCTCTCTCTCTCTTTCTTTCTTTCTCTCTCTTTCTTTCTTCAAACAAACAATTTCAGGTCTCTTGGCGCCACTGGGACCAAAACGAAGCCGTCGCCCTGTTCGCCGGCTCCCACGCCCTCCTCACCGATGGATCTAGGGTAAAGCTTGTTTTTTTTTTGCATGTTTACGGGCTAGCCCGGAACCCTTTTGAAAGCTTGTTAGCGATTTGGTACGGGTATCAACCAAGAACGGTCAAATTCGTCCCTTTTGCCCTCTGTAACCGACATGGTTCGGGTGTGGAACTAGCCCATGAAATCCTTTTTGAATCCATGCTACCGGTTTGGTACGGGTATCAGCCGAGACGGATCTAATTCGCCCATTTTCCCCTGTAACCTACTTTTTACGGGTTCCATTTTCCAGGATATCCTGAAGCACCTGGCTGATGGCACGGACGTCCGAACGCATCACGAAGTTACGAAGATCGAGTGGGGAGATGCGAAGAAAAAGGCCACCGTGCACTGCCAAAATGGCACGAAATACACTGCGGATAAGGTATTTTGTGTTTCTTTTATTTGTAAATTGTAATTTTCAGGTTCTGGTTGCTCTACCGCTGGCCGTGTTGAAGAAGAAAAAGAGCATTTTCTCGCCCCTATTGCCGAAGAAGAAGCTGCAGGCGATGACGAAGATTGGAGCGGGATTGATTGAGAAGGTTCGTGTTTTGACAGGGAAAACGGCCTACTGTTGGCAGGATGCGGTTAGTAGCGGCCTGAGGCTGTGAGTATTTGTGTCTGAAGCGGCCTGAGACTGTCAGGATTCGGAGAGGGTAGTCTTGATGGCCAGAGAACCCTGCTATAAGCTGTGTAGATGAGGACAAAAGCGGTCTGAAGCTGCCAAGATGGAATCAGTGGCCTGAGGTTGCCAGCAAATGGTCGAAAGCGATCTTGTGCTGCATGTATTCAGTCATAAGCAGCTTAAGGACATATGTATCCGGTTAGAAGCGGCCTGAGGTTGCTTGAAGTTCGTTCGTGAAAGCGGTCTACGGCGGCCAGTTTTCGGTCAAAAGTGGCTGGTCTGCCGATATTTGTCAAATACAGTCTGTAATCCTGTCGTGGGCGGCCTATGGCTGCCATATTGCGGCCGATACTTGTCGGAAGCTGTGTGCATTCAATCAGAAGCGGCCTGAGGCTGCCTGGATTCCTAAAAAGGCGGGTGAGGCTGTCTTGTTAGAGCAAGAAGCGGCCTGAGATCCCGTCTAACCGGCCAGAGCGGCCTGAGCCTGAATGTGAGTGATTTTTGTCAGAATCCTTTCGAAAATACTTCGAGTTTTTTTTCGGCCTGAGCTAGTCTTTCTTCTAGTCTAGAGTTTTTCCGGTCATAAGCAGCTTTATGTTGCCAGCTACTGTTGCTATGCGGCATGAGCCTGTCAAATTATTCAATTTACAGGTGGCTGTGCGTTTCCCTCGCCGTTTCTGGTCGTCAGTCGCCAAAAACGGCAGCGAAGTGAACTACTTCAGTCTGGTGCCGAAGAGCGGCGAAGAGCGCGGCCTCTTCAACATGTTCTACGATTTCTCTACACAGGTTTATCTCTCTCTATCTATCTCTCTCTCTCTCGCTCTCTCTGCGTCTCTGCTCTCTAACCCCTCTCTATTTCCAGGGCCCTCCCGGCAAGAACAGCCACTACGTCCTCATGTCCTACGTATGTGGAGACAGTGTGGACATCGTCAACCAGCTAAGTGACGCCGAGGTGGCCGAGCGTTTCGTCGATGCCCTGAGGGACATGTTCCCGGAGGAGGAGGTGCCGGAGCCCGATGGATACGTTGTGACCCACTGGGGCAAGGACCCACACATTGGCATGTCCTACTCGTACGTGAGGACCGGAGGAGCCGGAGAACACTACGACCAGTTGGCGGAATCCGTGGCACAGAGGGTCTACTTTGCAGGAGAGGTGAGGTTATGCTAATTTGGTAGTGAAAATGGGTAGAGTGGGTGAGTTGGAGTGATACATGGGCACAGCTACGGCACTTGGGTCGTGGCGAGACCCCTGCCCTTTAAAATGACATAGAGGGAACCCAGCGATACTTCCATCGTATATAAAATTCTGCTTGGCGAAACCACCCGAGCCGTCAAAGTCGGGCTGACGCCAATGTATGGATAGGGTGCGAGAGAAAGAAAATAAAGGGGGGTGTTACGGTAAAACTGGGTAAAACACGGTTTGGGAGAGTGTAGAGAACAGGCAGACAGGGCATGCGGTGAGTGAGTAGAGACGCAGAGGGTTAGAGTAAATGGTAGAGAGTGAGAGGGGGGTGTGTTAGAGACGCAAAGGTTTAGAGTGTCTTTGCATTTGATACATGTAGATGATTAGTGTAAATGATTGAATAAGGGAACGGCAGGGATTAGGGTTCAGAGACGCAGAGTATAGCGAGAGAGACAGAGAGTTAGGGAACAGACACACAAAGAGGGATAGAGGGAGAGATTTTCACGGCCCGGCCCGGGCCCGACCAAAAATTTATGCATTATTTCAATGTAAAAATTAAAAAAAACGAAAAAAAATTTTGGGTCGGCCCGTTCCCAAATTTTTCTCGGCCCGGGCCGGCCCGCGATTTTGCCATAGTTGGTGTTCAGGCTCAGAGGAAGAAAGATAGTTTATAGGGTTCAGACGCAGAGATAGAGAGTGTGTGTATATGGTATAAAGGGTGGATACGCTTAGACAGAGAGATAGAGGCGCAGAGAGAGAGAAAATATTGAGGGTAGAGACGCAGAGGAGAGACAGTTTACTGGGCAGAGACGCAGAGAGAGAGAGAGAGAGAGAGAGTTTAGAGAGCAAAGGAGATGGGAGAGAGTTTAGAACAAAGAGGGTGCAGAGAAATTAGGCATTTTTATTCTATTTTTTCAGTGCACGAACCGCTTCTTCCCCCAGACAATGACTGGAGCATATCTCAGCGGCCTTCGCGAAGCAGGAAAGATGATGGAGGACTTCAAAAACTGAACCGATCCCTTTATAACACCCCGTTAGACTGTTTAGACTATGCTAATCTAAGAATCTCGCTATCTGAAACCTCCCACACTATCTCACTTGTTCTTTGCGTATCTGCTCATGGTGTTTTATCCCTCATCTGGTCACTAACTATGCTGATTGTAACATCTGATTATACTACGCCACCCCAAAGTTGTTATGTGATCTCATTCTGTTGCCTATGTTCATGTTTATTCAAGATTGTTGCATTAGTAGAATAAAGATTGACTCGTATATGGTTGGAGGCAAGAATGGGTGATCAGAGGGCCGGGCCGAGAAAATCTGAGGAAGGGGCCGGCCCCACTATTTTTGAAAATCTTTTTTTTAAATGTAACTTTTCAAAGTCATTGTTTTTAAGTTCTGTTTGTTGCAAAACAAAGTTCTAATTGTGCAAAACATACTCTGTGAAGGAGCATTCGAACTACCCTATAAAAACTTTTTAAAATGTCATGGCCGAGTTGCTAAGAGGTCGGACTGGCATTCCGAAGTTCCCCAGTTCGATCCCCCGTCGACAAAACTTTTTTGTCGTAATTGTTTTATGTAACTGTTATACTAGAGACACAATTGCACTGCATAGATAATGTAAATCTTTTTTTTCTAACTAGAATTTTGGACCTCGGGCCGGGCCGAAAATTTTTGGAGAGCGGGCCGGTCTGGCCGCCAGCCACCCTTGGTTGGAGGGCAAAGAGAGCGAGATGATTAAAGAGACAGAGAGACAGAGGAAGGGATGGAAAGAGAAAGGCGGAGGGAGAAAGAGAGGGAGGGACAGATAGAGGAAAAGAAAGAGTAAGGGAGATAGAGATAGAGAGACAGAGAAAGAAAAACATGAAAGGCAAAATTTGCATATTGTAGCATTCGGAAGCGTTATGATCTGGGGAGCGTGTCCCTTATACTAACCGTGTTTTCAAATTTCGGTGAAACATTATAAAACGCAGTTTGAAAAAAAGTTAATTAGCACTTGGATATAAATTTTGAAATTGATCAATTGGACGCATATGTTATGTAAAAGTAATCTAGGACCGTTGAACTTAAAAAATAACATTGATAATCCCAGTGTACCATCCCACCCCAAAGTTATTATGCGATCTCATTCTGTGGCATATTTTCATGTTTATTCAAGTTTGTTGCATTAGTAGAAGAAGATTGAGTCGTTTAGGTTCACACACATGTACACACGCACACACAGACACGCACACACACACACACACACATACACACACACAGTGTGTGTGTAAGAGAGAGAGAGAGAGAGAGAGAGAGAGAGAGAGAAAGAGAGAAAGAGAGAAAGAGAGAGAGAGAGAGAGAGAGAGAGAGAGAGAGAGAGAGAGAGAGAGTATTGAAACATTGCAACAATTTTCGCAACAGTATTTTTTTATTTTTTCCACTGATTTACCACCAAGCATATTATTGAAAAAGATAAAATCGCCTACATTTTATTTTATCTTAGTGTTTGTTTCTATTTCGATTTGTAACGTTGATCAACCCGTCGAATCAATACAAATGGTATCGACTTTGGTACAAACCGAAAAATTTGGAGGCAATTTGCAATTTTAATTGTACAACTAAAAAAAGAAAAAAATTGAGAAAAATCTAAATTGTAATAAATGTTAGGGACACTTCATGATTTTTAAAGCTATTTTTATTCAAATGATATAAAAATGATTGCTTTAATAATTGTCAACACCGCCAGCAATCGAGAGCAGATCGGCTGAAAGCGGTTCATTGTGGCATAAAATAGTAATGAAACACCCGCTCATTCTAAAACATTTCTTTGTAAAAAAAGTTGTTTTGGGAAAAAAAAATAGTTCAAGGGCCTCTTTTATGATTTAATGATTTTTAAAAAGTGTAAGTGTAACAACAAAAACAATGACAAGGAAATTTTTCATTGTGTCTTTTTTATTCTTCGAAATTACATAGCTTTTTTCGGTGGTTTTGACGGTGGTAAGCTTTGATACAAAAAATACAAATAAAAGTATGGTGTTAAAAATAGAACAAAAATATTATTTATTCAAGTTAAATTAAAAAATTAAAAACTTGTTTTAAACATAAAATCAAATTCAATTTACGCAAAAGAGCTCCTACATTATTTGGAACAAAGTTAAAAAAAAGGCATACCGCTGAAACAGTCACATATGTAAATTATTTCTAATCAAATATGGGGGGTTTTTTTATTAAAAGAAATTATACTTTCTCAATGTTTCCACATTCAAAACGCGAATCATTCTACCAAATACACGTGTCAATTTTGAGGAGTCTATCCCTAGTTTTTGAAAACAAAAGAAAAATTAAAACTGGTTTCACTCTACTAAATGTTTCACAAAGAAATCTATTACATCGAATTCTTGTCAATGCACTGGGCAGAAATTCCCGTTTGTTTTAATTCAAAGCTTATAAAATGTATGCAATTGCTTGGGTGTTTCAGTCCGTTTTTGTTATATTTCCAAGACCCTGGTAAAATTGATTCTCCATCTTTGTATCAGCATTTTCCCTTCAGAAATTCTTCCTCAGCAAAAAAAACAACCAAAGTTTTTGCTTAAAACATATTCAAAATTTCAAAGCTAGAGTTAAACTGTACAATTTCATTAATATTATTATTTTCGTTACAGATGTTGGATGTATGGATTTCACATAGATCACAGCAAATATCAACAAACCATTTCTTTTTGCAACAAGCGAAAATTTGGAATTATATAAAAGGGAATTTTTTTACATAGTTCACTGAATGTTTCATGACAATTTTATTCCGAGCGGTGTCCTTTTACGGTACTAAGATGAATATTCCTTAAAATCTCACAAAAATTCATTAAAGGCCAAAAAACCAATCGTAAGTGTAAAAAGTACTTTCGCAATTAAAATTGACTTTTTGGTGTCCAACGATAAATTCAAAACGATTTTAATGTTAAATCAGCATTTAAAAAACAAATATCGGTATAGTCTGTTTCCAAGAGACGGTCTTCGACTTTCGGGCAATCTTAAAAAAAAAGGATTCGTTCTTTACCAAAATGTGTTTGAAACATTCAAGTTAACAGAAATGTTAAAGCGAAAGAGCGGTGTAAAAGAGGAGTCCGCAGACAATTATGTAAGATCGTTGCAGGACCAAAAGTACCTAGTCCTTTAAAAACATTTTTGTGAAAATCCATGCCTATTTGTTGGAAATGGAGTATATAATATATCCACACACAATAAACTATTTGTTTTGTTGTTACGATGCTTTAGGAAAAATTTATTAAGATCAGAGTGACAAAGCCAAACTTTGTCGCTCGAACCTTTTCGCAAGATACTAAAATTCTAATTCTTTTCTCAAATGCAGATGAACAGAAAGGTTTTAAAACTTATTTTCATTAGGAAAATGCTTGCGGAACATACGATAAAAAACACAATACAACAAAATGTTTCGAAAAAGTTTTATTCGAAAATCCCCCATTCCGTGTGACTATGTACTGGATAGTGCATGACTGCAAAATTGCAATTTACGTTTTCATTGCTTTCGTATTTTTTAAATTTAATCAAAGTTGATCTCTGAGCCCTTTGAGTACAGGAACACGTAAGTGCGAAAAAGCACTCGGCGGCAGTGTTTGTTCTCTTCGTTGGCACTGCTCCCCAGGGGAACATGGTTGTTTGAAGTAGCTTCACGGGACACCGGTTCAATGCAAATAACAAAATGTCACTTTCCCTATAAAAGACACTTTCTCTTTGAAAACTCACCCTCGACTTCTCAACTCATCATGTTCGCCAAGATGTGGGTTTTACAAAGTTTACAAACTTTTAAACTTTAAATTTCGTAAACTTCAATGAATGTTTCAATTTTCAGTGTGGTCCTCTTCTTCTTCGTGGCCTGTGCCTCCGCCTACTACCTGGCCTCTCCTTACGCCGCCTACCCTGCCTATACCTCTGCTGTCTACTCTCCTTATGCTGGAGTCTACACTGGAGCCTATGCTTCTGCTGGCTACTACCCCGCCTACTACGGGTGGGGCAGCAACAAGGGAGCCCCCACACCTACCCAGGCCACTGGAGGACTCACCAACAATCAGTAACCGACTTTTCATGTATATCTGAAGAAAAATTCCAACGACATTGCCACAAATGAATCTTTCATACCATGTTTACTGTAATTTTTTCATATCACCGATGCTTCACACAAGCATCTTCATTTTTTCCTTGTCTTTTTGGTGTAATGATTCCAGCTTTGCTGAAAAAAGAACTTTTTTAAAAACTATAATCGTGGAACTCACTCACTCACTCACTCACTCACTCACTCACTCACTCACTCACTCACTCACTCACTCACTCACTCACTCACTCACTCACTCACTCACTCACTTACTCACTCACTCACTCACTCACTCACTCACTCACTCACTCACTCACACACTCACTCACCTAACGGCGCGGCTGAATATACACCATGGAAAAAGCTGTTTGTAGACTTGGTTGTTTGAAAAACAACTTTCAATGTATTAGTTGGGGAGTAGAAAACCGTGTCATTGAAGATTGTGTTACTCAAACTGAACGAAAATTATTTTCTCGGAATTAAACTTGCTATGCAAATGGGGTCGTCTCAAGAAGATTATCGTACAAGGAAATAGAACCATAAGAATCCAGGGAAATGACAGGGAATCTGATGCTCGCAACATTTCCTGCAGCTTCGCTAATCAGATACTGGCAGGTGGTAGCTCCGCTTCTTTCCGGATAGCCTGGAGAATATATCTGCAACAAGTGGTCTTGGGTTCTGTTTTGAATCTTACATCTCCGGAGCCGGTGGCTGTAATTGGGGCTGTGCATTGGTGGTTGTTGCAGGTCGTATTGGGGGCTGAAAAAAAGGATTTGAAATGCATGAAAAATGTTGGAAAGTGTGGGCAACAAAGATAGGATCGATAACAAAGATAACAAAGATAACAAAGATCGCGGGAAATTCAAAATTCGATTTTATTTCTCTTCTTTTCAGTCCGGAATTGACAAAAATTGTAAAAGATTTTTTACTATTATGGTAAAACACCGAAGTGCGGCAGACGTTATTGTCTTTGCCAAATCTACTTCGGCCGATTTGGCTGCGTACACGGCATGAGTATTCTACACTCTTTACTCTAGGCACAACATCAAAACATTGGCACGTTTTTCCGAAGTAGCTTTGGCACGAACAATAAATCTAAATTTTTGTTCAAATTACATTCTCTGACTTTCATTACTCATTTTAATGTTTGAATATTTTTTAATAATTATTATAGAAATACAATTTGGTTGTGCAGATCAATGCCGTTTTTAAAAAGGTAAATATTTCTTTTTTCGATAAAAAAACTAATTAAAGCCAATGATATAGTCTGTTTCCAAGGGACGGTGGTCGACTTCCTGTCAATCATGAAAAATGATACGTATTTATGCAAGAACGATTTGAAACATTTAAGTGAACAGATATATAATAAGCGAAAGAGCACTGTAAAAGCGGAGTGCGAAGACAATTGAACGGATCGTTGCAGGACCCAAGGTACCTAGTCCTTTAAAATTTGTGAAAGTCCTTGCCCATTCGTTGGAAATGGGGTAAAATATTAGAAGTTATATATTACACTCAAATAACAAAATAGCTGTGTACTTCGGCACTTCGGCATTAGAGTCCGAAAACCCCAAAAAAGTGAAAAATTACGTTTGAAATTGCAGTTTTTCGCATTTTTTGACCGTTGACTTAAAAGATTCGCAAAACGACTTTATAAACGGAATATGCGCAAAACGTTTTGCACTTTTTGAAAAAATGAAGTCCAAAAAACTCCGTGACTATCATCAGGACGAAAAATAACTTTGAAATTGAATTATTCACAAAAAATTCACTTTTGGTAGGAAAAAAACTTTTAGTTAAAACTTTTCCTCTAAATTAGTTTCAAACGTGTTGAAATTTCTTAAAGTTTTCAAAAATAGATTTTTCCTATTCAAATCGATGGAAAACTATCCTATCGATTCAAAGTGATTTTTTTGTCATGATGTCATGGAGTTTTTTGGACTTTAATTTTTCAAGATGTGCAGAAAATTTCGGCGTTTTATTCTCTTATAGAGGTGTTTTCGACGCTTTCGAATCGAATTTTGCCGTTTCAATCGAATTTTTCAAAACTTTGGAATTTTAACTTTTAAAAACTTCATTTTCGGGAGAATTTGATGGGGAATCAAATGATCAAAACAGTTTTTTTTGGCGCGCAACTTATGAAACCGTGGTCATCCAAAAACCGAAAGTTTTCACACATGTTTGTCTTTTCAGATTTTTTTTTCATAGCTCCAAACTCAAAAATAAGACATTGTTAGTTTTTTTTTCTGTTTTCAGCAGACAATTTGCTATTGAATGAAATGCCGAACATCCTTATAGCGCAATTTTGAAGGGAGATATGAATTTTCAAATTAACGTGTCATTGTTTCTTAGAAAACTGAAAATGGAAATGTGAAGTGATTTTTCTACTTTTTGGGTCCCAAGTAGCCTACAGTAAGCACAGCAAGCTCAATCTGAGACAAAAAATTTTCAATCTGTCGGCAGGGTGCTCAGTACACTCAGACATCTCGTCTTAAAATGTAATTTTTCACATTTTTTAGATTTCCGAAAGTACACATCAACTTCGTTATTAGACTGTACTATTTGAAACATTTATGTTGAAAACTTTCAAAATAATCCTATATTTACTTTTTTCGACCACTTTTGTGAAATTACTGTACCCTACCGTAACTCATGTCGGAAAATCGGTAGAGGTCTAAGATTTTCAAAAAGTCGTTTCCAACGAATGGGCAAGGATTTTCTCAATTTTTAAAGGACTAGGTACCTTTGGTCCCGCAACGATCTTAGTTAATTGTCTGCGCACTCCTCTTTTACAATGCTCTTTTGCCTATTATATGTCTGTTGACTTCAATGTTTCAAATCCTTCTTGGATAAATACCAGTCATTTTCAAGAGTGCCCGAAAGTTGAAGACCTTCCCTTGGAAACAGACTATAAATTGGCTTTAGAAAAGTTATGGACCAATTTTGAGCCAATTCTGAGACTTTCAACGTTATCCTAAGTCTGCTCGAGGTTTCCATAGACAAAGGGACCGTCAGGAGCGTTTTCGGGTTGGAAATGGACGGGTGCAGGCTGCAATGTACACAGAAATGTACCTTTAAAGCACACAAAAATGTAGGATTCGGTGGTACTGCAAGGGGAGTTGATCCAATACGACTGTTTCACTATGTCGTCTGCGAGCGCCATTGAAGCACAGTTGCCGAGATTTGAATCCATATATCCTGAAATGTCAGTAGGCGAAAAGTACAATGAAATTTACCAAAACGCGAGTAGTCGTAGTCAGCCCCGTCCATCCAAGCATAATCGCAACTTGAAGGATTGCCTTCAGTTTTAAGTCCAAGAAGAGTGTAAGTCCGGGAGTAGCCACTAATGGAATTGCCATTATTAGCGTAACTTGTGATAAAACTGTTTTCCTAAAAAAATGTTTATTGCGAGGAATGGCTGACTGCTTCAAGAAAACAGGAAACGCGTATATGTAGTTTGTTTCCAAAGAAAGGTCGGCAACTTCTGAGCAACCCTGAACTTTTGATCCTATTTAAGACACGATTTCTGAGACCAATGAGCGACCCCCGGACAGAATGAAAATATTTGACCCCGATTGAGCTGAAACGTTAATTGTGGATTACCTAAGACCCAAGACAAAAAACCACTTTGGTTTCGGACGGTTTGATTCCACAGCGAAATAATGGAACGATGCCCTGACCTGTCATAACTCCCTTCAAAGTGGTCCAATCAAAATACGGGTGGGCTCATTTTGTTCGCAACGTTATGCTGAACGACAATGCAAAGTTTTTCACTTCAGTTCTGGGAAATCGTCAAAAAACTTTAAAGAAGATTGGTGTTTTGCTCATCACGCGTTTATCCTTGCGAGGCGAGAACCCGCACCCAGCTCAATCGTTTTATCGTACAATTTTAGGTCAGATAAAGTGTTCAATGTGGCTGCTTTCGTTGTGCCGAAGTACCTAAAAATTAGTTTGAAAGCAAAAATTAGTCACAAAATCGTCGATTTTTCGATTTTTACGTTTTTGAATTTTTGGCGTTTCAATCTTTCAGCCGCACTTCCAAATGCCGAAGGTTTTTAACTTATGTGATTTGGGTGAAACAGTGAAATGATAAAAATGCAAAACCGCAAAAATCGAAAAATTAACGATTTTGTGGCTGATTTTTGCTTTCAAACTAATTTTTAAGGTACTTCGGCACACCGAAAGGTGCCACTTTGAACATTCATTCTGACACAAAATTAGACGACAAATCGATTGAGCGGGGTCCGGGTTTCCGCCTCGTAAAGGTGAACGCGTGGTGAGCAAAAAAACAATCTTTATTAAAATGTTTGGTGATGTGAAAAGGTTGGTGAAAGAAGTGAAAACGGGTTTTGAGGTTAAATGCACTTTTGTTTAGCATGAAATTACGAACAAAATGAGCCCACCCGCATTTCAATTGGACCACTTGGAAGGGAGTTATGTGAGATCAGGGCATCGTTCCAGTATTTCGCTGTGGAATCAAAACTTCCTGAACCAATGTGATTTTTGGACTAAATGGGCCCTAGGTAGTCCCCAATTAACGTTTCAGCTCAATCGGTGACAAAAAATTTTGTTCTGTCCGGGGGGTCCATCCACGGCTCGAACTTACCAGAAAACGTGTCTTGACCACTGACGATTTAAAACAGTGAAGTGAGAGCAGATAATTAAGATATCGCGGCGGGACCTAATGTACCATCCTTTAAGGTTTTTGGCCAAAACCTATGCCGTTTTTCGGAAACACACTATAATGTTTGTCTCACCCCATCGGAATGTATAGCTGGTAAATCCCCACAGCCAGCTTGACATTTCTGCCTAGCATCATAGACGTCTTCTGATTGAATTTGAAAATAACATTGGCCACGGAAGTAATCCGAAGCTAAATCAGTGCAGGGAGAAACTGAAAAAAATATAAATAGCTGTAGGCTTCTATTCAATACCGGAAATTTCAGGAGTGTACTGGCATAGAAACTCAAACTCTGAGTAGCAATCAGTACTATACCATATACCACTGCGTAGATCAATCTTCACACACGGACCCGCAGTAATGTTTGGTGTTCCTGAATGTGTGAGTGTGAGTGTGAGTGTGAGTGTGAGTGTGAGTGTGAGTGTGAGTGTGAGTGTGAGTGTGAGTGTGAGTGTGAGTGTGAGTGTGAGTGTGAGTGTGAGTGTGAGTGTGAGTGTGAGTGTGAGTGTGAGTGTGAGTGTGAGTGTGAGTGTGAGTGTGAGTGTGAGTGTGAGTGTGAGTGTGAGTGTGAGTGTGAGTGTGAGTGTGAGTGAATTACAAAAGCAAGATCAACGAACGGCCGAAAAAGTTGTTGTAGCCGCTTCCAATCGTTCGCCCACTGTCCCAAGTACAGGAGTCGAAAGAGTTTGAAGCGCAAGTTAGGCCAAGTCGTAGATATGAGTGTGGGTATGCCAGGTCAAGGATCTTGTTGTTGTCCTAAAATATTAGTTTTTAGGCACTTTTTTCTACTTGTATTCACACTCACACACTCACACACTCACAAACTCACACATTCACACACTCACACACTCACACACTCACACACTCACACACTCACACACTCACACACTCACACTCACACACTCACACACTCACACACTCACACACTCACACACTCACACACTCACACACTCACACACTCACACACTCACACACTCTCACACTCACACTCACACACTCACACACTCACACACTCACACACTCACACACTCACACACTCACACACTCACACACTCACACACTCACACACTCACACACTCACACACTCACACACTCACACACTCACACACTCACACACTCACACACTCACACACTCACACACTCACACTCACACACTCACACACTCACACACTCACACACTCACACACTCACACACTCACACACTCACACACTCACACACTCACACACTCACACACTCACACACTCACACACTCACACACTCACACACTCTCACACTCACACTCACACACTCACACACTCACACACTCACACACTCACACACTCACACACTCACACACTCACACACTCACACACTCACACACTCACACACTCACACACTCACACACTCACACACTCACACACTCACACACTCACACACTCACACACTCACACACTCACACACTCACACACTCACACACTCACACACTCACACACTCACACACTCACACACTCACACACTCACACACTCACACACTCACACACTCACACACTCACACACTCACACACTCACACACTCACACACTCACACACTCACACACTCACACACTCACACACTCACACATTCACACACTCACACATTCACACAATCACACACTCACACACTCACACACACTCACACACTCTCACACTCACACTCACACACTCACACACTCACACACTCACACACTCACACACTCACACACTCACACACTCACACACTCACACACTCACACACTCACACACTCACACACTCACACACTCACACACTCACACAATCACACACTCACACACTCACACACTCACACACTCACACACTCACACACTCACACACTCACACATTCACACACTCACACACTCACACACTCACACACTCACACACTCACACACTCACACACTCACACACTCACACACTCACACACTCACACACTCTCACACTCACACTCACACACTCACACACTCACACACTCACACACTCACACACTCACACACTCACACACTCACACACTCACACACTCACACACTCACACACTCACACACTCACACACTCACACACTCACACACTCACACACTCACACACTCACACACTCACACACTCACACTCACACACTCACACACTCACACACTCACACACTCACACACTCACACACTCACACACTCACACACTCACACACTCACACACTCACACACTCACACACTCACACACTCACACACTCACACACTCTCACACTCACACTCACACACTCACACACTCACACACTCACACACTCACACACTCACACACTCACACACTCACACACTCACACACTCACACACTCACACACTCACACACTCACACACTCACACACTCACACACTCACACACTCACACACTCACACACTCACACACTCACACACTCACACACTCACACACTCACACACTCACACACTCACACACTCACACACTCACACACTCACACACTCACACACTCACACACTCACACACTCACACACTCACACACTCACACACTCACACACTCACACACTCACACACTCACACACTCACACACTCACACATTCACACACTCACACATTCACACAATCACACACTCACACACTCACACACACTCACACACTCTCACACTCACACTCACACACTCACACACTCACACACTCACACACTCACACACTCACACACTCACACACTCACACACTCACACACTCACACACTCACACACTCACACACTCACACACTCACACACTCACACAATCACACACTCACACACTCACACACTCACACACTCACACACTCACACACTCACACACTCACACATTCACACACTCACACACTCACACACTCACACACTCACACAATCACACACTCACACACTCACACACTCACACACTCACACACTCACACACTCACACACTCACACACTCACACACTCACACATTCACACACTCACACAATCACACACTCACACACTCACACAATCACACACTCACACACTCACACACTCTCACACTCTCACACTCACACACTCACACACTCACACACTCACACACTCACACACTCACACACTCACACACTCACACAATCACACACTCACACACTCACACACTCACACACTCACACACTCACACACTCACACACTCACACACTCACACACTCACACACTCACACACTCACACACTCACACACTCACACACTCACACACTCACACACTCACACACTCACACACTCACACACTCACACACTCACACACTCACACACTCACACACTCACACACTCACACACTCACACACTCACACACTCACACACTCACACACTCACACACTCACACACTCACTCACTCACACACTCACACACTCACACACTCACACACTCACACACTCACACACTCACACACTCACAAACTCACACACTCACACACTCACACACTCACACACTCACACACTCACACACTCACACACTCACACACTCACACACTCACACACTCACACACTCACACACTCACACACTCACACACTCACACACTCACACACTCACACACTCACACACTCACACACTCACACACTCACACACTCACACACTCACACACTCACACACTCACACACTCACACACTCACACACTCACACACTCACACACTCACACACTCACACACTCACACACTCACACACTCACACATTCACACACTCACACATTCACACAATCACACACTCACACACTCACACACACTCACACACTCTCACACTCACACTCACACACTCACACACTCACACACTCACACACTCACACACTCACACACTCACACACTCACACACTCACACACTCACACACTCACACACTCACACACTCACACAATCACACACTCACACACTCACACACTCACACACTCACACACTCACACACTCACACACTCACACATTCACACACTCACACACTCACACACTCACACACTCACACAATCACACACTCACACACTCACACACTCACACACTCACACACTCACACACTCACACACTCACACACTCACACATTCACACACTCACACAATCACACACTCACACACTCACACAATCACACACTCACACACTCACACACTCTCACACTCTCACACTCACACACTCACACACTCACACACTCACACACTCACACACTCACACACTCACACACTCACACAATCACACACTCACACACTCACACACTCACACACTCACACACTCACACACTCACACACTCACACACTCACACACTCACACACTCACACACTCACACACTCACACACTCACACACTCACACACTCACACACTCACACACTCACACACTCACACACTCACACACTCACACACTCACACACTCACACACTCACACACTCACACACTCACACACTCACACACTCACACACTCACACACTCACTCACTCACACACTCACACACTCACACACTCACACACTCACACACTCACACACTCACACACTCACACACTCACAAACTCACACACTCACACACTCACACACTCACACACTCACACACTCACACACTCACACACTCACACACTCACACACTCACACACTCACACACTCACACACTCACACACTCACACACTCACACACTCACACACTCACACACTCACACACTCACACACTCACACACTCACACACTCACACACTCACACACTCACACACTCACACACTCACACACTCACACACTCACACACTCACACACTCACACAATCACACACTCACCCACTCACACACTCTCACACTCACACTCACACACTCACACACTCACACACTCACACACTCACACACTCACACACTCACACACTCACACACTCACACACTCACACGTTCTCACTACACGTTTGGTAAACTTACAAAGGCGTTCTTGATGTCCAACATGAAGGAATTTACATCTGCGCAGGTTCGGTACCCATCGGAATAAGTGCTCTCAGGAAAAACCTAGGGAGTCAACTTAAAAGAGAAATTCAGTTCTTTTACTTTGCTGAAGCAATTCCCATTATTGTCGCTTGTAAACCCAGCAGGGCATTGAATATCGTCGCAGAACCCGAAGGCAAAAAGACAGAAAACGAGCAACCGCATGAGGGGGAGACGCAAGCGTGGATTGTTTAGGGGGCATTCAGAAATAGCGATAACCGACGCCACGTAACGTTTTGGCGATATTGAAAGCCCAGGCAAAACGATAAAACTTTTGTCTATTTTCTGACTAAAAATCGACGAAGTTATGTGTTTTTTCTTGAAATTAGCTTTGGAAAATGCTGAAAATTACGAATATTTGGTCATTGTTTTGTTTTGTCTTGGATAAGCCAATTTTTCCGATTCTTTTTCAAACATGGTATAGTCTATTTCCAGGAGACGGTGTTCGAATTTCGGGCAATCGTGAAAAATGGCACGCATTTAACCAAAAAAACTTGAAACATTGAAGTAAACAGAGATATAATAGGCGAAAGAGCATTGGTAAAGAGGAGTGCGCAGACAATTAACTAAGATCGTTGCGGACCAAAGGTACCTAGCCCTTTAAAAAGTTGGGAAAATCCTTGCCCATTCATTTGAAATGGAGTCAATTTCTCGTTCAAACGCCCCGGGGTTCAGCCATTCCTTTGATTTTTTTCGTAGCTGGGAAAACACGTGGTTTGGTCCTTAGCATACAGTCATCGGTTCTTATCATTTGTGATAATTTTCTACGTAAGCCAACATTACGAGAAGTATACTCCATTTCTTGCGAATGGACAAGGATTTTCAAAAAATTTAAAGGACTGGGTACCTTTGGTCCTGCAACGATCTTTCTTAACTGTCTGCGCACTCCTCTTTCACAATGCTCTTTCGCAGATTACATCTCTGTGCACTTCAATGTTTCAAAACCCTTTAAATACGAGGCATTTTTCAACCTTGCCCGAAAGTCGAAGACCTTTCCTTGGAAACAGACTATATCAGATAGTGATTCCTAACCCTATGAAATCCAGCAAAAAAAATTTTCCTTCTTTGCAATGCTTTAAAACACAATAATGAATTAGTGGGAAAAATTACGAAATTTGCAAACCAAAAATTTGCAAAATATTTAGATCTTTCAAGAACAACAAGTATAATAAAGCGATATGCAAAGCGCAAATAACAATTATGTAAAGTGCAAATGACAAAAATTCCCTTTTGAAACAATTTTTTTCAACTAACCATGTGTGCGCGAGTGCGCCATAACTGACGAAACCGACCCCGCGCTACAACTGTTTCAATGTTTCGGCGGAAAAGGGGTGCCCGCTTAGCAAACCTATTTCAAAACCCGGTTTTCGACGTTCCAATTGTGTTTTCGAAAACTTTGGATGAGATTTTCAACTTTCAACATTTAATTCTGCGTCGAATTGGACGGAGAATTGAATAATCAAAACAGTTTTTCTGGCGCGCAACAAATGAAACCGTGATAATCCAAAAACCAAAATTTTTCACACATTTTTGTCTTTTTTGAATATTTTCATAGCTCCAAACTCAAAATCAAGACCAATGCGATTTTTTCTGTCATCAGCCGACAATTTACTAACGAATAAGCCCCCGAACAGCTTTATAACGCAATTTTGTAGGGAGGTATGAATTTTCCAATAAACGTGTCATTGTTTCGCTGTGAAAAATGAAAAAATGAAATGTGAAGTGATTTTTTCCATATAAGCTCAATCGGATACAAAAAAAATTTCAATCTGTCCGCAGTGAACATTTGAGAAAACGTGTCTTAAAAAGCAACAGAAACCATTAAAAGTTGTTTCTAAACTGTATTTTAGTTCCCTTCCTCTGAATTTTTTAAAATCTGGGGAAAACCTGTGTAAAACATCTGAGAACCATTAACAACGCTCATGTTTCTTTTGCATGATGCATTCGTGAAACAGTGAAACAGTGAACTTTTAGTGTAGTTTCTGATTTGTGCCTTCCAGAACCGCGAAACCACGTGGGTGACTAATAGGAACTGGAAACACAAGCTATCATCCGACCAAAGTTGGTCAAATCACTAGAACAACTGTGATTTCTCATATTTTTAGCGAAGAAGCTATTCACGCGGCCCCAAATTGGCTGAACTTCCAGCCTTCCTGGTCTGCATCGCTCGTCACCTACTCAGAACCAGTTTTGTGTAAGGGTGTAGCACTCCGAAAGGGTATAAGATTGACATGGCTCTTGAAAAACACACTCTAGTCACAACAACTTTCTAGTTTGTTTAATTAGCTGCAACTTATAATATAATTTTTTACATTTGTCTTTTATATAATTTCCATTTTGTTTGGTTGACTGTTTTGGTAAAATCTGACGTTTGAGAGAAACCCAAGATGCAATTCCAGTCCGAAACGTGAATGCAATTTCTAATAATGTTTGCTTAACTTTAGGTGCAGTTTATATATTTTTTTGAATAATGCATAAACCGAGTTGTATAATTCTTATTACTTCTAGAAATTTGAGCTTGCTTGACTGCTTTGTTACAATTTGAATTTTGGCTGTTGTAGACAATAAGATACAATGCTTCAAAAAAAATAATTTATCATAGAAAGTAATTTAAATTTAACCAAAAAAAGCAAAATTTCGTTGAAAAAGCTTTCCAAGCCCATCCTTTTTAGGCCAATCTTTATAATTAGTGAAATAATCTTCCAGACCGCTGGCAATTATTTAAAAAAAAACTGTTTTTCTAATTATTTAGCGAAAGTCACTGAATTTTAGTTATTGTGTGTTTCCGAAAAACGGCACCGATTTTGGCCAAAAACCTTAAAGGATTGTACATTAGATCCCACCGCGATCGCTTATTTGTCTGTTTTACTGTGCTATTTCGCTTATTTTGTTATTATTTACATCAATGTTTCAAATCGTCAGTGGTTAAAAGAAGGAAAACATCAAGCGCGCTCAAAAGTCGCCGACATTTTTTTTTGGAAATAGACTATACTGGTAGTCATTAAATTTTTGTAGTGTGTTTTTTTTTAAACTTTTACGCGTAACTTTTAGAAAATGCGTATATTTATTTCGTTATCATAAAAATTCATACTATTTGATGTGTTCCACTAGAATTTAATTTCAATCCTATGTTTCTCTTTTATGTTTTAACAATTTTTTTCTGCGTTTTTGTTAATCGTGATCCGATGCAGAGTATCATTAGTTTAAAAATATATTAAAAAATTTTCAATATGATTCGCTTTAAAGTAGTTACGTTCTGTTACAAAAACTATTTAATTGTAGAAAGTTGAAAATCGTAGTTTGAATTTCGGTCGAAACTGCTTTGCCAGTTTTCTTGACGCCATAAATTACCTTAAGTTTTCATTTTTCAAACACCTGTGAGTTTTAAAAATATTGGAACTATTCCTACATTTGAACACTGAATTTGCATGGTTTTTCACGAGGATTTTCAACGATTCGAAAACTGAAATCGCATGACTTTGATTAATTTTTCAGCGAAAATTGAAACATTTTCCTAACACGCCAGCCATGGATCTAACAAAAGTGTACTTCTTTATTATGAAAAAATATACATAGATTGAAATGAATAAAGAAAACAACCAAAAAAACTTTGATAGAAAATATAACAATTCACAAATATGTTTATTTTGCGCACTTCGCTATTTTACCACAAAAGGAAAAATAAAGTTTTGTAATATTTTTTCAATTTAGGCTTCATATAAAATGCTCAATTTAATCGAATTTCGAATATCCCGCCACATGTACCTATCTTTGTTGCCCACCCTTTCGCCCATTTTTCATGCATTTCAAATCCTTTTTTTCAGATGAAATTCCTGATTCTACTTTTCGCTATCTTTGCTACTATTTTCGCCCAAATTTACGTACCAACGAGAGCTTCTCGAGCAGTGATGGATCAACTTTTGAGTGAAGAAGTGAAACAAGATGCAGTTAAGACTACATTGACCAATGATCCTTGGGTCAGTTTAAATTACATAAAATTTAATTGAATTTACGTTTTCAGCACGATGAGGCAGCCGGATTCTACCCCAACCCATTGTTTTTTCTTAACCGATAAATGAATTTTTGTATAATAAATTATTTTTTATCACAAATTTGAGATATTTTGAGAAAAATAAACCATCCGCCTTCCGACTGTTTAAATTTCTTTAAACACCGATGATGCGAACTCGTACGCTCTTGAAAAATAGGCACAGAAAAAGATTATTTTAAAAATTGCATTTGTTAAAGAAGTTTGAAAAGCCTTTTTTTAAATATTTTGTTACCCTGAAATCTGGAGGAAATAAAAGTAGGCACCGCAGAGTGACCCCCGCGGATGCCGCCCGAAATGCTATGAAAATATGGTTTTCTCCGCTCTCGCGCGTATTTTTTTAAAATTCACTAGATATGTATTTTGAATATGGGGTAAAAAACCATGCCGATTCTTGTGGTTAACTTGAAAATTTCACATATTGACACCTTCATGGTCAAAATCCCGTTTTTTTCGTTTTTGAGCCGTAAATTTATTATCAGACTCGGAGCGCAACTTCCGCGTTAAAAGTACGATTAACGGATCAATTATAAATCAAATGAAACTTTAAAATCAAAAATCCGCTCGTGCCAAAAAAAAGTTATATCAAATTCTCTCATTTCAGACAATTCTGTGCATCCAAAAAAGTAGATTGTGAGGATGAAGGTTAAAAATGACATTTTAAAAAGTCTTTTTGAGATATTGAGAGAGAGGAGTTAGTTAAAAAATGCTTAGAGGCAAAAATATAAGCATTTAAAAAGCGTTAGCTTTTTCACACTTTGACCTTTATAATACATAGTTTAAAAAGTAAACGCGGAGCGCCCATTAAGCTTAAGGAAAACAATACTTTTGGGTGTTCCCTTCATTTTGGTGCAAAAACGGAAATTTTTCACTCGTGCAGTAGTTTTTAATTTAATTTTAAATATGTATATTTTAAGATGTTTGTAAAAACGGCGTAGTAATGGCGCTC
Organism: Oscheius myriophilus; assembly: GCA_964057215.1. Taxonomy (NCBI): domain Eukaryota; kingdom Metazoa; phylum Nematoda; class Chromadorea; order Rhabditida; family Rhabditidae; genus Oscheius; species Oscheius myriophilus. Next base: position 7,463,489 of record OZ059906.1, read on the forward strand.
TACTGCACCGCGGGAAACGAAATTTTTTGAATCATGGGATTTGAAGGATTATACATTATAAATTCAAGGTGGGGTAAATGCACACTTTCGGAGCTTAAAAATCAAATGCAAACACCCCTTTTCAGAAGGAAATGCTCAGGAGTACGTGGGGCGTTCTTTGGTCTACTACTTCAAGGATTCTGACGGAACCCGTAATGGTTTCGAAGGAGTAGTTGACGCAGTGGAGCAGCGAGCTCAGGGTCAGCCGGTTGTTTCCATCCGATACCGCAACGACCCCCTCACCTACCCAGTTTCCCTTGACGAATTTCAGATGGCGGTTGACAGTGGTTCCGTTGAGTTTCTCGATGAGTAGATATTTCATGTAATGTTTCCAGTTTTTCTCTTAGTTTGGGGTTTGTTTTCTTAATTTTGGGGCTTGGTTTCTTCTGTGAATAGTTTCTCTTGTTTATTTTTCCTGTGAATATGATTTGCGCCGGCATCCACGTCCCCGTCGTGCAGATCGGACACCGCTTCGTCTTTTCTAATTTATTCAACATATTTTATCAAGCAAAAGGTGGTATTTTGACGAAGCGGCGACTGAGAGATGTCAAATATTTAATTTTTTGTGTTTTCCATGAATAAATTCAATATTTGCGTGATTAATATAGTTTTGTGTGTGTATTTGTGCATTTGTATTTTCAATATAGTATAAAAACAGGATTTGAGCGTGATTTTCATTTCGAATGTATGGTTTGAAGGGGGTCGTACGACCACGGCGGGCTCCGCGCCTTGGTTGCAAAAAGTGTGCGGCAAACGGCACGTAAGCCCCGCCCAACGACGGCTGCAATGTTATTTTGAGAGCCGCTGGGGTGGTACATAAATGCCGATTGTTAGCTTCAGCGTGAATTAATTTTAACAATTTCAACGGTTTTCTTCAAGTTAGAACCTCACAAATGGAATAAAAATAATTAAAAATTAAAAAAATATAATAAAAATTTTGGTCTGCGGTCCCTAAATAAAAGTTTTAAAAAATGTAAAAAAAAGTGGTAAAATTCACAAATTAAACATTCAAACATAGAAATTTTTTAAAACAAAGGAGTGTGCGCTTAAAAAAAGAATTTGCTCAGTTGTTTAAAATTAAAATATATTCTTCGTGATTCTCCCGTGCTTAGCAAATTATTGGGTTTTGGTTTTTATAAACAAAATGTGTTTGATTGAAATGATGAATATATTCAACACCAAAAAAATCTAATTATTTTATAAAATCTTTAAGAAAATTTTGGTTATTTTATCGCTTTTTGTGGATCAGGATCGGTTTTTGCTTTGCTAAATACTTTATTGAAAAAAAAATATTTGTTAATCTGAAATCAAAAATTAAATGACTTTAAAAAAGTGCCGTTTTGGGAACATTTCTGGCCAAAAACGCTCAGAGTTACCAATTACGAGCTCAGGTTTTTTGCTATGACTGAGAAAAATCCGCCAAACCCCTCTAAATTTTGTAATTTTTTGTAATTATTTAAAAACAAAAATAATATTTTGCTTTAAAAAAACTTTTGCTGTTTCAATGTTTTACAATTATTGTATACCAAAACACACAGGCATTTTGAGCTTGTACCTTCGTACACGTTCGTCGTACATTTTCCACGTGATGGTTCAGAAAATTTCGGGTTTTCTCTGAAACTTTTATTCGTTTTTAATTGAATTTAGAATTTTTAGCTTACATCTTACTTTGCAGGCTTTTAGAAAAATTTCTATTTGTCATGATCAACGAACGTTTCGACAAAGGCAATTAGCATATGATAATGACCAACGATCGACCAAATCACGAAATGGAAATTGAATACTAAAATTTTGAAACTTTCAGGAGACAAACGTTTTTTCCTACCATAAAATAGAAAAAAGTATAAAAGTGTCCTTAAATAGCCAAATTTCTTTCACGCGTCAATGTATTTTTGAAACGAATAATAAAACATTTCGAAAATTTAAAAAAAAAAACGTGTTTTCAGACTGTTCATCAAAAAAGTATTTAGGAACCGCGTAACCATTACTGTTAAAACAGAAAATTAAAAAATTGCAACGGAAAGGTTTACAAAGATCATATATTGTGAATTTTTTAAATGTTACTTTCAAAGTAGCTTAATATTTCAGTTGTTTATGGAGTAGGCGTGATATACTGCTAGAATGATATTCTCTGTCTATTAACTGCAATGTTATAATGAAAAAAAACTTCGGTTTTCTACACCATTTTGCATCTATTCTGCCCGAAATCCCCTGATTCTTTGTAATAAAATGCATTTTCCCACGATAAAACACGGCCGTTGTCCCCATCGATCGGGTCGATCCGACACTGTGATAAAAAATCCCCACTTCCCACCGTTTCTCCCCGTATTACACTTTATTCTTCATTTTTTTAATCTTACAAAGCTAATTGATACATAATGTGTTTACTTTTATTCTTCAACATTTTAGGTCATAAATACCTTCTTATGAAGATTTAATGTAATGTGCTAGCAAGGAACAATGAAGAAGTGACAAAAAATGCGAGAGTGTCTGGAAATGAGATTTTTTCAAGGTGAGGATGGATCACACTCAGACACTCACAAACACACTCACACACACACTCACACACACACTCACACAATCACACACTCACACACTCACACACCAACACACTCACACACTCACATACTCACACACTCACACACTCCCACACTCACACACTCACACACTCACACACTCACACACTCACACACTCACACACTCACACACTCACACACTCACACACTCACACACTCACACACTCACACACTCACACACTCACACACTCACACACTCACACACTCACACACTCACACACTCACACACTCACACACTCACACACTCACACACTCACACACTCACACACTCACACACTCACACACTCACACACTCACACACTCACACACTCACACACTCACACACTCACACACTCACACACTCACACACTCACACACTCACACACTCACACACTCACACACTCACACACTCACACACTCACACACTCACACACTCACACACTCACACACTCACACACTCACACACTCACACACTCACACACTCACACACTCACACACTCACACACTCACACACTCACACACTCACACACTCACACACTCACACACTCACACACTCACACACTCACACACTCACACACTCACACACTCACACACTCACACACTCACACACTCACACACTCACACACTCACGCACTCACAATTTTACAGGGGTTCAACTCCAAGGTTGTCAAAGCTGAGAACATATTAATGAATGTAATCGAGGTGGCCGGTGACGAAACTACAACAAGGTACAATTGCTTTTCTGTTTCAATTACACAATTTTCTTTTAGCCAAAAGCCCGTGACAGATTGTGATATTTAATGATGTACAAATTCGTGTTGCAAAACAAGCGGTCTGGGTAACCAAGATAGCTTCGGATCAACCGCCATTTTCAAGAAAAAGTTCGAGGAGCAGAATGACTTAGTCTAGTTCTTGTCAAGTGGCGATCACCAATTGTACTGTCCGTCCTGTGTGAAGTCCTTGTCTTAAACTACTTCATTCTTTTATTTGTCCTAATCTTGTGCTTATTTGTTCAAAAGTCCAATTCACTGGAATTGACCCATTTTGAAATTCGCATCTTGATTCTGGAGCTACATTCGTGTATTTTGTAGTTTTTAAAAATCAATAAAATGTTGTACTTATATCTATTGAATGTTTCAAGTGGGGCTTGAGTGAAATTTTTTAAAAATCTGTGTAATAATGTACCCTAAGCCGTTTCATACAATTTTACAAAACAGAGCTATGAGAAAGGAGTGCGCAAATAATTAAACAATCGCGGCGGAACCATTTGTACCTAGACACTGCAGAAATTCCGTTTTCCATATCTCTTTTTCTGAAATGCACAATATCAGGGTGATGTTGTTCACATTTTAACTTGTCGCTTGTAATTTTTGCAAAGCACTCTCGTCTTTCGGGCGTTGCATTTTTTTTTTGGTTGAAAAGATTATTAGGTGGATTTATATTTTTTGAGATGTCATGTTTTCTGTGGTTTTTTTAAAAACCATTTTCATTCAACCTCTAACAATGCAATTCATAAAGATATATCTTGATTTGCCTTATAAAAAGTGTGTTTTAATTTTAAAAATACCTCTTTTTGAGAATTATCGAATATTTCACAAAGGTTTACAGTAGAATTCTGTTAAACTGTTTAAAGACTGTTGAAGGCGTTGCTGGCGAACTGAACTAACTATAGAATTGCTCGAATTTCAAGGATTTTGTTTTTGTTTTTGTAAACAAGGTCGGATTTGTTAGCTGGATTTCAAAGTTTCCATGTTTGTTTCACAGTAGAACAATCAGTGTTTAGTTTTCATTTATAATCTCATTAAGCCGTTTCAGAATGATTTGAAAACTAAGCGTTAAAAAACATTAATGGGAAACGGATAATCAAGAAAAAGATATGAATTTATTAATTAGTATGGAGATTCGTGCCTCAAATATACTCAAAAATTTTAAATATGAAAAAACTTAAATTTCCGATTATGTTTGAATATTTGTTGTTTATATTTATTTGTTTTTCATTTAATTGTTTTTTTAGGCAAAATCCAAAGTCTTAATCTAAAATTTAATTTTTAAAATCAATAAAAAATGTGTAATTTTAGTTGGGTCGGAAATGAAAAAATAACTGCATGACGAAATGATTAGTCGCGGTAAATGTAACCTCGTATGTTAATTTTACACATTGCAATTGCAAAATGTTTTGTATAGTGCCCGCCAATCCTACTTCGGTGACTTTTGGAAATGAGGGAGAATATTCTGATGTTGAAATTCAAATTTCCCATTACTACATCATAATATTCGGCTACAAAAAGGTCGTGGCCCCATTTCGGCCGAAGTAGGATTGGCGAGGAGTATAGTTTTGTGAAAATTTCGGTTGGACTACTAGTGCTTTCAATTGATGCACAGAAAACTGATCGTGGGGTTTTTTTGATTTGTCATTGAAGGTTTCAGATTTTTTGGAGAATTGTTGGGCATAGACCAGAAAGATCAATGTAGCTCGCGTAACAGTTAAAAAAATCAAAATCGTGCAATTTAAAAAAATTTGACCTTATGTTTCATTTGTCTGTTAGATGTTTGCAGATCTTAGCAAAATGTTGCTACCTATGAATACTTTTTCCGACTATGAATATTTTTTCCGATTAATTTTCCAATTCTACTCGGTAGAATTTGTTTTGGTCTACATTCGGCATGTTTTTGGGATGAAAACTGCAAAGGAAGTTTGATCGTGAATTGATTTTTTTCTATTTTTATTGTGACGTGACTGAATGTTTCAGACGTTTTACAATTTCACGGGAACCGTGGAAAAATTATGCTTGTTTTTATCACTTTTCCACAAATCAACTGAAAGTTTCAATTGTGTATGAGATGCGGCACCTTAAAACGATGGTTTCATTTCATGAAAAAGCAGATATAAAGGAAAATGACTGTTTTCTTGAGACATTCTCTCTCTCTATTTGTAAGAAAAAACCAGAATTAACTTTAATTATCTCACTGTTTCGTATATGACAAAAATTTACTGCGATTGTCGCATTGCTAGTAGAACCGTATCTCTTGGTTTCATTGATTTCACAAGGAATTCGCATGTTTGAATCACCATTTTTCGTCACGCAAATAAATGAATCATACAACACACTACAAGTCCAAACTACACAAAATTGTGAAGTTGCTGTAATTGTACAAAATTGGTGTGTTTTGACAAAAAAAGGCGCACTTTTTGTTTCAAAGCTATCCTGAGAACCGACAATAACATATACAAAAAAATTCTGTAAATTAATATTAAAGAAATGAAATAGTCAGTAGATTTATTTTCCGTTGATGTAATTCAAAAACGAAAAAAAATTCAATACTATACGATTCAAAAACTTGAATTTTGGGTTGAACTGTATTATTATAAATGAACATAATGTTTCAAATGAATATTAAAATGATCTAAGAATCATCGCCTCAATTAAGTAGCGCGATAATATCATTAGATAAGACAACAAACTCTGATTTGAGTTTACTCTTAAACTGGTAAAAAACCATTTTTTTAAATTTTGTATTGCCTACAAGCATTCGTTATGTTTTAAAATTAGCAATTTTAAGCCCATGTAATTTTTCACTTTATTTACCCCGGTGTTTCGTTATTGATTTTCCTCAAACGCTTTGGTTGTAGTGCTACTAAAAAGATCTCTTTCTTTTAAGAAATAAAATACCGTTCAGATCAAAAGATCAAACTACAAGAGCATTGATAATTTTGCTAAAAAGGGTAAAATTAATGTTTTTAAACGCAAAATAAGAATTAATAAGAAAAATAAACAAGAACAATCACAAATGACAACCATGACATCATTTTGAAACAACAAGGTTCGGGGTTTTCACAAAAGTGCAAACTACAATTCCGATTGAAAAATTTGAAGAGTTTGCTGTTTTTTTCTAAAATTAACCTAAGGTTTCAGATTCTTTTGTTGTATGTGAGAATGGTAGCAACATTGTTGCGTGTTTTTCATTCTGGGTCTAATTCAAAAATTGTTTTCTGTCCTTGGCTTTTCGCCACACATGTGACAAAATGCAAACTACAAGAGCATTAATAAATTTGCAAAAATTGGTAAAATTGGTAACACAATTTAAGTAAAAATTTTCTTGCATTGGATTACAACGTGCCAACAGTAACTATGAAAATGTCTTTTAATAAATGTCTTTTAATGGTATGCGATAGATTAAAACTATTATTTTCGAAATTAAAGCATTTGATTGATATTTATATTTTTATTTTAGCAATTTGAAGAAAAAGGCATGAAAACCTAATTCAAACTCATTGATAACTCGACGCGTCACAGAAAAAGAAATGAAACCAATTTCGAAAAATGGAAATAAATTTTATGGAGTTAAGGCCGTTTACTAAAATAAAGTAGTGTTTCAGATTATTTTAAAGTGTGTAAGATATATAGAAACAATGATATCTGATTTCCTTGATCTCAGTATTCTCTCTCTCTCTCTCTCTCTCTCTCTCTCTCTCTCTCTCTCTTTCTATATCTTTCTGTTTTTTTTTCTCCGTCCACGTCGTTTTGCAGGCGTTTTTCGTAATGAAATGCATTTCCCATGATTCAAGATTCAACGCGGTTCCCATCGATCCGTCCGATCCGATCAAAACGCCCAACCACTTCGCTTCGTATCTCTTCGCAATTCCCTTTTTATTTTAGTTATAAAGAAATCTCAATTTTCCTTTTAAAAAATGTCTTTCAGGTCATAAATACCTACTATTTGGCACTAGTATGAAGATTTTGAAAGAAGTGGAGAGCATGGAAGAAGTTTTTTGGAAATGAGCTTTTTAAAGGTAAGGATAGAGCACACACACACACACACACACTCTTTTTTTCGTCAGTTGATCACAACTGTTAGTGCGTTTAGTCGAAAAGATTGCAAAAGCCGAAAACTTTTGGAAGAGTGAAATCGGTGTTTGGAGACCAATGAAGTTTGAGGCAATGGTATAATCGGTTTAATTACCTCAATCATACAATTTTTCTTTCAGATCGTGACCTCAAAAATATATTTTTGATTCTTTAAAAGTGCAAGGACGAAAATGTGCAAAGTGAACCTTCCTTTATCTGAAACCAGATTGGTACTCCAAATTTGAGTTCAGCCTTGTCTTCACGGCAGATATAGAAAATGCCTTTCTTCAAGAAGACTTTGATTTTCCTGATAGAGAAGCTACAACATTTTACTTGTTGAAAATTGATGTAAATGTGCCTGTAACAAAGTAAAATTTGATTTTCTGAAATGTGAAGGTGCGTTGTTAATTAGTTGTGCGTTGTATATAGTTGCTGAAAAAAAAAAGATTTTTACGGTGTGTTTCATAATGGTTTTTACATAAATTCATGTTACCGGTGGCAATGGTACCGAGAAATTTATATAAATTTTCTATTTCCATTCACGTATTTAGTTTAGCCAAATGAAGATGCGTCTCAGAAAACGACCTACAAAAATTTCGATAATACTGAAGAAAACTGTGTTTTGTTGGTTTTTTGGTAACAAGCTGACTGTTTCATTATTGTGGTACATTTGTATAGTATGTTTTGGTTTGATTTGCCTTTCACAATGTGGCTGTTATTTTTACGAAACTTCATTGCGCTATTTTGCCGTACACAATACAGCTCTTTTTGTCTTCTTTTTATACTGTTTTTCTTTTTTTTGCAATCATAACAGCAAAATGGGACAACGCGAATGTTTGTTATATAGATGCCTAACATTGCTTAGGTGAACAGGATGATAATTGATCGCCGAAAATGACCATTTTTGACGCTAGAAGTGAACTGGACCATACCTTCACCCAATACGGAGGGGGCTCACCAAGTAAGCCTACGCAAATAGAGGTGGCTCAAAACTCAAGCCTTCCCCCATTTTCACAAGGCCCCCAAACTAAGCAACTTTCAAAACCAACGCCTAACAACGAAAATGTTTTTATGCATACGTTTTAAAGTCGGCGTTCTGAAAAGATCACAACTCGTTTAATTAAAGGAATTGAGATCTTGGAATTGTTTTGTAACAAATTTGTGCATTTCACATTTTGACAAATTTTTGTGTCACAATTTTCGACAATTGCTCAATAAAACCGGTTTCATTTTTTCAGTTTACACTGTTTTTCATTTTTACAACCACACTAGAAGTATTGAACAAAGTGGTTTAGCCGACAAAGCAAAACATTTACAAGGTTTGATTATTTGGTTTCAACAAAAGTAGTGTTTCAGTTGTTTTTTTGTTTCAGTTGCGTATTTTACCCAAATCATAATTGTAAATAGAACTGGAAGTTTCGTTGTCGAATTCTCTCTCTCTCTCTCTCTCTCTCCCTTGATCCTTGTGGCGGCCGAACATTCCATTGCGTTTTTCATAATCAAATTCATTTTCCCACGATGGGCCGCTGCGCTCCCCATCGATTCATCGGCCATTCTGATCAAAACGGCTATCTGTTCGCTGGTTCTCTTCCCTATTCCCCATTTTCCCATGTTTGAACACTTTGACGGAAATATTTCAATATTTAACTTTTTTTTGTTTTAGGTCATACATACCTACATAGAAGATTTTTAAGAAAGAAAGAAACTAAGAAAGAGAACGGAGAAAGAATTTTTATTATAAAGGAGGTTTTGAAAGGTGAGTATGAAAAACAAACATAGACAGTAAGCGAGAGAAAGGAAACGAAAGAGAGAAAGGGAGAAAAAGAGAGATAGATGAGTATAGAGAGTTCGTGTGTGTGATTTTGGAATCAGCCCACTCACTATATGATATTGTTTTTTAATACATTTAATACATTAAAGGTGGATACACTATATGATGTTAAATTTTTTTAATATATTTAAAAATGGCAGAAACCTGAAACACTAGCGTCAGAATTGTTTTAAAGACAAGAAAACACCTATATTTTCACTTTCTGCGCCTTTTTTCAACCGCAAAAACTTCAGCTACGCAATTTTGTAATTAATGGTTTTGCATAACCTGTGTGTTTTATCGAATTTTTTTATCGATTTATCATTTAGCGACATTAAAAACAGATCAATTATAGTCGTCGCCAATGCTACTTCGCCCAATTTCGCTCTTAGCTCTGTGCAAATGACACCAGAGGCGAATTTGCGTACGAAAATTCTGTGTTTTAGGATACATACGCAATACTGCGTCAGGGTTGCATTTGCGGATCGGCCAAGAAGTAAAATTGGCAAAGACTATAGCTACAGCGCTTTTTACTGTTTTCAAGAAAGATTGGACTGGTCCAGCCTAATGTTGTTTTGAAAACCTATAGGATTGAACACACTGTTGAAACTTGGACATGTTGTGAAAAAAAACAGCTCGAAAAATAGTTTTGATGAAGGGTGAAGTCATTTGCTATGATGTTTGTGATCAAGAATCGCCAAATCCGATACCATATATATTTAAAAAACGCTGAAAAATATCATGCGAAAAATTTTTGTTTTGAAATTTCCCTGTCAACTGAGAGGAGCGACATATATGCTCCATTTCCAACGAATGGGCAAGGGTTTTCACAAATTTTAAAGGACTAGGTACCTTTGGTTCTGCAACGATATTAGTTATTTGTCTGCGCACTCCGCTTTTACAGTGCTCTTTCGCCTCTTTTATCTCCGTTCACGTCCATGTTTCAAATCCTTTTTGGTTAAATACGTGTCATTTTTCAAGATTGCGCGAAATTCGAAGACCGTCCCTTGGAAACAGACTATAATATGGGCCAAGCGGGCCATAATTTACCCCAAATTACTAAAATCACGGAAATGAAATGTTTTCTTTCTCTTTTTGAGGGATATTTAAGGGATTTTCAAGAATTTTAAAGTGTCTTTTTGAAACATACACCCCCAGTATCATAAAAAGAAAATAATAAACGTGGTTCATGGAAAAATAATTTTTTAATCATTTTTCAGAAGCGCTGGCAACTCTGGAGTACATTGCAAATTGGGAAGATGAAGAAGACAAGGCAACACTCATCTAAAATTTTTTTAGGTGGGTAGACCTAGTTTCAAACAATTTAAATTTTATAAATAAAAACCTTTATATTATCGTTAGGATTGGAGAGTCCAGAAGCTGTTTTTGGCCAAACTCGAAAAATTTGCGGGGCAATTACAGTGAAAATTTTGCAGCTGTTTTTCGTTAACAAATACGTTTTCGCAAGTTTTGCGAGCACACAACGACGATTGATGGAAAACACATTCCACTAGAATTAAAACAACTCTGAAACAGCGGAGTACCGCGAAAATATTCGAACTTCATTACTATCAATCTGTAATTAAAGGGGCGGGCAGGGGCTTTTTTTGACTAGAAGTATGGTGTAACCTAGTGGAACCATTCCGATTTAAGCACCGCTACAAAATACTTTTGTGTGAAAATTTCTTGCCATGTATTCATTTATAAAAACAAGAAAAGATTATGCCTTATGTCATGTTGCGACGTCTTTTTTTATTTGAAAAAGCGAAAGCGATGTTTCAATTAGGCGGGATATCAACTGAGGGATCAAAAACTTGGTATTTGCATCCTTGGCTTTGAAACAAAAAAAAGCTGCATTTTCGAAGTTCCTAATGTATTTTAAAACACCGATAGCTTTTTCACAATTACTTAAACCAAATTTTTGCCAATGTTGTAGAACCAAAACAGATCGATTATAGTGTGTTTCCGAAAAACGGCACATATTTTTAGCCATGCCTTGATCTTTATTTGAATCTGATTGTTTGAAAACAAATATCACATACTTCACAAAAACACTGAAACATTGAATTCTGTTCAAACACTTAATTTTCAAATTAAGCTGTCAATTGAGCTTTAAATGCAAAATGCTTTCGCAATTATGAAAAGGCCCGTGATGAACCCTTTAAATTGGTCGCTTTCGATGAAAAGTTGTACGCCGAGGTTTTGTTTTGAGAACGAAATAAATGTTTCAATTTGCCGGCATAAGAATTAAGGGGACAGAGAGGTACTACACTCAGCTTTCGGCGTAGCAAACAATGAGTTCGAATTGGTTTCAAAATCGCCTGAATGTGGTTTCAAAATCGTTTGCTTCGAACACACTGTTGAAACATGGGCATGATGTGTCAAACAATCACGAAAAGTGTTTTTTGGCAAATAGTTGGTCATTGATTTAAAAAAAAAAACTTTTGTAATCAACGCTAAATTTAATTGTAGGAAATCAGGTATCACTTTATTTTAAAAAATATTCTGAAACGTTCATGTCATTTTTTTCAAAGTTTCCTGTCAACCGAGAGGCGTGAAAAATAACAAATGGACCCAACTGTTTTGTGCCAAACGGGGCCTAATTTTCTATTAATTTCTAGAATCGCCTAAATGAAATTTTTCTATTTTTTTTAAAGGTTTTAATGAATTTTCAAGTGCCTTGAAATGTAATAAAATACACTGATTTTCTCCTCATTTGCAAAACTTTGCAAAACCACATAAATAAAAATTTTCGTTTTTATAAAGGGTTTAAAGAGTGCCTTGAAAAATACCCGACTCCAGTTTACTAATTTCAGAAAATAAAAATAAAACCGTTTTAAGGGAAACATCATAATTTTTTTCAGTTTTCAGAAGCTCAACTCGCAAATCTGGAATACATTGCCAATTCGAGAGATGAAGATGAAAATATAACGTTAATCTGAAGAAATGTTGGTGAACCTTGTTAGAATAACATTATGTTTTAGAAATTTTGTTCAGGAGTGATTAGCGGAACTAGAAACGGTTTGAAACGTGCGCATCACATGAAGGTTTGCCATTACTCAGAGACAAAGACTCGCATCAATTTGAAGAAGGTGGGTGATTCAAAATTCAAACAAAAATTATTTTTTTCCAGAAATATTTTTGTCCAATGCTTCTCAACCAAACACTCCTCCCAGCATTGACACCAAACACTCAACCGTTAGTGTTTACGAACGTAACATTTGTATTTTTTTTCTATCTAGCCTTATAAAGCTTTGAAAATTGATTTTTTTGTGTTTGTGGTCTCAAATATGGTTACATGGCTTTTTCATGAAGGTGCAAAACGTTTACGAGAGCTCAGTGGCAAGATCGGATTTAATTGTTGAAAATACTTTTAGAATTTTGTTTTTAAATTGGAACTATCTGAAAAACTTATCAAATTAGGACACACTCAATGGACGGCGAACAAGACGTTTGAGAAATAGAAACTTTGAAACAGTTGTGAAAATTTGCAGTCCCTACAAAATTTTAAAAGCAATTATAAAAAAGAATACTCAAAAACCGTAGACATCGCGAACTGACGCTCAGACCATCATTATTCCCGCGAACAAGTGAATCAAAAAGAATTATGTAAAACATTAAATTTTTATAAAAAGAAAAATAATAGCATTTTGATGTTTCCATAGTGTCACCTTTGTCAAAAGGGTTCTCAACAAAGTTTTTTCATTATCTTACAAAAAGATTTCCTTATAGTTAGAGTTCACCGTTCTGAGTGCACCTTAAATGTCGGCGTCTATATTCTGAAATTTTTGAAATATTCGTTGAAATATAATATTTGGAAACTTTCTACATTTTATAACACACATCGTGTAACTCAAGTAATAGTCGGCGCACAAGACTTTTGTGACATAGAAAATTTAAAACACTCTTTGGAAATTTGAAGTTCTTACAAAAGTCTCAAACAACGAATCAAATTTACTTTAAAAAAAAACAGTTAAAGTCTGCAAATTTGACTGGGATAATGTTGAAGAATTCGGTTAATTTAGAACTTTGCAACGAGCTTCCTTGAATCCAAGAAGTGCTAATCCCAGCGTAGTAATTAGGATCGAAGTTGTTCGCGGTCGTGGATTTTTACTTGGTATACTTTTCACAAACGTTCCAAAAAAGTTTAAAATTAAAAAAAAGAACGGGTGTAGCGAATGTTTTGCATTTTGGTTATTTAACGCAGGCATTTTGGCTGCTTAATTGAAGTTTTTACCCATTTTTTGTCTTATAAAGCTTTGAATTTTTTTTCTGTTTTTGCCATTCTTTGGAATTTCAATTAATGCAATTCATAGAATTAGAATCAGTCAGTATTGCCTATATATCACTTTTTTAATATAACAAATTTGAAATACTGCCTAAAATTTGAAATTAATTTGAAAATTCTCAAAGTCATTTAAAAAAAAAATTAAAAAACAGTAAAACCCAATGAAACTAATTGCCAATGCATACAGCGAACATAGTGAAATATTCAATTCTCAAAAAATAGGGATAATTATTCTTTTGCTTTTCCAGCGTGTCAATGTTTTTCTGTGGTAAAATATCTGCTTTTTATAGTATGTTTCCAAATAAATGTCGACTTTTGAGCGACCTTGCTGTTTTGCTCCTTTTTGACGATTTGAAACATTGATGTGAATAGAAACAAAACAAGCGAAATAGCGCAGTAAAATAGGAGTGCGCAGGCAATTAATATATCGCGGCGGGACCTAATGTACCATCCTTTAAGGTTTTTGGACAAAACCGGTGCCGTTTTTTGAAAACACACTATAGCAAACAACACAGTGTGCTTCAAAACGTTGTTTTTTGTTGTCTTAAAAAGAACACATTCCTAAGAAATTTTTTTTCGCAAATGGCGCGTAATGTGTACAGCTTGCAACGATGCTGATGATTCCATCGGTGTGAACGCGTTCAACTTTTTTTTATTGAAAACTATTGAAACATTGAATAAATTGTTTTCACATATTTTTTTTAAAAAACATTGTGTGCTAATATTTCCGTTTTGAGAATATATGGTCAAGAATAGCAAAAGAACATTCTTTTTAAAAATTCCTTGAATCCAAATACAAAAATTCTTGGCCAATTTTATTGATCAAGTGTTTCAAACAATAATCACAATTGTTTCATTACAATGGAAAATTTATCAAAGCTAACTCTCAGATGTTTGAAATATCCGTCTTCCCGCGTAACACGCCATTCCATGCCGTATCCATGGATATTCGTCTTAACGACAGCGTAATTCTGGGACATTCCAGTGATGAAATAGTGGAAGTCAAAGTTCGGGAATTCTTTGAAGATGAATCTCTTGGTGTTCCACTGTTTTCCGTCCACCCAAGCCTGAAAAATGGGGTTTTCGTTTAACAAAAATAGTTTTTTTTAAATAGACGATGTAAAAAGAGATGATTTTACAAACCTTTATGTTTTTCAAAAGGTCAGTGTAGCTTATTTGAGATTCCCTGATAGTTATGTTTTTCTTCGATTTCAGGGAGAAGATTGTGTTTGGAGAGAGGGATTTGGCGTTGAGGAGTTGAACCTGAAAAAGTTAGTTGAGCTGGGAATGAGAAAAAATATCTCCAAAAAACTGATAATCCAAATATGAAACGTTGAAAGGTGGTGGATGAGAAAAATCCAAGTTTAACTCATTTTTGGGTATTTTGTTGTTGCTGATTTCATAAAAAAGATTCTTTTGAAAATTTCGGAGCCAACATTTTTATGTAGAAAAGAGAAAAAAAACAAATTTTGAACACTTTGGTAATATTTCAAGATCGACCCAAAAATTGCAGGTTAAGTGTTACGCAAAGTTTTCCATCAAATCAAGTAATTTGAAAATCAATTTTTTTAAAACGTTAGATAATTGCATTCTGGACATTCGTAAGGATTAATAGTAACTTATTAGAATGAAGTTTATGTTTTTTATAGGACCACTTTAAAAAAAAAATTGCTGCCAAGCTGAAATTGGAAGAAGCAACTGTCGAAGTTCTTATGTTTTCTTCAAAACATCTAACTTAAGTTTGACTTCGTTTACTTGAAATTTATATGATAAAATTATCAAGTATTACATGCTTATGCAGATTTTTTTAAGCGTGCCTATTTTACCGTGTCGTACTTAAAATCTTATCTATTTTAGAGATACGAAGAATCAAAGAACTGACATCTTCAATCTTACTGAAGTCCTTGGGGAAGCCTTCCCCTAGCTTCGAAACATCGATCAGAAGTTGCTTCAAATCGAAGTTCTGAAAAATTGATTTCAAATTTCCATAATGTTAAAATGTTACCTTGGCCAGCTGGTAAAGGTTTGTCGAACCAACGCAGCCAATTTTCTCCAAACCGCGGAATCTTTTAACAATGAAGTTGCACAGTTCGGCTGTAAGAGGGTCCTGAAATTATAGTGTGTTTCCGAAAAACGGCACCGGTTAGGTCCCGCCGCGATCGCTTAAATGTGTGAGCACTCCTCTTTTACTGTACTTTTTCGCTTATTTGTTTTATTCACATCAATGTTTCAAATCTTCAGTGGTTAAATAGGATCAAAAGTTCAATGTTGCTCGAAAGTCGCCGACCTTTATTTGGCAACAGACTAAAGAAATGTGTTTGTAAAGCGTGTTACTTAAGTGAAGACCATTCTAGGGAACGAACGACAAAATTGCATTTTCAAATTAAAACTGTTGATAGTAAAACATTGTAGTGTGCAAAAAATGTTCTTTTCTTCTCATGTTGCTAAGCCTAAAGCCACCAATAAAAGAAAGTTAAGAAAATATTTTCCGGTTCACAAAACATTGTGCTTTGTTTCAATTTTTTATGAATTTGTTTATTAATTGCAATTATATAAAAAATAATTTTGTTGAAAATAGTAATAACCTTCTTTATGTTTTTTCTAAATGCTGAATCAACCAAGAATCAACCAAAAACTTTGTTGATTCCGTTTAATTGTAAACAATAAAAAAATAAAAGTAAAAAACTGCTAAGAAGGTCCTGAAATTAAGAAACTGGAAATTCTGAAACTTAAAAAAAGCAGATAATTGACGTATTAGCAAGCTCTTTGATTTTACTTTGAATGAATATTATATGTAACCTTCAAACAAATGAAAATAATGTTAATTTATTTTTGATAATGTGAGAAAAATTGATAAAAAAGCATTGAAAAAGGAAGTTTTAATAATGTTCAATGTTATACCATAAGCAAAAAATATTTGATTTTGGTTAGCTGAAAAAAGACTTGCCACGTCTAGAAAAAATCGTTGGTTCTGGGGCAAACTTTCTATGAACCAATCGTTTGAAACTGAAAGTTTAAGTAGCTAAAAAAATATTCGTTTTTACCTTCTTTGGAAAAACAACAAAACATTGAAAATGTTGATGTACCAAAATGTACAAAAATACGTACAGAAATTTGCTATATAAACATAATAAAACAAAAAATCAGTGTTTTCTTACCGCAATAATTAGGTGGTCCGCTTCAATCCAGACAGCAGGGCAGCTCTGCACCTCAAACAAGACAGATTTGTCTTCCAATCGCCTGACGACTCCATCCTGAAACGAAAACACATATAAAAATCAATAATTGATTTGTACCATTATTATCAGCTGGTGGTCATTGAAGGGAAAAGTCATTTTGGAGCGCTTCTTGCAAAAGTCACGCGAGATCTCACTGCATTCTTCGAAAATAGCTGCCGTCTTGTAGTTAAACTAAAAAAAATTAAATTTAAAATTATTATTAAACAGTGTTACAAAGTTTGAATAAATTTTCTATTTTCGAAAAACTCACTTTCTCGAAAGCACCACATTTTACTGGGTAGGGCAGGTTCTCGAAATCCATGGAGAAAACCTGAAAATTTAAAATTTTCAATGAGTTATGTGAAAAATCTAAAAATTACTTTTATACAGATATTTTCGATCTAACGTCGTGTTTTCCGCATTTTCGTACGAAGAACGATCTTTTCGTCCCCGTACGCAATTCTACGGGGGATGAAAAATGCTTGTACCAGAAGTATTTTGTTTTATAGTCGCCGCCAATGCTTCTTCGCCCAATTTCGCTCTTAGCGTTGGGCAAATGACACCAGACGCGAATTTGCATAAGAAAATCTGTGTTTTAGGATACGTACGCAATTCTGCGTCACGGTTACATTTGCGAACTGGGCAAGAAGTAAAATTGGCGAAGACTATAAACATCACTTACGTCGAAGAGAGCGGTAGAAGTAGAATACATCTTTGCTACGTACAGTGAAATTTTGAGGTATGAATTGTGTATTTAATTTGGCTTATAAACAAAACGAAAAAGCCAATTAGCATATTGCGCGCTTTTACCAACGCGAAAAAGCGACCTAAGTCAACCGCTAATTACCCCATTTGAATGTATTGATTGAAATAATCTATGCACCCAAATTGTTTTTTTTAGTTTAATGAAAATAAGAACGATGGAAATTGTTTTCGAACCTTTTTCTGTATTTTAAGAATCATTATTCTGTTGGGAATTTTTGTGAATATTGAAATTGCTAAATTTGAATGTTTCAGCTTCACCAGGTAAATTCAAATCACTTTATCGGGTAATCGGTTGGTGGAAAAACTGTCAAACGGAAGTTAAAATTTCAAAAGATTTTATCTCTTACACCAAAAGCATTTTTGGTCGCACGAATGTTTGCGTACCATGACCCAAACGTTTCAAATTGATTGTTTCGATGGTGCCAAGCTAGAAATAATTGCTCAGTAGCGCACTTAAATTAAATATTCGGAACTCACAGTTTAACAAAATCCAAACTCTGGGACGATATAATAAAATCACATTTAAATGGAATAATAACAAATTTGTCCAATTTAAAAAAAAAATTAACTAACTTTCGATTTTATTAGTTTTAATATGACCTTTTTACGACCTGAATTTTAAAACACTAGCACGCAAACGTCAATGTTAGACTGAATAGATATTTTTTCTAAGAACCAATTTGAAACAGCAATTCAAACAACAAAACAAAAATATTCGTTTAACGGTAGCAGATTTAGGCTTCTCTTAAACTTTTGTGATTAAAAAAATGCCAGTAAACGTTTCCTTCAGCCCTTTCTCCTTCAGCCCTTTCATTTTTTCAAGCAGAAAAACTGTTTATAAAAATTAATAAATCGAATAATGCTATAATACAAACATATCAAACAATATTCACAAATGTGTAAAAATTATGGAAAATTTGACAATGCTGACTTTTTGACTTTTGAAATGAAAATTAGACACCTCGTTCAACAAGCCATTCCATGGCGTAACCATGGGCGTTCGTCTAAACAACAGCGTAATTCTGGGACATTCCCGTAATGGAGTAGTCAAAATCATAGTCCAGGAATTTGATTGAGACTACTTCATTAAGGGAATGTCCCAGAATTACGCTGTTAGACGCACACTAAACAACAGCCAAATTATGGCACGTGTGACAAAATTCCATTAAAAGTGAAATTTAGAATTTTTACGAATAACTATTGCCGGACTTTCAGGCTACATTCCAAATTTACTCTTTATTAAATAACTTCGCTTTGCTTGGTTAACTTTTCTGCAAACTTTGAATTGCAATGACGAACTAAATATTAGAATTTTTTGATCTATCACTAAGAACCAGTTTGAAACAGCAATACAAACAACAAAACAAAATTATATAGTCAATGGTAGCAGATTAGGCTTTTCTAAAATTTCGGTGAGCCAAAAATTCCTGTAAACGGTTCCTTCCGTCCTTTCTATGCCAAAGTTTTTTTTTAAATTTTTTTTGAAAACAGAAAGCTGTTTATGAAATTTATTTATCGACTAATGGTAGAATACAAACAAATCAAACAATATTCAGAACTGTGTAAAAATTATGGAAAATTTGACAATGCTGACTTTTAAACATTGTTAAGTAGCGCTTGCAACAACATTTCTAACCAACACTAAACAACAGGCAAACTATGACACTTATGATAAAATTCCATTTTAAAAAAGTCAAATTGAATTTTTACGACTATTCAACTAACCTCGCTTTGGTTGGTTAATTTTTTTGCAAATGTTCCATTTATTTTTGTTTTAGTATAACATTGTGACGACATTAATTTTATAACAAGAGCAAATTCGAACATAATGTTAGATCAATTTGATTTCTTACTAAGAACCAGTTTGAATCAGCAATGCGAACAACACAACAAATTTATTTACTCAATCGTAGCTGATTATGGTTTCTCTAAAAATTTGGTTTTTCAAAAAACCTTGTGTCTTTAGCTCTTTCTATGACGTAGTTTTTTTTTTTTTTTTTTATTTTTTTTTGTGAAATTGCGGTTAAAGGAACCATCAGGGTCCTTTTTAAAGTTTATTTTAATTAATTAATTTAATTTAGTTGATCAATTATCTACTTATCATTTTCAACTCCTTTTTCCTAAAAAAGCCGTAATTTCAAATCAAAACTCAAAATTAATCTTTTCCAACGGGCTCCAGCTTACGTTTTTTCACAACATCTGCCCGCTGTCCCAGGTGAAAGCCGCTGGGGACAAGGACCACGCGGCGCTCAACTTACATCTACCTCATAGCCAACTGGTTAGCGCCGGTAGCTGGTAACCAAACGGTCCCAGGTTCGGTTCCACTCTCGTGCAAATGGTTATTGCTGACAAAAAGAAAAGTAACTGATAAAGTCGTACTGTTGTATTCTGACGTTGGTTTAGTTGTAGAAAAAAGGTCCCTGATGGTCCCTTTAAATAAATGCTTGAAAACAGAAACTTTTACAAATAGCATTTTCAAAATACTGATGTTTGATTTTATTTGTTCGAAAGAACTTTCCAAAGCTTTCAAAGCTTTCATAAGTTGTTTTTCAATGTTTGTAGCGATTATCAGTCGATTATACAATAACTCTCGGAGTTTGCGGCCTAGTCTACCTAGTTGGTGTCTAGTACGTAAACTCCCAAAAATTATGTTTTATTTTGTTGTAAAAAGTATGTTTGGACAGGAAGTTATTGTTTCGAAAATTGAATAGATGCTTCACATTTCCCCTAAATTAATCTGCAGTCTTACTAAAATGTTAATGTCATCTGCTTGTTGGTATTTTTGAGGACAGCGATATTTCAAACGGTTGTTTTGAAAGGTTTCGGTATATAAAACCCATAAAGCTGTTCTGAGTGTTACCATTTTCAAACTTACTTTGTTTAAATATTTCGCAAAAAATAAAATTTTTGTGAGAATCCTACGGTGACATTGTGTGTGTGTGAGACTACTTAAACACACAGAAAATTATTTTGAAAAGTAATAATAAATAATTGTAGAATAGTTGAAAATGCTGCTTAGGCTGGTGAATATTTCTGCATGCTATGGTCGAGTGCGCAGACAGTTAACTAAGATCGTTGCATGACCAAAGGTACCTAGTCCTTTAAAAATTGGGAAAATCCTTGCCCATTCGTTGGAAAAAGAAAGAGTATACGGCAATTGAAAAAAAAGAAAATTCTGAATGTTTCAGTTACAACACGAAAAAATAGACATTTTTTGCATTTGTTATTTCCACTTCGAATAAAAAAATCGAAAACCACACTAAACCAACACCCAAACATGAAACGGTGTTACAAATTATGGAAAAATAAATTAATTTAAGAAATAAGAAAAAAAAATGTCATAAAATAACTTAAAAAAGAAATTTAATTTTTAATGACATGCTGATTCAGTTGATGTTTGGCACACTTTCGTTTTTCTCTGTAAGTACACCAGTTATAAACCACCATAAAGGATCAATATATTGCTTGAATGTTATAATCTATAAGATGAACAATATTTTTGAAACACCAAATCAAAGTGACACAAAAAATACTCAATGATAACTAAAAACGCCAAAAATTTAAGGTTCAGTTAAAAACCTTAATTATCAGTTTCTACTGCAACAGTTTATCTCTCCACAAGAAAATCTCATATCGAAAAACAGTTATTTGCCTTATGCGAGCGTTTCATGAAGTATTAGAGAAAAAAACCGGTTTTTTTAAAGTTGATCACAATGACTACCTGGAACTATTCGATAAAGTTCCCTTTAAACAAACAGTAATTATGAAACATAAACTTAAAACACTGAAAAAAACGCACTTTTTTTTAAACAATAATTACTTATGGTTAAAATAATTGCTCACCAAAGGTACTTGCCCGTTTTCTTGTTTTGACAGGCAACATTTTAACAAATTCCGAAAAATTTCAATTTCACAAATTTATTTTGATAAAAATGAAACAATAGTACATTATTACATTTGTTCCATCTTTATGCAAAAGTTGACAATGCTGACTTTCAGATTTTTAAAATGACCGCTTTCCCGCGCGAAAATCCATTCTGCAGAAGAGTATTGTAAATAGGTATGAGGGTAAGTGAGGTTCATTGTAGTTATGAAGTAATCGAATGCAAAGCCATGAAAGTTTTCGAAAATAATTTTCCTTGTATTCCACTGCTGTCCATCGGCCCAGGCCTGAAAAATTGTGTTTTTATGTTTAAATTTTTTTAATGATTTAAAATTTTAAAAAAATGAATTCGAGCAAACCTGAATTCGAGCGATTATATCAGAGTAGAAGATATGAGTTTGCCTAATAGTCAAGGTGTTTTTATAATTCATAGAGAAGATCGAATTTAAAGAAAGAGATTTTGCATTTAAGATGCGCACCTGAAAATACTGGTCAATTAAATTGTAAAAGTGAACACACTCACACACTCACACGCTCACACACTCACTGATTTCTGTTCAATCCCAGCAAACTCACATGTTCAACGATGCCGAAATCCCAAGTACAATCATCATCCTCAAGTTCGGCAAAGTCCATACAAAGGAGCTTTGGTTCAAAAATCTGAAAAATAGTTTTCAATATAACAAATATGAAAAACTTACCTTGCTCAGTGAGAGCAGGGAAGAAATGTAGCACAAATCACCGCTAAGGGTTTCCACACTTCGGATTCTTTTCACAATAAGATTGGTCAATTCTGGAGTCAGACGGTCCTTAATAAAACACTTGTCAAGTTTTGTGTGAGTGTGTGAGTGTGTGAGTGTGTGTGTGAGTGTGTGAGTGTGTGAGTGTGTGAGTGTGTGAGTGTGTGAGTGTGTGAGTGTGTGAGTGTGTGAGTGTGTGAGTGTGTGAGTGTGTGAGTGTGTGAGTGTGTGAGTGTGTGAGTGTGTGAGTGTGTGAGTGTGCGAGTGTGTGAGTGTGTGAGTGTGTGAGTGTGTGAGTGTGTGAGTGTGTGAGTGTGTGAGTGTGTGAGTGTGTGAGTGTGTGAGTGTGTGAGTGTGTGAGTGTGTGAGTGTGTGAGTGTGTGAGTGTGTGAGTGTGCGAGTGTGTGAGTGTGTGAGTGTGTGAGTGTGTGAGTGTGTGAGTGTGTGAGTGTGTGAGTGTGTGAGTGTGTGAGTGTGTGAGTGTGTGAGTGTGTGAGTGTGTGAGTGTGTGAGTGTGTGAGTGTGTGAGTGTGTGAGTGTGCGAGTGTGTGAGTGTGTGAGTGTGTGAGTGTGTGAGTGTGTGAGTGTGTGAGTGTGTGAGTGTGTGAGTGTGTGAGTGTGTGAGTGTGTGAGTGTGTGAGTGTGTGAGTGTGTGAGTGTGTGAGTGTGTGAGTGTGTGAGTGTGTGAGTGTGCGAGTGTGTGAGTGTGTGAGTGTGTGAGTGTGCGAGTGTGTGAGTGTGTGAGTGTGTGAGTGTGTGAGTGTGTGAGTGTGTGAGTGTGTGAGTGTGTGAGTGTGTGAGTGTGTGAGTGTGTGAGTGTGTGAGTGTGTGAGTGTGTGAGTGTGTGAGTGTGTGAGTGTGTGAGTGTGTGAGTGTGTGAGTGTGTGAGTGTGTGAGTGTGTGAGTGTGTGAGTGTGTGAGTGTGTGAGTGTGTGAGTGTGTGAGTGTGTGAGTGTGCGAGTGTGTGAGTGTGTGAGTGTGTGAGTGTGTGAGTGTGTGAGTGTGTGAGTGTGTGAGTGTGTGAGTGTGTGAGTGTGTGAGTGTGTGAGTGTGTGAGTGTGTGAGTGTGTGTATCTTCCAACCTGCAAAATTAGATCGTTCGCTTGAATCCACACTGGCGTGCATTTCTTCACCTCAATCAGGGCATAATTTCCTATGAAACGTCTGACTGACCCATTCTGTAAACGTATTTGCATAAAAATCAATATTTGATCTCTACCGAAACGACCACTGTAGGGCAGCTGAAAGGAAAAACATGCCTTGAATGTTTCTCGCAAAAGTAATGCGAAACCTCACTGCATTCTTCGAATTCGGCAAAATTATTGTAGGTAAACTGAAAAATATTCACAATTTAATTTAAAAGAAGAATAAAAATTTACAAATATAATTAAAGAAAAAAATACTTACTTTTTCGAAAACGCGGCACTTGATTGGGTAGGGCAGACTTTCAAAGTCCATGGCGATGGTCTGAAAAAACAGATTGTTTTTTAAAAAATTAATTTACATAAATACTAAAGTTGTGGAAATTTTCTATCACTGTTTACTTTTTTGATTAAGCGTTTAAAATTCTTAGAGTTGAAACACAAATTTGCGTATATATTGAAACAAAAAAGCTGAGTTGCCGTGTTTAAAGCGGGCGAAAGCAAAAAAGCGGTAATTAAACATTTTCAATCGAACGCCGCTTTTCTGTGTTTTTGAGAACGCTTTTTTGTTAACGGTACGCAATAGTGCGTGAGACTGAAAATGTTTTAATCAAAATTTATCAACGAAACCGCCACTCGTCTAATAACGTGTTTCTATTTAGGATAATTTTTGTGGAAGCAATGCAACATAAAAGTGGGTATCTTTCCTTCCCCGAAAAATCACATTTTTTACTATTTTTTTTTTTGCACTTTTCTTAAAAGCGCCAACATGTCTCGCCATACTTTCGAATTTTATGATTTTTCCTAAATTGAGACTTATATAGTACGTTTCCAAAAAAGTGTCAAGAAAAAACGGATTTTCCTAAAGGACTAAGTACATTTGGTCCCGCCGCGATTGCTTTATTGTCTCCGCACTCCTCTTTTACAGTACTTTTTCGCTTGTTAAATTTCTTTTCACTTTAGTGTTTTACATTTACAGTTGTTAAATAAGGGAAGACACCCAGGTCATTGGAAATTCGTCGATTCTTTGTTGGAAACAGACAATAACCGTGACTTACTCTCAAAAATCGTGTTCTGGGCACAAAATGTAATTTTTTTTCCAGTTTCAGGCGTTCGATCGTAAAATCTCGAATTTATAAGGGTGACTTCCACGAAGTAGATCGAAATTATGTCCCCTGGTTTTTAGCGAATCTCTGAAAATCAATTTTCAAAGTTTAAAAAATATATTTTGTTAAAGGGATCGTCAGGGGCCTTTTCCAAATCGCATGCTAATGAAGACTTGGCAAGCATTTTGCGCACCGCCGTTTTCTGGAGCGGTGTTCGGGAAAATCATTTCAATTGAAATGTTGCAATTTGCATACGGTTCATTTCCAATCAGAAAAGGCCCCTGACGGCCGCTTTAAATTATTACAATCTTACAATCACACCTTCTATCCATTAACAAATAATCAGATCAAAAACGTTGGAATGTAAAACAAATTGGGCTTTTAAAATGTTTTTCTTCGTATAGGTATAGTCTATTTCCAACGAAAAGTCATCGACATTTCAGCTACCTCATTTTCCATAATATGAATCATAAATATGAATCACGCGAAATAGCACAGTGAAAGAGGAGTGCGCCGACAACAAAGCAACTGCGGTGGGACCAAATGCACCTAGTCCTTTAAAATATCTCGTTTTCCTTGGCTTATTTTTGGAAACGCACAATAACGCTTGATTGAAAAATGCGAAGTCGTGTGAAAAAGTAGAATTAGTATTTGGTTCATTAAATAATGTTTGACCCTGGTCACAGAAAGATATTAAAAAAAAAAGAAAAAAAAATCGGAAAAACGTCCGAGGAATTGAACCGAAAGCAAAACATTTGTCACGTTTGAATAGAGTTCAATTGTTAGCTCACTAACTTAAAGCTATACCCAATTTCCAGAGAATGGGCAAGGCCTTTCACCAATTTTAAAGGTCTGGTTACCGTTGGTCCTGCAACGAAGTCAAAAATCGTCCCTTGGAAACAGACTATAGCATCATATTTAGAAAACTGCGACGGACGACCAAACGGAATACACTGACTAACAATATACAACAAATCTTTGTAAAACTTCAGACTGGAGTTGAAAAAGAGATATTTCGAAAAAAATCAAGTATAATGGATTTTTTTAATTCCTTAAAAATCCATGATAAACCATTACAATCTTTCGATTGCTTTTTCGGAAAACCTAAAAGAAACAAATAAACTTCGAATATATTGAATTTAATTTTCCGCTCCTAACGCAGCAATATTTTGTAAACACAACGATGTTAAATAACAAATATATCAATTTATTTTTTCTTTTGCTTTTTACATCTCTGTTCATTCCAATGTTTCAAATTATTTTTGGTAAAACACATCATTTTTCAAGATTGCCCGAAAGTCGAAGTCGTTCTTTGGAAACAGACTATAAGCGTGAAAGCTTAATACTTTGCACTATTTCCATTTTCTTCTTTAACTTTGATTATAGGGGTGTTTCACATTTTTTCTAAGGGTCTCAGGGCGTTATACCCAGAGAGTTAAAGACCCAAAGCGAGTTAGTTTATTTTCTATTGAGTGGGATGGTGCGGTCTCGATTACCCATAAACTGACTCTCGTTTTTCATAAAATTTGTCAGAAAATAAACCTGATGAGCTTTAGTTTTTTGGTCAAACTTGAAAACAGCTACGGAACACGCAAGCGATTTAAACCGAAAACGCTTTAATTCTGTCCAACGCTAAAACATTGCTTTCATGTTCGCTTGATTTGGAAAAATACAACTCGATTCATTCGACACTAGAAAAACATTAGAAACGCATCATCCTTTGTAACGTTTTGATAATAATGGTAACATTTATTAAACGTTTGGAGAAAACATTTTGATTTCAGACTGACAGCCTGATTAATTTTAAGCTCCTACCCTATCCTCTTCAATGTTACATCCAAGAAAAAGTCAGTTTTCGAAAATTTTCAGGTTTCAAAAACAAATTTAGCTTACCTACCAACAGATGTCACTTTTTGAAGAATGCAGTGAATTTTCACAGAATTTAAGCTGCAGGTGTAGAAAACTCACATTCCGTTTACCTATACACATTGTAATGATACAGGTAATCAATTAGTGAATAAAATTTTGAAATCAATGCAGGCGGGAACAGTCAGAACATATATAAATGAAAAGGATCGCCTTTTGTTTGAGGTGCAGAGTTGCCCAGCAGTTTGGATTTATACGCGACACCTTTATTTGGCGGTTAGTTTGAACAGAAACACTCACACACTCACACACTCACACACTCACACACTCACACACTCACACACTCACACACTCACACACTCACACACTCACACACTCACACACTCACACACTCACACACTCACACACTCACACACTCACACACTCACACACTCACACACTCACACACTCACACACTCACACACTCACACACTCACACACTCACACACTCACACACTCACACACTCACACACTCACACACTCACACACTCACACACTCACACACTCACACACTCACACACTCACACACTCACACACTCACACACTCACACACTCACACACTCACACACTCACACACTCACACACTCACACACTCACACACTCACACACTCACACACTCACACACTCACACACTCACACACTCACACACTCACACACTCACACACTCACACACTCACACACTCACACACTCACACACTCACACACTCACACACTCACACACTCACACACTCACACACTCACACACTCACACACTCACACACTCACACACTCACACACTCACACACTCACACACTCACACACTCACACACTCACACGCTGACACGCTCACACGCTCACACACTCACACACTCACACGCTCACACACTCACACACTCACACACTCACACACTCACACACTCACACACTCACACACTCACACACTCACACACTCACACACTCACACACTCACACACTCACACACTCACACACTCACACACTCACACACTCACACACTCACACACTCACACACTCACACACTCACACACTCACACACTCACACACTCACACACTCACACACTCACACACTCACACACTCACACACTCACACACTCACACACTCACACACTCACACACTCACACACTCACACACTCACACACTCACACACTCACACACTCACACACTCACACACTCACACACTCACACACTCACACACTCACACACTCACACACTCACACACTCACACACTCACACACTCACACACTCACACACTCACACACTCACACACTCACACACTCACACACTCACACACTCACACACTCACACACTCACACACTCAAACACTCACACACTCACACACTCACACACTCACACACTCACACACTCACACGCTGACACGCTGACACGCTCACACACTCACACACTCACACACTCACACACTCACACACTCACACACTCACACACTCACACACTCACACACTCACACACTCACACGCTGACACGCTCACACGCTCACACACTCACACACTCACACGCTCACACACTCACACACTCACACACTCACACACTCACACACTCACACACTCACACACTCACACACTCACACACTCACACACTCACACACTCACACACTCACACACTTACACACTCACACACTCACACGCTGACACGCTCACACGCTCACACACTCACACACTCACACGCTCACACACTCACACACTCACACACTCACACACTCACACACTCACACACTCACACACTCACACACTCACACACTCACACACTCACACACTCACACACTCACACACTCACACACTCACACACTCACACACTCACACACTCACACACTCACACACTCACACGCTGACACGCTCACACGCTCACACACTCACACACTCACACGCTCACACACTCACACACTCACACACTCACACACTCACACACTCACACACTCACACACTCACACACTCACACACTCACACACTCACACACTCACACACTCACACACTCACACACTCACACACTCACACACTCACACACTCACACACTCAC
Organism: Oscheius myriophilus; assembly: GCA_964057215.1. Taxonomy (NCBI): domain Eukaryota; kingdom Metazoa; phylum Nematoda; class Chromadorea; order Rhabditida; family Rhabditidae; genus Oscheius; species Oscheius myriophilus. The sequence continues at coordinate 7,491,816 of OZ059906.1, forward strand.
ACACTCACACACTCACACACTCACACACTCACACACTCACACACTCACACACTCACACACTCACACACTCACACACTCACACACTCACACACTCACACGCTGACACGCTCACACGCTCACACACTCACACACTCACACGCTCACACACTCACACACTCACACACTCACACACTCACACACTCACACACTCACACACTCACACACTCACACACTCACACACTCACACACTCACACACTCACACACTCACACACTCACACACTTACACACTCACACACTCACACGCTGACACGCTCACACGCTCACACACTCACACACTCACACGCTCACACACTCACACACTCACACACTCACACACTCACACACTCACACACTCACACACTCACACACTCACACACTCACACACTCACACACTCACACACTCACACACTCACACACTCACACACTCACACACTCACACACTCACACACTCACACACTCACACACTCACACACTCACACACTCACACACTCACACACTCACACACTCACACACTCACACACTCACACACTCACACACTCACACACTCACACACTCACACACTCACACACTCACACACTCACACACTCACACACTCACACACTCACACACTCACACACTCACACACTCACACACTCACACACTCACACACTCACACACTCACACACTCACACACTCACACACTCACACACTCACACACTCACACACTCAATTTTAGGACCCTTTGACCCCAGAATTGTGCAAATTCATAATGACAAGATTTCGTGGTGTACACAACTTCGGTTTCCTGACTTTGGGCGACCTTCCACCATTTCTATTTCAAAAGCTGATACTGGTGAAATTTGTAAAATTATATCAAAACTCATTTAAAAAATTCAGAATTTTCTGCCGATTCAGGTGGTTGTGGACGTTTCCAAAATTGGACAAGATTGCCCCAATGACTTCTTCGATGTTTCAAATGTAAGATGTCTCTGTCTCTCTGTCTCCCTCTCTCTCTCTCTCTCACTCTCTCTCTCTCTCTCTCTCTTCAACCAACTCTTTCAGGTTTTCATCACAAAAACCCGATCACTCTCCCCAAATATAATCTTTTCTTTAAAATCGACAAATGCATTGACTATTTTCGATTCAATGATTACCCATACCGAAATTATCCAACAAATTGAGGTTAGATTTTTTTTTTATAGAAAACTATAAAACATTTTTCAGTACTGGATTGACGGAAAACAGTGGAACAGTCCCTCCATAGCTTTCAGGGAACTTCTAAACTTTAATTTTAAATTATTCAACACAGAAATGTCGAAGAAAAGCCTTCACTTTGCTAAAACCTTCACAGATAATTATACGGAATGGACTCTACAACGAGAAGAAAGACAATTTTTAAGTATTTATGTTTACGAAGACAAATCGGTTGTTTTTTCTCAGGAATAAAGTCTTTTTTGCTTTGGTTCAGTTAAAATTGAGAAAAAAATTACATTTCCTACGAACATTTGCTTGTAAATTTATTTTTTTTTGCTAAATGCTATCACTATTAATTTTTTTTATTAAAAACGTCAAACTTGAAGTTTTACATAGCGGTGCGCATTTGAAAAAACTGAAATGATTTAAGAGTAAAATTAAATTTAGTAAAATACAACAGGTGGGTACCAAAAATGCAAAAGCTAAGCAAAACTGTAGTACTGAAACATTAACGCGCGGTTCCGAATCCGTGAAAAAAATAGGTTTTTCCTCAAAAATACCCGAAACAAATTATAACAACCGTTTATCAAACCATATTTAGACTTTTTGTTTTGAAAAAACAATAGTTAAGGTTCTAAAAATCATTTGTGTTTACATAAAATTGTGTTAAATAAATTTGATAATAATGACATTTGTGTTTATATTCATATAAAACATTTCAGTTCCAGGTTTTACACATACTCGTTTTATAACTTTCAGATGGAATGAACGATTAATGCCTGATACACTAGGGTAAATGTAAAAAACGTTTTTCTTTTTTGTTTTCGGTTCGGCAAAGATGAAAAAAAAATATTTTACTACGGGTTTTCAGTAAACCGGTTTACTCGCTTGTCAAGCTTAACCGAAAATCTTCGACACTAGCCCATTTATAAAGGAAATAAGAGAAATTTGTGTAATGTGTATTTGTAAAGAGAGTTAGTTTGTTTTTTTAAAGTTTGATCAACGACAAACCTTTTTTTTTTGAAAACTTAAATAACATTGTTCTGCTGTTTCACATGTTCTTTTGATTAAAAGTACTTGGCGCACGGTGGCCGGCGGACGCTATTTGACTAATGGAATTTTACAAATTTTCTGTTTTAGATTTTTTTTTCTAATTTTTCAATTGTCTCAAGGTTGCGAAACTTTGTCAATTTTCTTCCCTTTGTGCTGAACCCAGGGGTTCGTGTGGGTCATTTAGTGAAAATAGTTGTTTGTTTTGTCTTTAGGTAGGATCATAGTTCTCACGGGCCGTTATTAATGAATTTGATATTTGATCCCATGTTTGTCCGTTGTTTAGCGGCGTGCACTCGGATAGATAGGGCCAGTTCAAAAAATAATGAATTATTATTCATTTTAAATGCAGTTGCAATACTCATTAACAACCATGGCAACGGGCCGGCCCGGGCCGGCCCGCTGACAAAATTTTCACGGCCTGGCCCGGGCCGGCCCGGGCCCGAAGAAAATTTTTTGCCTTATTTCAATGTAAAAATCAAAAATAACAAAAGAAAGTTTTTCGGGCCGGGCCGGGTCGGCCCGTTACCACGTTTTTCTCGGCCCGGCCAGGCCCGGCCCGGCCCGGCCCCCGATTTAGCCATGGTTGCTCATTAACTAGACGAAGCGAAAGACCACACACCACCAATTCCTAACGTTCACCATAACATTTCCTATAACACAGCCGCGATTTCTTAATTGTCTGCGCACTCCTCTTCTACTGTGCTGTTTCGCTTGTTAAATTATTATTCACTTCAATGTTTCAATCTGTTAGTGGTTAAATACGAGTGGAAATCAAGGTCGGTGTAAAGTCGTCGACTCTTTGTTGGAAATGAACTATATTATTTTCAAATTTTTCAATAGTTTTTCAAATTATGGTAAAAGCGACGCTGACAATTTTCAAAAGAAAAAAAGTTTTTTGTAATTTATTAAATAAATCGTCGATTTTTTGTTGGAAATGGACTAGCCGCATTGGTGGTTTTAAAAAACCGAGATTTTTCGACCATCGTTCGTACACCTACAATGCTCAAAAAGTGGAAAAGAAACATTAATGAAACATTTGAGCGATGTGACAATTTTTTTCTTCAGCGCGGTTACGAATTCGTAAACAAACATTTTTTCCCCAAAATACCCGAACAATAAAAAAAAACCTAGTTATGAAAAGAAAACCATATCAAGATTATTTTTTTCTTTGCAAAAACTCTAGTTGAGATACAAAAAATTTTTTTGTTTGATTTTTTTCAACAAATTTTAATTCAAGGTTTCACTTAGACTTTTTTATTTCTTCTACATGGAATAAACAATTGCTTTGTTTTAAACGATAGGAATTTGGTAATACGAATTTTTTAAAACTAAATATCAATCATCTCTACTATAGAAGACTTTGTAAAAAAATTACTTTCAATTTTTTAAAGATAACATTTTTTTTCGAATACTAAGAGATTCTCAAAATTTCATAATTTTCTTAACAAATAACCAGGGTTAGAAAGAACGTTTGACGCTCCCGCTTGACTCGAACAATTTTCAAAGACATCTTCGGTAACAATTGAATAAAAATTACGTTTGCTATACTCCATTTCCAACGAATGGACAAGGATTTTCACAAATTTTAAAGGACTTGGTACCTTTGGTCCTGTAACGATCTTTGTTAATTGTCTGCGCACTCCTCTTTTACAGTGCTCTTTCGCTAATCATAGTTCTATTCACTTCAATGTTTCAAGAGTGCCCGAAAGTCTTAGACCTTCCCTTGGAAACAGACTATACGTACTTTCTGTAAATTTTTTCATCAGTTTCCGTAAATTTCTATATTTTTACAATTGTTTGCAACAGACCTCAATTCATGCAAAATGACAAACTCCAGTTGAATGTTTCACAAAAGTGTTGTGTGTTTTATAATCTTCAAAAATTGGTATTTCCTCTCAGCTGAATCGGTAAAATGAAATCGATACATCTCGAACATGAAAGCACCAAATGAAAGCCTGAAGTGATATAGTCCATTTCCAACGAAGAGTCGACGACTTTCCGCCGACCTTGATTTCCACTCGCATTTGACCACGGCAAATTTGAAACATTGAAGTGAATAAAAATTTAACAAACGAAGCAGCACAGTAAAAGAGGAGTGCGCAGACAATTAAGAAATCGTGGGGGAACAAACGTACCTAGTCCTTTAGGAAAATCCCTTTTACCTTGTCTCTTTTTTGGAAACGCACTATATTTCTATTTCATTGTGACGCTTTTTAAAAATCACAATTTTATTGTATTTTAATTATTTTCGCTCTGGTACGTAATTGTACGTTTTTTACGTAATTTTGTACGTAATTTCTTCTACAGTGGCCAAGCTTCCACCTAAAACTCCCAAGAAAAATAAATGTTTAACTTTTTGGAAACTCAACTTTTCTAAAAATTCATGCAAAAAGTCAAACTCTGTTTAAAGTTTTACAAATGTGTTGTGTATTTGAAAATCTAAAAATTAATGATGTTTCTCAAAAGTGTAAAATTAAATTCAGTCAATATATGAACTTTAGTAGCAAATATACAATGAACTTGAAAGGTATTTGTTGAAAAACGCAACGATGTTTTAATGTTTCAAGAAAGTGGTTTGTATTTTCATTGTTACATTCTCACAATAAGAAGTTGGCCAGATTTACGTAATTTTTACTTGTCAAATTGAAATACAGAGAAAGGCAAACTTTTGTTCAAACTTTTGTTTTGTTGAACCTGCTAATAAAATTCATTAATGAAACATTCGCACGATATGAAAAACTTATTTTTTTCAATATCCCCCCCCCAAAAAAGAGAAAATCTTACAAAAATTGATCTCAAAATTGGCATTGTAAAAAATAGCCGTAGAAATTAATTTGAAAAAAGTATTTTTTGCTTTGCTTCTATGTAAGTCATGTTTTTTTTTAAACAATTGAACATGTTATTGTCCTAGCCAATTCTAGTCCCACCTAATTTTGGGCACTGCGTTCTTCATTTTCGGCTGCACGGTAATTTCCTTCGTTACGATTTCCAAATTTGACAAATTGGCTCAATTTTTGGCTGTTTAGTGTTGTTTCATTGATAATGTACAAAAGTATGGTTTATGTTTGTTTTTTACTATTTAAAAAAAAAAACTACCTCTTTTAAAGGTGCAGCCGCTGCAACGGAAAACGTTTTTAGGCTCTGCCGCGAGGTAGCGACTTCGCCTATCAACCACACGTCTTTCCAAAATTGTGGGTTCAACTCCTGCGCATTAATTTTAATGTTTTCAATTAGGGACATTTCATTTGCAGCGCGAAAGGTTACGCCTCACATTGTTCAATGTTTTAGTCATTTTTTGAAACTAAATCGAGGCTGAGTGCACGCTCACTTTTTTCCTTGTGTGAGTGTGAGTGTGTGAGTGTGTGAGTGTGTGAGTGTGTGAGTGTGTGAGTGTGTGAGTGTGTGAGTGTGTGAGTGTGTGAGTGTGTGAGTGTGTGAGTGTGTGAGTGTGAGAGTGTGTGAGTGTGTGAGTGTGTGAGTGTGAGAGTGTGTGAGTGTGTGAGTGTGTGAGTGTGTGAGTGTGTGAGTGTGTGAGTGTGTGAGTGTGTGAGTGTGTGAGTGTGTGAGTGTGTGAGTGTGTGAGTGTGTGAGTGTGTGAGTGTGTGAGTGTGTGAGTGTGTGAGTGTGTGAGTGTGTGAGTGTGTGAGTGTGTGAGTGTGTGAGTGTGTGAGTGTGTGAGTGTGTGAGTGTGTGAGTGTGTGAGTGTGTGAGTGTGTGAGTGTGTGAGTGTGTGAGTGTGTGAGTGTGTGAGTGTGTGAGTGTGTGAGTGTGAGAGTGTGTGAGTGTGTGAGTGTGTGAGTGTGTGAGTGTGAGAGTGTGTGAGTGTGTGAGTGTGTGAGTGTGTGAGTGTGTGAGTGTGTGAGTGTGTGAGTGTGTGAGTGTTGGTGAATCACAATATAAATAATTTTTACTTTTCAAACACAAGACGTTCTAAAGACCAAGTGAGCCCACTCTTTCTGATTTTTTCTATTCTGAAATTGCATGAGCCAATGTTTAGAAAATTTTCAACATAATTGAATAAATTACCATCAGAGTTAAAGATTACAACAGTTGTAGGTTTTGTAATCTGAAAAATTATATTTAATTAAAAAATGTTATTCAATTACCTCAATCATTTCTTGTACGACAACGGGGTCTTTAACAGAATAGTCCAGAATGAGATTCTCCGCTTTTGTTTTGTTTCTACGAATAAAATCCAAGGAGGTGGTGCTCTAGAAGTATTTTGTCTCTCTGTCTCTCTTTCTCTCTGTCTCTCTGTCTCTCTCACTCTCTGTCTCTCTGTCTCTCTGTCTCTATGTCTCTATGTCTTTCTGTCTCTTTGTCTCTTTGTCTCTTTGTCTCTTTGTCTCTCTGTCTCTCTGTCTCTCTGTCTCTCTCACTCTCTGTCTCTCTGTCTCTCTGTCTCTCTGTCTCGCTGTCTCTCTGTCTCTCTGTCTCTCTGTGTCTTTGTCTCTCTGTCTCTATGTCTCTCTGTCTCTCTGTCTCTCTGTCTCTCTGTCTCTCTGTCTCTCTGTCTCTCTGTCTCTTTGTCTCTCTGCCTCTCTGTCTCTCTGTCTCTCTGTCTCTATGTCTCTATGTCTTTCTGTCTCTTTGTCTCTTTGTCTCTTTGTCTCTCTGTCTCTCTGTCTTTCTGTCTCTCTCACTCTCTGTCTCTCTGTCTCTCCGTCTCTCTGTCTCGCTGTCTCTCTGTCTCTCTGTCTCTCTGTGTCTTTGTCTCTCTGTCTCTCTGTCTCTTTGTCTCTCTGACTCTCTCTCTCTGTCTCTCTGTCTCTCTGTCTCTCTGTCTCTCTGCCTCTATGTCTCTATGTCTCTCTGTCTCTCTGTCTCTCTGTCTCTTTGTCTCTCTGTCTCTCTGTCTCTCGGTCTCTCTGTCTCTCTGTCTCTATGTCTCTCTGTCTCTATGTCTCTTTGTCTCTTTGTCTCTCTGTCTCTCTGTCTCTCTGTCTCTCTGTCTCTCTGTCTCTCTGTCTCTATGTCTCTCTGTCTCTTTGTCTCTTTGTCTCTTTGTCTCTCTGTCTCTCTGTCTCTCTGTCTCTCTGTCTCTCTGCCTCTATGTCTCTATGTCTCTCTGTCTCTCTGTCTCTCTGTCTCTCTGTCTCTTTGTCTCTCTGTCTCTCTGTCTCTCGGTCTCTCTGTCTCTCTGTCTCTATGTCTCTCTGTCTCTTTGTCTCTTTGTCTCTTTGTCTCTCTGTCTCTCTGTCTCTCTGTCTCTCTGTCTCTCTGTCTCTATGTCTCTCTGTCTCTTTGTCTCTTTGTCTCTTTGTCTCTCTGTCTCTCTGTCTCTCTGTCTCTCTGTCTCTCTGTCTCTCTGTCTCTCTGCCTCTATGTCTCTATGTCTCTCTGTCTCTCTGTCTCTCTGTCTCTCTGTCTCTTTGTCTCTCTGTCTCTCTGTCTCTCTGTCTCTCTGTCTCTCTGTCTCTATGTCTCTCTGTCTCTTTGTCTCTTTGTCTCTTTGTCTCTCTGTCTCTCTGTCTCTCTGTCTCTCTGTCTCTCTGCCTCTATGTCTCTATGTCTCTCTGTCTCTCTGTCTCTCTGTCTCTCTGTCTCTTTGTCTCTCTGTCTCTCTGTCTCTCTGTCTCTCTGTCTCTCTGTCTCTCTGTCTCTCTGTCTCTCTGTCTCTCTGTCTCTATGTCTCTTTGTCTCTCTGTCTCTCTGTCTCTCTGTCTCTCTGTCTCTATGTCTCTCTGTCTCTTTGTCTCTTTGTCTCTTTGTCTCTCTGTCTCTCTGTCTCTCTGTCTCTCTGTCTCTCTGTCTCTCTGCCTCTATGTCTCTATGTCTCTCTGTCTCTCTGTCTCTCTGTCTCTCTGTCTCTTTGTCTCTCTGTCTCTCTGTCTCTCTGTCTCTCTGTCTCTCTCTAACTTACCAAATTCAGTTCCTTACAAATAAGTTGAACAGAATGATCGAAGCGTTCACTATTTAAATTATAGTGAAAATCGGGCCCGTCTTCCAAGGTTTCCTATAAACTGATATGTTTTTTAGAGTTAAGACTCTGACCCTATAAAAAACAACTTTCTCTAGTTCGAAAATTAAGCGGACGTTTTTCAAAATAGTACTGCACATTTTCATGGAAAACTGTGAACACATTTCAAAAGCGGGAAGGTCTTTGTATTTCATCTAAAATATTAAGATGACTAATTTAACAACAATTGAATCTAACTTTTTCTACAATGTAGGGATATAGCTGAAGAGGGAGGCATTCCACAGCGAAAGTCATAGCAAACTAACGAAAGATATCATTATTTCAGAATTTTATAAAGGCAGTGATAAAAAATAGTGATAAGAAAAAGCGACTGCTCGGGGCAAGCACCACATGGTTCCAATAACGCAGAGATATCAGATTGGGTTAGTTTTTGAAACTGTTTTTGATTGCAAAATCGGAAAGCTGATGTAATCAAATCAAAGTTTGCCTTTTAGGTAGGGGCCGCAAAGGCGGTCTCAGCGAGGCAGCCCGAAATGCTAAGAAAATATGGTTTGATTGGCCTGCTCGCGTATATTAATGAAATCCTCTATTTTAAACACGGAATACTATGTAAAATCAAACGACAAAAACGATGGATCAGGATTTGCACAAATTAGGTATTTTTCTATATTTTGAGAATAAAAAAACGCAAATACCATCCTCCCCCTCGTTCACAATCTTTATTTAAAAACGTTATTTTAAACTTTATAGGGACTACTTTGGCGCTCCACTGCCAAATGCGCGCTCCATTGTCAAAAGCCGTATTTTGCCCGAGGACATTTAAACGTGTTTTTTATCATTTTCTAGGTAATTCTGCTTTCATAAATACGAGAAAAATAGGGAGGGGCCTGTCTGGCGAGGGCACAGTTCCTGCTAAACAACGGGCACATAGTGGCTTTTTGATTGTAAAACCACTGCTTTTGAGATTTTTTTGCAATTTTTCACGTATTGCAAAGATTTTTCATTTTTTTCTCGTGTTTATGAAACCAGAATAACCTCGAAAATGATAATAATACACGTTTAAATGGCCTCGGGAAAAATGCGACATTTGACAATGGAGCACGCATTTGGCAGTGGAGCGCGAAAGTCGCTCCGAAAATGAATACAATTACATTTTTAAATAAAGGTTTTGAACGACGGGCGTTTTTTATTCTTAAAAGATAGGAAAACAGCTAATTAAACCAAATAATATTGTCTCTTAAATGCTCCGCACTCAGTTTGTTTGTATTTCGGAGGAAATTGAAATTTTGCTAAAAGTGAAACTTAGAAAACTCTATTTATTTCAACATTCTTGATTACCCGCTTCTTTTGTTTACTTATTCTAAAAGGAAACAGTTTTTAAAGGGTTCCTAAAGGAAGTTTGGGTACTTCACTGCTACCCCCTTTTTTTTCCCGCCGAAGGATAGTGCGCCAAAGTTGAAATATCGCGACAACTTTTTTCGGGGAGGATTTTCGATTCTGTTGTTTTATTTTGTGTAACATGTAGTACTGAGCATAATAGTCAAGATCATTTAAGTGCTCCCGACCCGAATTGGAAATTATGGCCAGAAAACGAAGAAAATGGCGTTTTTCTCCTGAATATTGATTTAATTTGGCGTTTTAACCTATTCCATCGTTTTGTCGTGTGATTTTACATAGTATTCCGTGTTTAAAATAGAGGATTTCAGAAAAATACGCGAGCAGGAAATTCAACCCATATTTTCTTAGCATTTCGGGATGCCTGAGCGGAAGCAAGTATTCTTGTCTAAATGCTTCGTTTGGATTGATAAATTTGACCTGAAAACCGAAAAAAATGAAGTAGTTTGTATTTCCCTAGTTAGAATCTTACAGTGACCATAGGTTTTGAATTTGTCAAATTAATATTAAAAAATTAGTAAATGTAAACAAAACAAGTTGAGCATTTTTTTTGATTTTGCAATTTGCTTGAAGCTCAGTTTGAAGTTTTACTTCGATTACATATAGTTTTACTTCGATTGCATAGTCTTGAAGCTCTAAATGATCATAAATTCTTTTGCTTTTTCGTGTTAGTTAAATTGTGGTTACTTTAAAAAAAAAGTTTTGTAAAAATGCGGCCGATATATTTTTGAAAATTTAAAAGTTTTAGTTTTACGTTACATGCTTATGTTACGATAAGTAACACTTTTAGATTTTCGTTTTTTGAAAATTGAATTTCACCAAAATATTGAAAATTAGTTTTATGTTTCACAGAAGTTATGCTTTTTGATGACTTGGAAATATTACTCGTTTGTCGATTTCGTTAGTTACAAAAAAGTAGATATTTCAGTCCCTATCAAATATTCAAATCAACCCAGTTAGGGCCCAACAGCTTCTCGTGGTCGTTGAGGGGCTGCGGCAGATCCTTTTTGATCTCACTCCACTGAAAAAATTGGGTTTGTAAAACTAAATTTAAAAAAAAACTAGGTTCAAAGTTGCACATAAGATTGTTGAAATTTCGTTAGCTTTAAAACATAATGGATCCGCGCGGATGTCTTTCTAGCGAAAATTTCATATTGGAACTTGTGTAAAACATTATTCATTTTACTAAAAATTTTCAACAATTTAAAAAAGGAAACGTTTTCACAATTTTCTGCGCTGCCATTTTTAGTTTCAGCGACTTGTTTTATCTTACCTAAATAATACTTTAATCGAAACATTAAAATGTTTCGATAGCCTAAAAAAAACCGTTCCCAGAAACAGCGCGATTTTCGTATTTTTCTAAAGTTTGATATTTTTGACCGGAAGAGTCAAAAATTAAATTTTTTTGGTTGCAATGTCGGTTTACTTAAAATACTTTTTAACGTAAAACAATGGAAAAACAGATGTTCAGTTTGATTTGTAAAGGTTGGCTATATTTTTAAAAATTAGTTTTTTTAAATTTTTTTTTTACAAATTTTTTGTTGTTGTAATTTTTGTATAACTGTTTCAACAGTTAGGGAATTATTTTGAATGTTTCAGTTTCACTGGTTTCGCCCAGAAAAAAAAAGGAAAATGTTATTTTCACGTGGGTAAAGTCGGATAGAAAATAGTTTTAAAAGTTAAATAAAAATATTGTAAAGATTGTATTGTGAGTATTATTGGTTATAAAAATATATACATAGATTTTTGAACTTATCGGCGTTTTCACTATCAAATGCTCCAAACCTGTGGGAAATTACATTACTGAAACATTTGCACGATGTGATCATTTTTTTCTGCAATTCCCGAAAAAACTTAAAAGAAAAAAGTAAATCAGGCAATAAAAACGCAAGAAAAATCATAAATTATTCATTCATAAAATACTTTCAAATCAACACAAAAGATATTTAAAAAAAAACACGTCTGGGGCAAGATCAGGGCAACCGGCTTCTATTCCTCCTCCCATTCGAAACAAATATCTCCCTTGCGGAGTTTATTTACGACGATTTGCGGGACCTCCTTCTCGATGACGTTCTCCCAGTTGGGGCCCAACAGCTTCTCGGGGTCGTTCAAGGGCTGGGGCAAATCCTTTTTTATCTCGCTCCACTGAAAGATAACATTTAGTTATGTAAAAGCAATAAAAGTTTTTTTAATCATTTTTGGGGTTTTACTTTTCTTACAACTTTTTCAAAACTTTAGCTCTGAGGTTTAACGCGACTTTTGAAATTCTATTGGCAAAATTCTTTTGTTCCAATGTGGTTCAAATGTTACATTTTTGTAAAGTTATTTTATACATGTAAATTTGGTTAGCTAAAAAGCGAAAAACTGAAAAATTCTAGTTTTGAAAATTTTTTACAACTTTTTTTAATGTTTCAAGAATGTTTTAAGTATTTTCATAATGAAATTCTGACAAAAAATCGGAATGGTTGGAATTTTCAAAAAAATATCTCCGTTTTAAAAAAGTGTTATTCTGAAGTATATAACTAAAATGCATTCGTGTTTTTTTATCAGGAAAATTTGAAATTTAACCTTAAAACAAAAAAAAAAGACTCATTGGCGTAATTTAAAACAACATTTGTAATTTTTTGGCAAAGTTTTAAAGAAAATGGATTTTCCACGTTTTTTAATGCAGTTGATCGATTGGTGTTGAAGCACAATCTTTCGAAAAATCAAAATTTTGCAACAGTTACATAACTTGAATTTTTTTGACGCTGTTAAAAATTCTCGGAAAAAGTAGATTAGTTTTTGCCCAAAACTTTAAAAATTGTGGAATTTTGTTTAGGAAATTGATTATTTAAAGTTCAGTGCTACCAATGTTTAGATTTGTTATTTTACGTCATTTCACACTGAAAGTGTGTTTTTTATCAGGAAAATGGAAATTAAAACTTTTAAAAAAATAAGGACTTTTGACATCATTTTAAGGACCATTTCTGACTTTTCGTCAACGTTTCAAAGAAAAATTGAATTTCCACGTAATTGCAATACTCAGTGATTCGACTGGGTACTACAGATAATTAAAAAAAATATAATAATTGATAAAAAAATAAAATTGATCGTAATGTTAGGCTCTAAATTCAAATGGCTGCAAATTTTACAATACTTTTCTTGCTTCATTTTATAAACTTGATTTAAACACAAAGCTTTTTTTCAAAGCATTGTGTTACAACAATAATAATTTTTGTGAATTTTTCCATATCTATTTCTCTGTTCGTTGGAATTTTTAAAATAATATATTGTTAATTTTGAATTTAGACGTTTACGTTTTTCCAAAAAAAAAAAAGGCTTTTTTTCTAAATTTTCACTTCACAGTTTCAACGATGCGTCAATTATTATGAAAATTTAAGTTACTATTGTTCTGGACAAGGCCAATTCCGGTTTTCAAGTGTACTAAAAGGTAAAAATTATTTTGTAAATTTTGTATTTATAAAAATTAACTTACGTGGCGTTTTCCAGCCTGGGCGATGTCTTTGAAGACACAGACGTGAAACTTGAGGAACTGCAGGAACTTCTCACGGGGACTCATCTTGTTCGGGTCCTGAAGCGAAAATGTAAAATTTGGATTTAAAATTGTAAGACACTAATTGGGGGCAATTAAACTATAAAATTACCTGATTATCGTTGGCCACCGCGATCTTTCCGAAAAGTTCCTCCACGAGGACATCGATGGGCTCCGACTGGGTTCCGATGTCGCGGCGGGTGATGTTACTGAAATCAATGTTTCAATGATTTATTAGAACTTTTTAAATGTTTTTAATTCTAGTTCTTCTTCGGCGTTTGAGGAAAAAAAGTATTGTCAACTTATGGACAAAAGTGAATAAAAATATATAAGCGTTTTACAAAAAAAAAACATGCTTGAAAATCCCGCCACTCTGCGCTCTCTCATTTTCACGCACTCTCTCATTCTTTCTAGCTCCCAAAAGTTCAAAAAGATTCAGAAATGTCCAAACAAGTTCCTATGGGTTAACTGACTAAAGCCAAGTTTCGAAAAATCGATATAAAAAAATTTTTCAATCAAAAAACTTACACTCTAGCGGTAGTGGAGCCGAGCTGAGGACGAGGAGGGCTCATCGGGCGACCGTAGCTGCTGAAATTTTCATTTAATTTTTGAAATTAGAATTTCCCTTTTAGTTTCTGCCACGTGAACCCTACTATTGTCACTCTATTGACATTAAGGTTTAATTGACATAACCTATTGACATAACCTACTGATGATAAACCCATACCCGGATAAAAAAGAGTTTTCCCAAAACAAAATCGATACAAAACTTTTTTCTGGCGTTCTATTTTTGAAAGCAAAAAAATTTATTTAAAAAATAATGTTGAAAATTAAACTAGCACAGAATACACCTTAATTAAGCTTATCTTTTGATTTTTTTAAAACTATTTCTGATAGGAAAAAATTCAATTGAATGTTATATTTAGGATTTGAAAAAGAGCGTTGCAGCAATATATGTTGGTCCGAGAAAATGTTTTTGAGTATATTTTGTAGAACCTTTTTTTAATGACAATTTCTCTAATGCCAATATTATTTTTGAGTTGACCTATTGATATTTTACAAAAAAACAAAAGTAGGTTTTAGATTGTGAAAATGATCAATAATCAAATTTAGTTCAATGTTACAGTTACATTTCGACTAGGAATCTAACTTTGCGGAACAATGATTCACTTTCAGTTTTTGGATATGTGCTCTACTGACACTACTGGCACTTTTGGATTTTGATAGGGCTGGTTTTCTACTTGAACAGCTAAAATACACCATAGAAAGTAGGCTGGAAAAGAAGCTTCGTAAAAAAATGGGTTAGATCGACTGTTTTGGGGACAGGGGCTTCATTACGGATGATTGGTGGGGGCTTGATTACTAATCCACCCATCTCAAAATTGCTCCCACTTTTTTCACTCCACGCACACAACGTAGTATTATGATTTTTTTTGTTTGAAAGTGTAATATCACATCGGTGTTTCGGACAAACCTTAACAAGAAACACGTTTCACGGAATATTGGTAATGTTGATAAACAAAATGAGTTCAGCGTTACAGTTATGATTGGTTTCAGAACCGATAGGTGAAAAAGTTGGTCCCCCACACTTCGGTAAATATGGTTTTTCCTTGTTTTTGTAAATGAAGTTTATATTTGTCGTATTTTTCCCACCGGGCCCAAAAACATCAAATTTTGGATGGTTTTTGGAAATTGGTGCAATTAAAAGTTACCCCACAAAACTATGTCAATTACCAGGGGGGCATTTCATAACCTAACTGAATGCGCCATTGGGGGCTTAATTATCAAACCCCCTAAAACCTGCTCTAATACTAACCTGCCCTGGTACTCCTGGCTATGGTGGCTGTGGTTGCTTCGGGTCTCCTCGCGATAACCCCTTCGGTCCTCCTCTCTGTACTCCTGCTGGAAGTTCTGGTACTGCTGGGGTTCTTGGTACTGCTGCTGCTGTTGGAAGTTCTCTCGGTAGGGAGGAGACTGCTGCCTTTGCTGATAGTTCTCTGAGTATTGAGGCTGACGAGCCTCCTGCTGAGGCCTGTAGGCCTGCTGCGGGGGGTACCCTCCGAACTGGTTGCCTTGGTTTCCGAATCCCTGGTTCTGGTAGTTGGGCTGGTAGTTGGCCTGCTGGGGAAGAGCAGGTTCGGGCCTGAAAAAAAGCGATGTTTTAAACTTTAAAATTTCAAATTGTGCGTTGCCTGCGCTAAACGCGCCAAATTTAACATCATGACACAGTTTCAGTGTCGTGGTGTGAGTTGTGCGTTCTAAATATCATACTGAGCGTGAGCGTACGGAGAACTAAGTAAATTTATGCAAGTTTTGTAAGAAGCATGCAATATTATTACAAAACTTACATTTGGTTCCGTCCATAATCGACCGTTGAAGGCATATGGTTGTGCTGGGTCTGCGCAGGACGGTGGAAAGCGCTGAAAATAAAAAGGTAAAACCGGTTTTAAACGAAGAAAGTCAGAAAAATTGAAAAATAGGAATTCTTACCTCTTCTGCTGCTGAGGAGATTCTTGGGCAGGCTCTTGGACCTTCTTGCTGGCGAACAAGCCGGGAGTCGCCCTGGGGGCATCGGTGGCACGGGGAGGCTCATTGGAGAATCCGAAGCCTGTACTGTCGCTCTTGCCGAAAGTGGATTGCTCCTGAAAAATGGGTTTTAGAGAGAAAAAAAGAGAAATAGAGACAGAGAGAGACAGAGAGACAGAGAGACAGAGAGACAGAGAGACAGAGAGACAGAGAGACAGAGACGTACCTGGAACGTTTGAGTGCCGTACTCGGGCTTGACGTTCTTTCTCTTCTGGGTCTGAAAAATCCACTTTAAAATTTGAAAATTTGAAAAACCCAACGGGGAAGACACTCTGCTTCGGAGGTTCCTGAGGCTTTCTGGTCTCTTCCTTCTTCTTTGATTCTTCTCCAGAAGAGCCGGATTTCGCTCCCTGTTGTTCTCGTCGTTTCTCCTGGCGCTCCTTCTCCAGGCGCTGAAAATGGCTAATTTTTATTATAACTTTGGGAGTGAAAGCATATTGCTTTTCTTTATAACATATTTCTTTCCGTTCCGGTTAAAACATCGGTCGAGCGTAAAAAGGTAATTTTTGAAATTGTACCCGTTTTATGTGCGATTTTTCAACGCCTTCGGGCATTTTTATTCACAAAAAACGTACATGCATTTATTCCGGTTGAAAAAATAACACACAATACATGCAAGAACAAATTGCACAAAAATCATGCAATTCAAAAAGTGAAAACAACTGTTAGTACAACAAGACAATCACGAGTTTTGTTAGTTTGAAACCATTTTATAATTTTACAACCTGTAATTAACCAAATTTTAATGTTTCACTGGTTTTTAAAAGGATATATAGGTACCCATGTAATTATTCTACGGAGACTGCACTTCGTAAAAATTTGTATATTTTCTATTCAAAATTCATTACAAGATTTCAAATTGTTGGGAACTAATGTTTTAAATTTGGAAAATAATAGATCCTAACCACGAGGTTGCAAATATTTTCAATTCCGTGCATTGCGTACTGTGAAAAAATGTTTTCGAAATCAAATATCTTTTTTCAGAAAGTTTATCTTACTTCTCATACTTCTTTTTTGTGTTTTCGCTTAAACTTCTATAGAAATTAAACATTCAATGCTTCTTCAACAAAAAAAAAAACGTTTCTCTACGTAACGAACTATTTATTGGCCCAGGTACGCAAAGTGGCTTGCGACCAAAAATAGATACGTAAGTATTTTTTAATGGAATTGTAAACCCAAAGAAAGCATTTTTTTCGACTTTTGACATGTTTTGCGAAAAAAATTGAAACACGCTTTCAATTTAAATTATTAATTCTGTAAAATTAAAAAAAAAGAAAGCAAAAAACTCACAGCCAGCTTCTGCTTTTCCTTTTCTTCTACATGGATGTGGTGCTGCTCATTAGGCATCTGGGGCCTTTCGAAGGTCTGAAACAATCAAATACGCCACCAAATTACCGGAAAATTGAAAAACATTTACAAAACGTTTAAAAAAATATATATTATTTAATTGAAAACATTGTACTCACCGGTTTCTGGGTTTCAGCGTAGTGGGGTTTGAACAAATCGTCGAGGGACATATCGTCCGGGATCGCCTGGCCCTTATCGGCATTATCTACGAAAGTGTTGAGCCTGGCCTGAAAAGATGTATTTGTAAAAAAATATATATATGAAAAATTATAAAATAAAAAAAATAAAAAAGGTTTTAAAAAATTGAAAAAAAAATGTTTCATGAAAAATACGAAATTTGATTGTTTTTGCTGAAGGTTGAAATATGTTTTTCTCCGTCATTTCCGGCATGACGCCGTATTGCGTACCGTTGAGCAAGGCTCTAGAAACCGGCGTGTAATCGAAAATATGTGGGCGTGCAATCGGAAATATCCAGAATTTTACAGAATTGTGTGCACAGCAGACAACATTTTCGGCTTGACGCCATATTGCGTACAATTAAAATGACGACATTCTGACACGCCAGAACACGGCGTGTGATCGAAAATATTTCAGCGTGCACGTTTTCAACAAAATTACAAGCAAATAAAACATTCATTTTTAGTTCCACGCAGAAATGCGTACTGCTACACATTTTTGGCTTGACGCCGTACTGCGTACTATGAATAAGTAAATATTCTGATGCGCACGGCGTGTAATCGAAAATATTTGAGCATGCACATTTTCTACAAAATTGCAAGCAAATCAAACATTCATTTTCAGTTCCACGCAGAAATGCGTACCGCTAACATTGCAAATTCCAAAATGCAAAAAATGACGTGTGATCGAAAATATCACGTCCCAAGCGTACAAACACTCAAAAAAACCAAAGCGGAGAAAAAGAAACTGCAAACCGGGGTTAGCCATGCTGGGGATAAGCAATGCAGTAACATTCTTTTTACAGTAAGAAACTCACATTTTGCGGGGAAGAAGTTTCTGCCTCACTAGTCTAAACACACTACTGTTTAATTGAAAAAGGTTAGAACAAAAAGGAAAAAGACAAAAAAACTATTTCTAAAATTTAAAGCATTTTCAAGGCAAAAAAGGTTGCTAATAAATGAACAGAAATGAAATGGCGTGGGCCCGAAAATACAGTACGTAATAATGCGAATTAGGTTATATTATTGGAAATACAGTTGTTTCTAATGTAAACAATCAAAATTGAATTTTCAACCAATTCAATTTTAGGTTTTTATTTTATAAATGAACATGAGTAAAATGTTTTCCGAAAACTTGAAATTTAATATAGAATTACTTTTTTGATCATATGATGATACTGGCTTGAAAAAATAAAAATAAAAAAACTCAGTCGGTGCTTAAAGTTTTTGTGAGTCGCAAAAGGCGTTTAACTCTTTGATGAGAAAAACTTTGATTCAAATTTTATATTTTATTATTTTTAGAATTAATCAAATAATCAGCAAATTGAAACATCTTGCGCGCCAAAATTCAGTACGCAATGGTCAAATTAAGGTATCGCTAGCAATTTTCTAAAATTTGACGGCATTTTACTTTAAAAACATTTTATGTTTAATTGTAAAAAGGTTAGAATACGATAAAGAAAAATGAACAAAAACGTTTTCTATCTTTTCAAACATATAAAAACCTTCAAAATTTGATTTTAGACCGTTTTGATCCAAAAAAAAAACAGTACGCCGAAATATGGAACTTTTTCTAAATATTCAGAGTTTGTTATCTGAACTCAACAAAATTTATACTTAACTCACCATTTTCGGTTTTCTTGTTGCAATTTTAGAATTTCTATTTTATTAATGTTTCATAAAAATGTGAACTTTTCACAGAAAAAGATATCCCAATGTAGAATCACCCGGTCTTCAATCTTACAAACTTATGTTAATGTCAAATTAATATTAAAAGTTCCGCAAAAGAACATTGCGATTCAATTTATTCTCGTAAAAATATATGTTTCAGTGTTTCAGGTAACACTTGAATAATTTTGTATTCGATTCTCGTTTAGTTTGCGCATACCTATTCTAACAACTCAAAATTTACAAGATTTGTTATTTGAATTTTTTCTAATGTGTCTTTAAAAACTAAAAATTGTAAAAAAAAAACTATCGCGCGCAAAAGAAATTTTAAAAATCGGCAAATATCAAACTTACGATCTTTTCCTCGACAGTTTCGACGGCGGCCGGGATTCCGAGGCGATCAGGGGCGGTGGGGATGACGATGTTGCCACTCTGAAACATTTTTTCAAACTTGTTTGAAGATCGTCTTGGGAAAAAACGCATAGTGAAATTTAAAACAGAAACATACCATTTGGCTGTGCTGGCTGGACTGCTGACTCGTGGTGGCAAAACGGCTAGTTTGAGGAGGGGGCGTGGCTTCGCCCTTCCTTTGCTCCAACGCCTGGCGGCGTTTCTCCTCCTTCCGACGGGCAAGCTAAAATATTTATAAATGTAATTAGGAAAGTTTCAAAACAAACTTTGTTTGTTTTTTTTCTGTGAAGATCAAGGGAGTACCAAATAAATGTCTTTTACAAAACAGAAGTTAAGGAAATGAAACATGCAGATAAACTTTTTTGAAAAAAGAAATTCCAAAAAAGCGTTTTTTGATTTTTTTTTTTCAAGTATGGGAATGTGATTTGCCAGAAAACCAAAAAACTACCCTTTCATTTGAAATGGTTTTGTTTTCCATTAAAAGTTTTAAAAAAAAATTCATTTTGGCGTTAATATTTATCTGTTTTTACCCTGAAATTATGCCCCCATATTTTTTTTTAATTTGCCAAATAAAAACGTTTTTAAAATTATAAAATTAATTTGTTTTTCAAACTGCAAAAATTTCGAAAGTTCTATTTAAAAATAAAACGTGGGAGTGTTTCAGAAACTTTCTAAACCCAGCACTTTTGTGTTTCTTGTGCAACAAAAAATGTTTTCGGTAAAGTTTTTTTTTCACACTTAGTCATTTAGATTTTTGTCATTGGAAAACGAATTTTAGTAAACTGTATATAAAAAAAAGTTATGTAAAGTTCAATCCGATTTTAATTTTGTTTTTGAATTTGTTTTCGATTTCGGTTGATATTGTTTTCGCTAAGCGCTGTTTTTCTAAGTTCGAGTCTTCGGGAATCCGAACGCAAAAGGGCGTTAGAAGGAAAATGTTTTTTAAAACTGTAGGGGTGAATCATTTAAAAAAGTGTTGTTTACCAAACTTTCAGGTTAAAAAGTTGATTTCATAGAACGTTGAAAAATTTTCAATTATCCGTTTTTTTGTGACTTTGTGAAAAAAAAGGAAAATTTAAAAATGGATAGTCGAATTACACTAAGATTTGACGAAAGTCAAATGATTGAAGCATTCAGATAGTTTCAATAATTTAAAAAAAACAATAAATAAAAAAAACTAAAATTCACCTCGTCCCTCTCCCTCCTCTGCTCGTCCTCGTCTTCATCGTCAGTGAAGATTTTCTCCCTGGCCTGGGGCCTTTCTCCATCAGAAGAAATTGAGCTCCCAGAATCGTAATAGGAGTCTTCTTCTTGCTGTTGGGCTTGATCTTGGGTGGATCTGACCTCTCCGAATCGATTCATAGTGGGTACGGCCGCGGGCTTCTTCACTTCTTCGTCTCTTTCACCGGGAGGAACCTGAATATTTTTATTCTGTATTAAAAAAGGCAATTTCCAAAATGTAAGGAAAAGTTACATTCTTCATTAAAGAAAAGCGTCATTTTATAGTCGTCGTCAATTCTACTTCGCCCAATTTCGCTCATAACTCTGTGAAAAAGACACCAGACGCGAATTTGCGTACGAAAATCCTGTGTTTTAGGATACGTACGCAATACTGCGTCAGGGTTACATTTGCGAATCGGCCAAGAAGTATAATTGGCGAGGACTATATATAACGCGGAAGAAAACTTACGTATTCCTGCTTCACCCTCTCGGGAAGATCCTTCTCCACCCCGCCGAAGACGTTCTTGTTAGCCTGAAAAAGCGAGAAATTAGCATAAATCATTTTCATTAAATTTTTATACAACGAATAATTTACGACTTTCGGAGGTTTACACAGAACACGTTTTCTCTCCCCGGTTTTGTCTCAAAACCTAACTGCAACATTGAGCCAACCAAATAAAATAGATAAATTAAAACTTGATTTTTATTTTTAAATTATTTAAATTTAAACGAAAATTTATAAATGAACACTTTAGAAATTGGCAATTTCAGTGAGAAACAGCCAAAGAGAGAAGTGGAATTATCGGCAGATAAGGTTGCAGATAGTGCAGAAAATCGATAATTTGCTTTCCGATGGGGGAATCACCGTCTGTTTCGCTAGAATTAAAAAAAAGATAATTTTTTAGAAACTGATAGTTTCAAAAAAAAAAAAAAATTTCTTTGTTTTTCGTAATTCCAATTGGAGACCGATTGCATCATTTTATCTCAATTTGAAAAAGGCAAGACGAGGAACTGAAACTGTCAAGCTATGTTAGAAAGAAAATTAATAAAAAATGCATAAAAAGCCTCCTTCGAGTTCTATTTTTTAAAAATTAGAATACGAACATTGTTCGTAATTACATTAAATTAATGTTTTAAACATTTTTTCATTAATGAAATTTAGAGCTTGTTTTTAGCTTATTTTAGGCGGGAAAAAGAAATTTTAACACATTGTTGGACTACAAAGTCAAGATTACGAAATCTGTTTGTTACAGAATCATAAAGCGGTATGAAATATTGTAAATTTAATTAATTTAACTTTAAAATTTGATTAATTTACGAAAATTTCTATTCCATTATGAGACTGCAATTACAATATTTGAAAAAAAAGTTGACAGAAGACGACCAAGATTGATGCAGAAATTATAGCTAAACTATATAAAAACAATAAAACTTTTAACTAAATCGAAAAATCGAAATATGTCGTAAATTTTCTTTTTGCATAAATTTGTTTTTTTTTCACTATGTTGAATCGAACAAGTTACTAGTGTTTTCAAAATGATTAAGATTGTATGAAACATTGAAGTTCACACCTAATTGTTTCTAAAAAAAAAATGAAGAAATTGGCGGATTTCATATAAACAAAAGTTATATATTTAGGGAAGATATAGATCGTGGAAGTTATATAATTTAAAACATATTTTGTAAAACATACCGATCTAGTTGAATTGTAGTAGCTGGTGCGCATTTTGTAATGAGAGTTACGAATCATCGTAAATTATTGAGGGGTAATTAAAACTGATAACCTTTTACGCGCCCTTGAAAAAGCTATTACATATGTAACTGCGCCCGGCGCAGATTAGCATAATTAGGTCAGGTGGGAACCGATCAATCAATCAATTGAAAAAGCGAAGCCCTAATCAAACCATGTCATTGAAACATTAGTGCAAAAATATTACTACGAAAGACTGAAAAAATTTTATTAGTTGTCAAATTATTTTTTTTTTTGAAAATTATGTGAATGTTCAGAACGCAGCAGATGACATTCATAGGGCAGAAATATTTACTGTGATGCCGAAAGAAATCAACTTTTTGGAAAATAAAAAAAACCCCATGTTGTTTCAATTTTCCGTCTAAAAAGAGTCATGTTAGGAATTTTGTTAAAATATGCTTAAAACATTCTTCGTTAAAGTATTTAATCAAAATAGTTCAAACAAAAGTCTTGCTGGGTATTGCACTGATTTGGTTTATAAGCCTTTGCTCACTAAAGGATAAATTTATTAAAATAATGTAAATGTTTCACTCAGAAAGTGAAACAATCGATAGTTAAACTAAAAATGTTTTCGTTGCACAATTACATGTCTGCTGTAATTACAAAAATCTGCTGTAATTACTAAAAACGATGCAACGCTGGTGGATTAGTAATGTTAAAAAGCGAAAAGTGGAAGGTAACACTAAAATATTGACGCCTAGAGAAAATTTTTAGCCGACAGTATAAAAGTATTTTTTTTAAATAATTTTTGGTTTGCTACAAAATTGGAATTTTAATAATTTACATATATTATGTCAGTGGTTTATTACTTGAATGACATATGGTAACCATGTTTAGTTCAATCGAAGGTGATTTTCTTCATTTTAGAGAAAAAGTTTTCATATTGTTTACGGAAATTTCATCTTACGCTTTCTCTTCATTCCGCCTACCCTCTCTCTCTCTCTCTCTCTCTTTATAAAAAAGAACTCACCGATTTGTCAACCTGGGGAACATGAACAGTCGGCATAGAAATGGGCTTGAATGTTTTTTTCCGCTCCTCCAATTCTTGCTTCTGAAAACGTCAAATTAACGTCAAATTTCAAAGTTCAAACCAAAACATTGATTATTTTTTACTTTTCTGCTATAGTGTGTTTCCTAATAACACTAGTTTTGGCCAAAAACTTTAAAGGATGGTACATTAGGTCCCGCCGCGATCGCTTATTTGTCTGCGCACTCCTCTTTTACAGTGCTGTTTCGCGTATTTGCTTTCTATTCACTTCAATGTTTCAATTCGTCAGTCTTCAATGTTTGAATTTGTTTCAAAAAGGAGAAAATATCAAGGCCGCTCAAAATACGCCGACCTTTCTTTGGAAACAGACTATAGTCATTCTTTCTGCTGGATAAATGCTTTTCATGCTCAACTCATTTTCGTCTCGTGGGATAATTATGGAAACGTATCAGAAGGGGGCGGGAACATAGAAAAACACGGCCCCGATGCGGCTGAAGGCCGCTTAACTTTCGGTCACGAACCGGCCCTAATGCGGCGAAGGCCTCTCAATCTTCGTCCACAAAGCGGCCCTTATGCGGCCGTAGGCCTCAATCATCGGCCACAAAGCGGTGTTAAAACGACCGAAGGCCTCAAACCCTTCGGTCCCAAAGCGGTCCTTAAGCCGAAGGTAGCTTAATCTTCGGCCACAAAGCGGCCCCTGCGCGGAAAATGCCAAAAAGAAACGATCCGCAGCTTCGACCTGGGTTTACTAATAATTCAGGAAGAATATAAGGAAAACACGTTGTGTGAGTGTTTTATTGCCAAGTTTTGCGCTATGCGTTCATAGGTTAGTATTGGATTTGCCGTTGAAACAGCGTAAAAGTGATGACACCTCACATCTGCATGTCTTTCCCACCATTCACTCCATTCATCAACAGACAAAAAATGCGCTGACTCATGCGCACCTGTGCCAGTTGCGAAGTCGAATAGGCGCCGCGCGGCACAGCGCAACATTCGACTGTTTTTGATTTTCAGGGAAAAAGGGTCGGCTGTTTTCCTGAAGAGAGATACGTAACTCTGTCGATTGAGCAACTTAGAAACAAAATGAGCTTTCGAAACCGAATGTTAAGCATAGACATTCGCCATCTATGAAAGATATTCAAAAAAGAGGGAATTTTTTGGTTTTTTTGGCAGGTACCATTCGAAAGACCTTAAAAATTTGTATTATAAGCTGTTTTCTGCTAAATTCTAAAAATATGTTCTTTAAACATAGGAGCTTCGAAGGAAAAGTTCGAAAATTGCCAAGTTAACAATTTTTGTACAAAAAAGTCCGAAAATCACCGATTTGCAGTCAAAACTTTGGTTTTTGTCTGTGTGAATCAGAATATCGCATCTTTTCTGGAGTGATTGAAGAATCTCACGAATAAACGTGCTCAATTGTTAACGAGCGAAAACCGTAATTAAAGGAAAAGTCAGGGGCTTTACAACATTTTCTAAATTGGGAGAGAAATGTTCGCAGATCATGAAAATATATACGACTATGGGTCTCAAATTTACCGTTTTCGAGATATCTTGCTTCAAAATGTGCTAATAAACCGAATTTCACTCCAATTAGATGAGATAGCTTTGGAAATGAGGAGGTTGCGCGAAAATTTAGCATAGTTAATTATCATAATTTCCCACCGTATCCAATAGATAATGAGGTGGAAAGCCCCCTTACTGTCCCTTTAAAGGAAAAACATAATTTATGACTATATTTTAATTGTATTTTTTTGAAAAGTTTTCGCATTGTGCAAATGTTTCAATATTGCATTTTGATTTTCGCGTTGTAGCGTCTGGTGTTCCGGACACGCCAAAAAAAAAGATGAATTTGGATCTGATTCAGTTGACTCACTGTTGTGGCAAGCAAACAACACGAGCTTAGGCAAGCACTTCTCGGTTCTGCAGCTGAAGATTTGAGCAGTTCACTAATTAAAAAAGGGTCATGATAACTACTGAAAGTACCATTAGGAACCGTTTTTAGACTTCTTGGGGAAATTGCGAAAATGTCAAACCAAGTTTTAAAAAAAAATAGAGTCATGAGCGGACTAACCTGACGTTCGACCTTCGAAATCGATGTAAAGTGAGGCTGCGACTTCGTCTTGCTCCGCTCGATCTCCTCATCCACTTGCTGGTAATCCTGAGCGGTGTAGGCTGAAATCGCGATTTGAAAATTAAACGCTGTTAAAACACTTACTCAACGTGCCGTTTTTGATGTCATCAATGTCAAAGAACAACATCATTTGTCCTTCATAATCGATTTTGATCTTGGAGTAGATGGGACAGGCGAGGAAGGCCTTGACGGTGCTGCGGCCGAAAAGGGGCTTCAGGGACTGAAAAATGTGTTTAATAGAATTTAACAGGATGCCAAAGTTTTCGTGTTGTAACTTGAGTTGTAACTAGAGTTGGAATGGAAATCTCTGTCTCTGTCTCTCTGTCTCTTTGTCTCTCTGTCTCTCTGTCTTTCTCTCTCTGTCTCTCTGTCTTTCTGTCTCTGTCTCTATGTCTCTCTCAACTTACCTTGTTATTGAAAGTGTCTCCAATTGAATCCAGATCCAGACTTTCGTTGAAACGCTCGTAGATGGGCCTAGCCAATTCATGGGGAGTTTCCGCATCAAACATTTTTTTATACATTTCCCTGACCTCATTCCAGGAAACCTTCTGAAACCAATAAATTGTCTCTTTGCTCTCTCTCTCTCTATCTCGATCTCTCTCTCTCTCTAAACCTACCGAATCCTCGGGGTTCTTGTACTTCTCGTTGTAGCAAGCCATCATAATCTGCACGAGCATGTCACTGGCCTGAAAATGTTAAATTAATGAGTGAAATTTTCCGTCAAACGCCGTTTATGACAGTTTGCTGAGTGAATGTACGCAATACGGCGTGACACGGAAAATATTTCGCGTAAAAACTCACCACCATGTACTTCTTCCTGCACTCGGGAGTCTCCATGACCTGTTTTTTGTGCCGCTCGTCTTTTTCTTTCCTGAAATCAGTTTTTTTCAGACTCGGTTTGATGTTTTACTGAATTCTTAACACGCGGGCAGTTTAAAACAACGTTCCAGCCTGTAAATCCGCTCGAAATGTTCAAATAAAACTTAAATATAAAGAAAATCAAATCCATACCTAGTTTCGTTGGCCTTGGCTGTGCGATAGACATCCTCTGCGAGCCTTTCCATAACGTCCGATTTGAGAATGGCTCTGAAAAACATTTCAATTGTTTAGAAATACAAAAAGTGATATTACGCAGTTTTTTTATAAT
Source organism: Oscheius myriophilus (assembly GCA_964057215.1). Classification (NCBI taxonomy): domain Eukaryota; kingdom Metazoa; phylum Nematoda; class Chromadorea; order Rhabditida; family Rhabditidae; genus Oscheius; species Oscheius myriophilus. The sequence continues at coordinate 7,518,336 of OZ059906.1, forward strand.
CCATTTACTCAAAAGTTTAAATTTCTTCTAATTACCAATCTAGCAAAACTTTTAAACGGGTTGACATGAATGTTTCAATTCTCTTTTCACCTAAAGTTGAGATCATAGTATTTTTAATTTTTCGACGTGTTCAAAGTTGGAGAATTAGGGAAATTATTACTTTAAGATGAATGTTTCATCTATAGTTTAGATAAAAGTATATTTGAAAACGTTAGTGACCTCTTGATTCCATTTCTTAGTGAATTCAATTTAAAATTTTAGGCAATTTTTAGCTTGCCGCTTTCCATTATAAAGTCTCAGCACGTTTGCGATTTGGCTCATTCAAAAAAATAAATTTTTTAATATCATGCGAAAAGATTTTTTTTAAGTTCTGAAATGTTTCAATAGCTCTGCATTTGAAAACCTGGGCATCTAGAAGTAATAGGTGGACTCAACACGAGATTTGCTGAAAAAAAAACGTTTTCGAGCAGTATTGGAGGAAATTTACTCAAATTGTGCATTATTTTCCGCAGAATGTTAGGAAATACATCGTTTTCTCCATCATTAAATAATCAAATATAAATATGATAAATAGATTACATAAAATGCCGAAAAAGCTATCAAAAATTGACAAGTTTTTATGAAAAACAAGATTTTTTCTTATATACGGTTTCATGTAAATGCTACATCTAAATTTTAGCTACGAAAATAATCGAAACGGTCAGTGGTCTTCTGCTACCTATAGAACTTTTGAAAAAGTCGTTTGAAAAATAAAGCGCCATTTTGAAGATTCAGCACGAGGAATTCAAATTTTCAGATTGGCTTCAGATTAGTTTAATTCAAAATTCAAAAGACAATTTCTCAGAAAAGTAATAAAAAATTATACTTCTCAAAAAATCACTTTTTTATAGTTTTTGAAACCGTTTTTGTAATTTTGGATCAAATTTTGGATCAAAATTTTACAAAAAGTGATTCTGTTTCATTTTACTGTTTCAGGCGAAAAGTTTGAGGTTTGTGTGAAAATCGGATCTCAATCGGACAAACAACCAACGTAACCAAATTTGAGAAAAGTAAATTTTAGAGTAATCCCCCATTTTCTCTGAAAACAAAAAAAACAAGAAAACCCAAAAAAAACTCACGTGAATTTTCCCGTAGGAATGTCGAATTTCACCATGTCCTTGAAGATATCGTGCATGAGAACGTTGCTCTGAAAAGATACAAAAAATGTAAAATGTAAAGTTTACAAAAAAGAAATTTAAAAAAAACTCACGGGGTTTTCACGGCACTTCATAAGTCCATCATCAACACCGACGACCAAATCAGCCAAGCCTTGTAGATTTACAGCATTGTTGGTGACCACGCTGAAAATGATGTCATTAAACTGAGGAAAATGACGTCATAGATAGGGAAAAGTGACGTCACTGAATGGAAAATGTGACGTCATTAAGCGTTGAACAGTGACGTCAGTAAAAATGGAAAATGACGTCATTCAATGAAAAATGACGCCATTAGACGGTGAGTGACGTCATTAAAGTTATAGAAGGGCGATGACATCATTAAAACAGAATATAGTGACGTCATGATTAAGTGAAACGTCAATCAAGAAAAAATGTGACGTCCTTATGGATCACGTGACATATTCTTTTGATTGAAAGTGACATGTCAAGCCAAATAACTTAAAAAGTGACGTCACTGTGTAGAACCCCCGGTTTTAATAGAGAAAGTGATGTCATAGAATGAAAAAAGTGACGTAATAACAAAATTTAGTATTAAAACAAAGTAAAACTCACTTAAAGTTCACATTAAGCTCCACGGGCGTGATTCCTTCCTTCATTTTCACTCCGTCGGCCATCAGGGCTCCCATGAGATGGGCACGGACAATTTTCTGAAATGTGTGAATAGAAAACTAATTGTAAAGTTTACAAAGATTGAATTGTAAACTTTAAAAGAGGTTAAACTTACTTTCATTCCAGCGTCAGAAGTGTCGATGGTGGCTTCTTTGAGTCCCAGCTCTCTGAGGTACTCTTCGTCTTCCACGAACACGCATTCCTGGAAATTCGAATGTATTAAAAAAAAAACTAAATTTGGAAACGCTAAACACTTTCGAACCAAACCTAGAAATAATGAATCGTTCAGTGGTACAAATGAAACACTCAACTTTGTTGGAAAAGAATAACCTGAACAACAGCTTTTTAAATTTTTTTCGATTGTATTCTTCCAACTTCGACTAAAAATATTTTTCCGTTTTTTATATGTTTCATTTAAAACATCGAATTTTATTGTCAATTTTGTCATCAGTATAATAATGTATTTTATAAAACAAATGTAATCTTATTAGTTTAAAAATTAAATACGAACACTACAATTCAAAACCATTAATGTATCAAAACCATTAATATAGAAGTCATACCTGTGAAACACCTAGATACATTCTTGAAAAAAACTGTTTTATAATACTGTGTGATATAATTTTAAAAAAAAAGACTGATTAGGTAACGCGATTTGGATTTTTAGTAACAACAAACTTGAATGCTTTTCAGTCTAGCGCGATTTTCACAACCTTTCGAAACGTTGAACTTTGAAAAATGAAAACTTTGAAAAGGGAAAATCACCTAAAATCTGGTAATTTAAGCTCGTTTTGTTTCTTTCCGCTTAGAGCCCGCTTAAATTTAGGTTTCACAGCGAAACATTGGCTCGTGGTTAAAAATTTGGGCAAATTGTTTTTGAAATTCAACTCACTTGCATGGGAAGACTGGCCAGATTCTCTTCAACGTAGTCCTCATCGTCGGAATCGATAGAAGAGTCTTGATACATGCCCTCTCCGTAGCTCACGGCATCGTGATCGTAAGAATCATGGAATTCTTCGTTTTCAATTTCAGAGCCCGTCTGCCTTCGAAGACCAGCCTCCTCAGTCAGTCTGCCGTTAGATGAACTCATTGTTCTGAAAAAATGGGAAAATGAAGACAGAGAGAGATAGAGGGGAGAAAAAAGGACAGAGAGTGGCAGAAAAAGACAGAAGGAAAGAAATGAAATTGATTACTTTTCAGAGTGGCGTATTGTATAGGTTATTCATGTTTATCTATGTCGCATTGATGAAACATTTAAAACCTACAAAGTTTTTTTTTAAAAAGCCAGAACTAAGTATTAATTTTCAACGGTTTCTAGTGCCACACGGAAAAATTCAAAACATTTTCCATATGAACACTTTCTTTTGGGAGTTCAAAATTTGGGAATAGTTAACAGTCTCTGCACAAAAAAAGTTGGTCAATTTTCGCTTTTTCAAGTAAGTTTTAACTTTTGTCTGATTAACGATTTTCATTGTAGCATAAACGTTTAACAGCTGTAAAAAATAGGTTTGAAAAATTTTAAAGGTTCTAAAACTATTTTTTCTGTTAAAACAGCTTTGTTAAAACCCAGTGTAACGAACAGTAAGGTAATCATTACCTATATTATAGTGTTGAAACATTTAAAGAATAATTAATCAAAATTCTTGGTTCAAAAGAAATGTCGAAAACAAACGGTTATGTTTACAAGAAGTAGTATAAAAACTGTCGAAAATGTACTTTAGTCTTTTTGTAGATGGGTGAAATAGAAATATTCTTGGAAAAAACCGTAGTAACAAGTGTTTTTTTTTTTTTTTAAATAAAATGCGCCCCGAATTAAGCTACCTAATAAAAAGAAAAAAATTAATGTGAAGGGAATGACCAATAAAGAACTCCTTGCAATTTAGATATTTCATCAAGGTAAAGCATTCATATATTTATTTAAAAAAATAGTTATTTTGGGTAGTTTTGAAAAATGATTATCGAAGAAATGTTACATAAACGGAGGTGAGAAATCACAAGATTCATTGTTGAAATTACAAAATTCATTGTTCTATGGGAAAAAAGCTAAAACATTACATATTTTCTAAAGATTGTAAAAACATTTTGCGAGACTGTAAAGTCTTTTCGCTTAGACAAATCCAAAAAAAGGTTTGGTTCTTTTTAAAAAATTTTTCAATGAGCGCCAAACGATTTTATCAATTCAAAAATACGCTTCCATTTTATCAATCCGTTACATTGATAAAACTGAAAATTTTAAAAACAATTAAAACATATGGATTTTAAAATGTACCAAACTATATTTTTCATGGAAAACGCCTTCACAATTTCCATTTTTTCAACAAAATAAAAGTAATTTGTTTTTTTTCAAATTTAGAATCAATTTACAGTCAAATTTGTCTTGTAAACAGCTGGGTAAACAAGAAATGTATCCGATTTAGGCGGCGCAAGAAAGAGATAAACAAGTGGCGGCAAGGTACGTAGTCACATTTTCAGGGCGACGTGCAGGAACCAAATTTGAAACCCCCATTTTTAATATGTTCAAATGTTTCGAATTAGATTGAATGTGGGCAATGGAAACAATTTGTGGTTGGATTATTAAAATATAAATTATAAAACAAAAATTAATGTAAATTTGTGTGTTTTAAAAAATGATTTCATAGTGTATTACTTCAAAAACAGCAAAAACACAGAAATAGATTTCTTTAAAAGCCATAATCTGGCGAAGAGGTTCAATTTGGATTAAAATGGGTAATATTAATTATTATGGGTTTAATGTTAATTATAAAATATAAAAATAAAAACAAAATGTAATGTTGTATGTTTTACAAAATGATTTCATAATGTATTGCTTCAAAAACAGCAGGCGCAGAAACAAACAAGCGATATTCTGGCGAAAATCAATAGATGGTTATTAGAAAGGTCAGAGCGCCGTTTCGCTTTTATATGACGGCGGAAATTAGAGGACGGAAGCGGCTGTTGCCTAGACACCGATGCTACAAATGTGATAACGGGTTACGTTTGATACTCATCGTCAGTTAATTGTAGAAGGAAATTTGCAAAGGGATGATTTTAAATTTCTGTCAATTTTTGAGAATTTTGAAAGCTATTGGACTTGCGGAAATAATCGAGATTTGCGATTTTCTATCCTTTCCAGCATGATTTAAACATAAAAAAGATGCTGAAAAAGACCAAAATTTTGCAACTACCTACTTTTCGCACTTTTACCAAATTTACTTTTACCAAATTTACTTTTACCAAAAGTATACCGTTACCCAGGAGTGGCAATGGATCATGTTAACCGGATTACATCACGTTCCGGAACAATCAAACCCGACCAAATTTCTTCCGGGTCGTGTTGAACCCGGAAAATGCAATTGGAAATGAACCATTATAGAAATAGTCGTTAAAGGGACAGTCAGGCGGGTTTTAAAAAATTGGCTCATCTAGGAGAGAACAATTCGCTGATCAAGAAAATGTATATGACTATGAGTCGAAAAAGCACAGTTTTCGATACACCTGGCTTCAAAGTGTCCAAAAACGGCCGACCATCCGCAGATTCTGCGGATGGCCGGTACGCCTTGCGTGTCCGGCTTTTACAAGCCATGCTAATGAACCGAATATAATTCTAATTGGATGAGAGAGTTATGGAAATGAGGAGGGAGCGACACAATTTAGCATAATTGATTCGCATAATTTCCGACCGTATCCGATCCAAAATGAAATGAAAAACCCCCTTATGGTACCTTTAATTTAATGCCAGAAACGGAAACCTATTGGAAATGATGTTCGATGCTTCCTGTATCACGAATTTGAAACATTGCAAAGCATTTTTTGTTGTTGAACGAAGCATCCTTTTTTAAACTTTTTTCTTCCGTCTACATTCAGCAACAGAAGTTTGTGCCCTGTTTTAAAATCCAATAAATATATTTGATAAACACCTACATTGACATTTTAATGCAATTTGAGCAATTGCATAAAGAATGGTTAGAAATATAAATACGTTTCTGTTAATGATTTTAAATTTCCGCTTTTTATTTAATTTTTGGTTTTTTATCCCTTTAATTCAAAGTCATCAGCCGAGACCTATTGAAAAAAAAATGTTGGATGCTTTCAATACCACCAACTTGAAACATTGCAAAGTTTTGTTTAAGGAAACATCATTATTATAGTTCATTTCCAACAAAGGGTCTGCGACTTTCCGCTGACCTTGATTTCCACTCGTATTCAACCAGTGAATCGAAATTTAGAACATTGAAGCGAATCGAACTTTAACAAGCCAAACAACACAGTAAAAGTGGAGTGCGCAGACAATTAAGAAATCGCGGCGGGACCAAATGTACCTAGTCCTTTAGGAAACCCCTTTTTCCTTGTCTCTTTTTTGGAAACGCACAATAGCTGTTTTCTTCCTTGTAATTTTGAAGAGAAGTGCGAAGACAATTAAGAAATCGCGGAAACTACAACATTCAGCGAGACTAGTTTGTGCCCTGTTTCAAAATTCAATAATATATTTGGAAAACAAGCTTGCTGAATGTTCATAATATGAAATCTGTATGATCCGGATGTTCCCTACTCTGAAAAACATTGATGTGCAATTGCTCGTTTAAATTTAGTTTTATTCACGATGAAATCAGCTTCCAAGAAAACTGAAAATGACAACAAGTAATTTGAAAAAAATGGACAAAAAACTATCAACTTGAGCAGTTGCATCAAAATTTACGTGAAATTGAAAACACGCTTTTGTGAAAAGTTTTCAATTTCTGCTTTTTCATTTTTGGTTTCTTATTGTAGGCAGTAAGAAAAGTCAACAAAAAAAGCGAGTTCTTGAGAAAAAAACATTTTTTTCATGAGAATTTTGAAAGCTATCGGACTGGCGCTCATAATCAAAATTGTCGATTTTCAATCCTTTTCCAGCATGATTGAAACATTAAAAAGATGTGGAAGATAGAAAACCCAAGTTTTTCAACTACCGACTTTTTTACAAATTCCTTTTCTATAACTGCAGCAGAAGAAAAATAGAAGTGGATTACCCAAAAAACTACCATTTTTTTTTCGGAAGGACCTTCAAAGCGAACAAACAATACAATAATGTTCGATGGAAAATTGAAAACTAGCTATTTCCAAACTAAACTTTTACCAAAACTTGTTAATTTAGGGCAGATGAAGGAACGGATTGGAAATGCTGCTGGATGCTTCCTATACCACCAAATTGAAACATTAAAATTTTTTTACTCTGTTTTAAAAGTCCACAAATTCGAAAGGCAAGCTTCCCGAGTGAATTTAATGCGAAATCTGAATAATTCTGTTAAATAAATCAACAAGTCAAACGGAAAAATTGAGGAAGAAAACCGAATTCTGCGAAACACCTAAAACATTTATGTTAAATATCGCTATTTTTCAAAAACATTTTAGAATTTTAGATTTCATTTTGTTGTCGAATGTTTCACTTAAATTAAAACATTTTGAATACTCTTTTTCTTTTTTCACGAATTTTGATTTCTCTCTTTCCATAAGTGTCTTTAATTCAATTTTTCGGATTAAATGTTTTTTTTAAACTTTATAGCATGCACTTTTCAGATGTCTTCATAGAAAACAGTTAGGGGTTTTTGATCATTTCGTTTAGAATTTTTTTCACTTTGGGTATTGTCGTAAGTAAGTATGTTGAAATTTAATGAAGGGGTTTCATAAATATGCAAAACAGTCAAGTAATTGAATAATGCAACATTAAATTTTTTCGATATTTTTGCTACGGAATTGCCGAACTGACCGACCAAATAAAAAAAATAAAATTTGCTAATTGTGTATAAAGCGAGCTGCCGACGCACTAAAAACTTACCAACATATTTCTTTTACAACGAAAACGAAACATGTAAACAAAACTTTTAAAGAAAAAACCCGACACATTGTTTTTCAAACGATTTATATATATATATATATATATATATATATATATATATATATATATATATATATATATATATATATAAAATGTAAAGATGTAAAAAAGGTCCACTGAAGGGGTAACAGTATTGATGATGTCAAAATGATGTTTTATTTTTAAACGCACTTTTATTTTAAAAACCAGAAGTCCGAAAGCAACGACTAATAAGTGAAAAACAATCATGTGCTGTGCCGATTTCAATGTAACGTTGGTAAACGCATTTGTTTTTTTTTTCTAGGACAATAAAAATTAGGGAAGAAATAGAGCACCAATAACAAACAGAACCAGAGTGGAAAAAGTTTTAGTTTTGTCTTTTGCCAAGTTGTTGAAACATTTAATTGTGTGATTATTCGCATGCTGCTTGAAACATGAAGTTATTTTTACGTCTAAATAATTCAAAAGAATACATGTAATTTGTTTATTTGGTATAAAATATATAGTTTTTCATCCCTTTTACTAGTTTTTCAAATAAAGTTTTTTTTGTTTGCGTTTTTAAAACATTCGAAACTTTGTATTACTATTTGTATAATAAATGTTTCACAACTAGTTGAACTTACCTCTCTTCAAAAACGATTGCTCCAGAAGGCTCGTCAAAAATCATTTGCAAATTTAAGAATGCGAAATTCTAAATATAATAAAAGGCTGTTAACGCAGACCTGTTCACAGTTTAAAAAAGATTTTTCACTTCAAATTGAACATTTTTAAGGAAATTGTTCACAATCAAGAAGAGAAACTTTTGACATTTTCGGCAATTTTCCACAGTCTCGATTGTATAAAAATTTCCTTTTATAATAATCGTCTTGCTCTATTTCCAAAATTTTATACATTTTTTTTGCGCGGCAAAGATCACATCGAAATGCCCCTGAATGCTTATGAATTAATGTCAATTTGAAACTTTCAAATCATGAGCTATTTAAAAAAAAAGTGAATTTTCCAACTTAAAAAAAAACTTCCCCGAATAAAATCATACTTTTGTCGACGGAAAACTATTAAAAACTTCGTAGAAAAATTTTGCATACGAGCGGACAAAATTACTTCTGTGAAGGAAAAACGTTTAAAATACTGAAGTGAAGAAACTTTGCCTTCTTGATTATTAATTTTTTTTCAGATTTTCAATTTCATTTTAAATGTTTTTGTTTCTCTTTAGTTCTCTCAGTTTCTTTTATACAGAATACATATTTTTTGTAACATCTGCTATGAGGAAGGCAAAGGCCGAACAAAATTTATAAAAAAAAAAGAACAAAATATATCAAGAACCCGCTTAAGATTCCAGTGTGCCAAAAATTGTCAAAAACGTGAGCCAAAAATTGTCAAACTTCTTCACTTTTTTTTCTAAGCAAATAATCGACAGTGTTTTTGATTTATTCTTTCAATTTAGTTTGTAAAATTGATTTATTTTACATAAACTACCTTTTTGGAACAAGTGTCTCCTCTCTGTTTTATTTGTTGTTTAAATTTTATATTGTTTATAAGATTGTTTTTTTTTTAAATTTTGCATGAATTTTCCAACCTTTCATTTTACGAATGTTTCAGTTCCATCAGTTCAAACTATGACAAAACGAGATTTTATTTCCATACTTTCCTCTCGATTCTTATCTTGAAATGTATCAGAACAATTGATGAAAACAGAACAGAAACTTCAGCGGTAATTGTTGACGTATGCCATTACGGTAAATTTATTTTAAATTAAGATGCAGTTTAATGAATTTTCAATTTTATTTCAGCTTCGAAACCTTTTTTCAATTATAATTCTTCCACAACAGCCTATTAATCTATTTTTTTCTCATCCTCTGAATTTTCTTATTAATTTTATTTCTCTTTTTCCTTTCTCTCTTTCTCTGCTCATCTTTTTTTCATTTAAATTCCAAATAAATATTTATTATAACGTCTACATTTTAACAAGTCTTCACAGAAGATAATCAACGGTTCGGACAGCCCCGTGCAACTTTTCAGCAGTTAATTCCTTGGCGTCTTACATCTGGAATCTTACAATTTCGTGAAATGAGGAAGGCAAATGCCGAACAAAATTGAAAAAGGAACAAAAAGTATCAAGAACCCGCTTAGCATTCCAGTGAGCCAAAAATTGTCAAACTTCTGCGTTTTCCTTCTTTTAAGCAAGTAATCAACGGGTTTAATTTTAAAGTTTAGTTTGTAAAATTGATTTATTTTACAAAAATAACCTTATTGGCACAAGTGTCTTCTCCCTGTTTGAGTCCATTTTCCAAAGAAACGCCGCAATTTGTGAAAAAAAAAAACGGTCAAGGCCGTGTTGGCCGTGTATTCCTGTGCGTCTTCATCTGAAACAACAATTTTGTAGTTATTTTTCCATTAAATGAATTGCAAAATGTTTTTTATTCACAAAATCGCACATTTTACATGCAAGCACATTTATATCGAAAATATATGAAAATAGATGCCATAATTTCATTTTGAAACCGTGAAGTTAAAAAAAAAACAAAATTTTTGATAGGTTTGCACTCCTTTTTTCACATTTTGTAAAATTCAATGCATAAAAAATACGTTTTGAGCAGCCGTTTCTCCTCCTTCCTTTAGCGGTCTTGTCATTGGCGTCGGAAGTGGCCACTTTCACGTCTTTTATCTGACAATTGTAATTTACGCTGGTAATTGTTTATAAGATTTTTTTTAAAATTTTGCATGAATTTTCCAACCTTTCATTATACGAATGTTTCAGTTCCAACAGTTCAAACTAAGAAAAAACGAGATTTTAATTCCATCCTACCTTTCGTATTTTATAAAAAATTATCAGCATGAAAACAACATTTTGTTTCTTTTTTCCTAAGAGGCGCCGCAATTTGTGTACAGAAACAACTTAGGTAAATAATGATTTATTCCATTTCGGTTTCAAACTTTTTTTCATTTATAATTTTTCTCCACAACAGTTAAATATAAAAAAACCATTGATAAATTGTACAACAACAATTTTTTGTTCTTTTTTTCTATTTTTCTTATTCTCTCCCTTTCGTTCAGCTTTCTCTCTTTTTCTCTATTTCTCTACTCTCCTTTTCCTTCTTTCTCCCTCTTTAATTTCCAAATAAATATTTATTGTAACATCTACATTTCAACAAGTCTTCATAGAAGATAATTTGCTTCAGCAGATCATTTCTTAGTGTCCCTCGACGGTTCGGCCGGCTCCGTGCAACTTTTCAGCTGTGAATTCCTTGGCGTCTTGCATCTGGAAGAATTTCTTACACTTTTTCAGAAAGGGAGGGTGGCGTATGCCGAACAAAAATAAAAATTAGCAAAAAGTTCCAATTACCTTCTTAACTTTCCAGTGAGACAAATATTCAAAATTTTTCCTATTTTTCTTTCAAGCAGAAAATTTACAACGTCTTCCCACTATTCTTTTAATTCAGTTTGTAAAGCTGATTTATTTTACAAAAATTACCTTTTTGGCACAAGTGTCTCCTCCCTGTTTCAGTCCAGAAGCCGTTTTGTCATAAACGTTCGAAGCCGTATTGGCCGTGTATTCCTTTGCGTCCTTCATCTGAAACAAAAATTTTATCGTAATTTTTCAATTTACTATAAATTTTGTAATATTTTTATTAACAAAATTTTACATTTTCCACGCGAGCACTGCTGATAGCGAAAATCATATGTGAGCACATACATTACTTTCAATTTGAAACCGTGAGTAAAAAAATTTTTTAATTTAAAAAAAAAATACTTGTTTTGTAAAAATTTTAACATTCATTTTTTTCAAGATTGTAAAATTCTATGCAAAAAAAATAATACCTTTTGAGCAGCCGTTTCTCCTCCCTCCTTTAGCCCTGAGGCGGTCTTGTCATAGGCGTCGGAAGTGGCGTCCTTGGCGTCTTTCATCTGAATTTTACAATTAACCGAGTTAAAATGTAGGCACTTTTTTGCTTTTTTCCCCTTTTTCTGATAAATCTTTCAGTGGTTACATTTGAAAATAGGGGAAACCTGTTCTTAATGATTTTCTCTTTGGGCCCTCACCTTATCAGCACAAGTGTCATATCCTGATTTGAAGAGATCGGCGGTTTTTTCGTAGGCGCTGGTGGCGGTATCCTTAACAGAATCAGCCATTTCTCCCAATTTCTCAGTAGTCTTTTGGAAAACTCCTTTCTGAAACAGAAAAGTCAGTTGACGACCATAATGTAGCTCTACAACCCTATTTGCTTGGATTTGAAACATTTGTGTACATTTCAAAACAATTTCCAAAACGTAAAAATGGATACTGTAGTTTTTTATGTAATAGTTTTGCGGAAAAAACTCTTTTCAAAATTTGGTGGGTGGAAGTGCATGTGATACGTAGAAAATATAAGCAAAATTCTAATTATGTAATTTTTTCCGTTGAGTATTAGTTAATATGGAGAACTAAACACCGACAAAAATTTAAATTGTTTCATTTCATTTACAACTATATCTACATATCTCAAGTCGGCATCGGGGACGAAATAATTAAATTTCTAAACAAAATGTCCGAAACATTCTATTGTTATTCAAATTTAATAATTTTTCGAATTTATTTTTTCAGAAAGCTTGTTAAGCGAACCAATTGTTTAAACGTTTTTTTAATGAACGATATGCTCCTTTTCCAACGAATGGGCAAGGATTTTCACAAATTTTAAAGGACTTTGGTCCTGCAACGATATTTGTCAAATGTCTGCAACTCCTCAGTGCTCTTTCGTTTTTTGCTTCTCTATTCACTTTAATGTTTCAAACCCTATTTGGTTAACAACGTGCTATATTTCAAGATTGCCCGAAAATCGAACACCGTCCCCTGGAAACAGACTATATACTTCTCAAAATCAAGAATTCCCTTTTTAATTTACAACATGTTTGTAGACATCCAGTGAGTTGTAAATTTTGTGTAATTGTTAATTATAAGAACGAAACATTTACCCAAATTATAATTTTTTATTTGACGAAAAATATAATTTTTGAGAGAAAAAAATGAAATGAATTTGAATATCGCCCATAACGTATGGTTAGTAATTTTTGTTAAAAACACAACAAGGTCATAAAGTGGGTATTTTACACAACTGTTGGAAGATGAATGAAACTGATCTCTGATTAACTGAATGAAACATTAACGAAACATTACCACTTCATCTGCAACTTTTTCTTAATTTAAAGCATCAAAAGTCATAAAGTGGGTATTTTTAATGTGATACTTTTATGGGTAAACTACATTCCTAAGCATTGAGTCTTATTCATCACCTGCAACAGTACTCAAGAAAGTGCTCAAAAATTATTGTCTCTTTCTAACCAGACAGGTGAAACATTGAAGCTGAAAAAATTTTCAAAAGCTCTATTTTGTTTGTTTTTATTAAAAAGAAGAGTTTTCAATGTTCGGTATTAACAAATCTGAAGCAACATGAACTGGCAAAAACCTAAAAATTCAGGGAACCATTCTGATTTTTTTCATTTCATCTATTACTTGGTGCAAAGCAATTCGTCATTAGCGATGAAATACTGGAACTTATAAACGAAAACGGCGAAACATTCGATTGTTATTCAAGATTTACAATTCTCCCGATTTTTTTTTCGAGAAAAATTGAATTTTCTTCTTCGCCAATTTTACTTCTTGGCCGATTCGCAAATGTAACCCTGACGCAGTATTGCGTACGTATCCCAAAACACAGGATTTTCGTACGAAAATTCGCGTCTGGTGTCATTTGCAAAGAACTAAGAGCGAAATCGGGCGAATTAGCATTGGCGACGACTATACAAAAATTGACGTCGTTCGAAAACGTTAGTATGCTGTTTTGTAAATTTACAAGTTTTTATTAAAAACATTTCGAAATGATGGATCCAGTGGGCGCTATTTTTCCCTTTGCCTTAAGTATCAAAACAAAACATTAGGTCGAAAATTTGTTTTTTACTGTTTGAAAAAATCGCACAAAAATAAGCGCTTGAAAATTCGTTGAAAACGTGAATTCTAAAAAATGGAATTTGACTTAGCAAGATCACTGACTAACTGGACTTTCAATAAGATTCTAAATTTTGAAAAGTATCGAATAATTGGAAAAGAAAGTTTCATTTTTTTAAACATCGTATTTTAGAAACAAAAGGTACTTGTTGCATTTTTGCTTTGAAAATCTTTTTGAATTGAAAGTCATAAAAAGTTTCGAAAATTGTCTTACGAAAATATGCTCCATTTCCAACAAATGGGCAAGGATTTTCACAAATTTTAAAGGACTAGGTACCTTTGGTCCCGCAACGATCTGAGTTAACTGTCTGCGCACTCCTCTTTTACAGTGCTCTTTCGTTTATTACATCACTGTTCACTTCAATTTTTCAAATCCTTTTTGATTAAATATGACAATTTTACAAGATTGCCCGAAAGACCAAGACTTTCCTTTGGAAACAGACTATAGCAACCCGAGTAAGTCAGATGAAAATTTTCCCTCGTTTTGAGGGTCGATGAAAATTCTAGTGAAAATTGTTGTAATCGTACAGTTGCGAAAACGTTAAAAACGTGAAATGAAAATGTAATGATTTTTAAAGAAAGAAAAAGAAGAATTTCATAACTCTGGGAGGGAGAAGCTAAAAATAGAAACTCACATCGGCAGACATGTTTGCGTAGTGGGTTGTCGCTTGGGAAATTCCCCGGCTTTTATAGGGGCTCCCCCCAAAACATGTTGACGCCTAAAAATAGCCGCGCCTTGCATGTGACAGAGCCCTGGCAAAACAAAAATATTTAGAGATCACTGGGCGGCGGAGGCAGAGAACACGCGGCGGACTTCGACCCGCTGTTTCAAAGATAAAAAGTGTGTTTGGAATGACGTTGTTTCATTGAAGAACCAAACAGCAGGGCGTAAATGACGTTATGTGAGTAGGGTTGGATTATATTTTGTAAAAAAAAAAATATACGTTCTATTAATAGGACAAAAGGGTATTTGTCGAATTGAAATTTTAAAAAAAAAATAAATGTATAACTACACAGAACACCTTTTCTCAATCTTGTATTGCTTCTAAATCCAACCTAGTTTAAAGGGACAGTCACGCGGGTTTTATTACTTTGGCTAAATAAAGGGAGAAAAATTTGCCGATCAGGAAAATATATATGACTATGGGTCGAAAATGTACAGTTTTCGATAAAATACACCACAAAGTCGCCAAAAACGGGTCATCGTCTATACATTTGTAGATGGGCAGTACGCCCTGCGTGTTTTTACAAGGCATGCTTATAAGCCGAATTTATTCGAATTAGCTGAGAGAGAGCTGAAAAGGAGGAGGGTGCGAGACAATTTAGCATAGCTGATTCGAATAATTTCCAACCGTATCTAATCGGAAATGAAATGAAAAGCACCCTTACTGTCTTTAACAAATTATAAATTGGGGTTTGTTCGGTTCCACATCGGAGGATAACTGATTCGACACACATTTTTGTACAAAAAAAACTGAACAAAAACTTTCGTCTGTATTAAAAAAATGTTTAAAAATTTAAATGCTAGTTTATCTAAACAGTAGAAGATCTAACCAATGTATACAAACAATTCTATTTTTTTAGAAACGGGTAACCGAAAAAAAAAGCCAACTTTCATTTTTTTTATTTATATAAACCTTTCTATACTGTAATCCTTGCAGAAGCCAATTGTATAAAAAATGTATAAAAAAAAAGGAATTACGGTACACTTTATAAGGCAATTTCCTCAAAAGCCCAGGTTCGCTCAAAACCCATGTATTATCTTTATATAACATAAACCTTACAAAGATTTCGTTTTACAATATCAAAATTGATTTTTAGTCGATTTCCATTCTAGCAAAAACGAACCTTCATTTTAAACATTCTTTTCGAAAGCCGATAAAACACACATACAAAAAAAAGCTTTCTTTGTAAAACTGTTTTGAATGAATCTGAATCGAATATAATCGCCTAATGTGATCCCATAAAATTTCTAATTGAAACATGTAACAAAAAAAATGAAAATTCTTATATCCGCACATTTATTTTTACTAAACTCCTTTCTAAAGCTACCTCTGGCGATTTGCATATAAAAAATGTTTTTTGAACTTTTTGTTTTTGATTAATGTACCAAAAACGTTTGAACAACGTAGCGTGAAAAACGCTGTGAGTCGTTTGGTGAAAAACGCAATGCTTAATTTTCCGATCTTCATTGAGAATAAATAAATCAGAAAACAATATTTTTAATATGTAGTGGAATTTCTTGGACTGAAAAAAAACTTAGACAGAATTTTGATGTTGTATATATACTTTTTCAAACCAAAAACAGAAAACAGAGCTTCTAAAAATATCCTTAACCCCATGAAATAGAGCCATGCTAAAAAACCTCTTTTTTTTTGAAAAAAATTTTAATAAGAACGCTACGCATTCGTATCCGTTTTGAACCCTTTTTTGTTGTTATTCTCTTTTGATAAGTATATATAAACGTGGTAAATTTCAAGCTAGATTTAATGTTATTTATTGAAATTTAACATTTTTTTTGTTTTTTTTTAATGCAAAAATGGTGAAATTTTCAAAACACGATGAAATTAACAGCTGAAGAAAAGCGGAATTTTTTTTGGTTTTTAAAATGCTTCTTTTCTTAAAACAAATTTGACAAATTGCTAGGCACACGGAACTATTTGTTCACCTCATCGACTATATGGTAATGGTAATCTGAAACACTCAATTCTCTGAACTCTGAAATAAAAGTTTTTTTTTAAATAAACTTGAAAGCGAATACAGAAAAATATCGGAAACGAATTTACATCGTGAGAAACTTTGAAACAAACAAATAAGATTACTGATCTCTTAGGTTTTCAATACAAAATATTTTTAAAAAAAAATAATATAACAAAAACTTTTTGTAAATATTGCTGTTGACCGCTTTTAATGCCCTTTTGATTGATTGCACCAAGTTCGCACGACGGCTTTTTTCGGCTGTTTAAAAAAAAAGCCAAATTTCAAAGCAACTAAATTCATTGGGCCGCGTTTCAATTTGCCTAGCTCTGATTACGTCTACAAATATGTCGAAGGTATGTAATTTATAACTGAAATTTTTTTGAATTTTTCAGGATGTTTCAATTAATTTCAAACTACTACAGTACCCAATTCAAATCAGTCTCTACGAAAAAGTGAGTTCAAAAAAAACTTTGTATTATTTTTTAAAAATTTAGTTTACCTACGAGCAAATGTCGCAATTTGAAGAATGCAGTGAAATCTCCGCTCATCTTTGTAAAATTCTCACAAATTTGACATTTAAATACTCTTCCGAGACAATTGTGTTAAAGGTTTGTTAATGAAATTTTGGTTTTAGAATTTTAAAATTTTTAAGAAAGGAAAAGTCGCATATTCCCATCAGCAAGATGTTCGAAACTCTCGATTCCTATTTCGATGGAAAAACAGCCCTGCAGTTAGAATTCACACACAAAACCTCTATTTACTGGTACGTGAAATCTATTTTTTTACGTTTTTTTTATATCAAAAATCAAAGAATTTTGTGTTTGGTCACATTTCTTACATATTTTCCCAATTGAAAAAAAGTGCCTTTTTTGTTGAAAACTTTGAAAAGATAGTTTAAAAAATTCGAAATCATTTGTTTTTCAGGATGGATTATTGTTTTGTAACTATTTTGATTGAACTTAAATAGAAAAAGAGTTTTTGTGATTATTTAGGTTTATGAAACATGTATAAAAATGATACCAAAAATTATTTTTTTAATGTATTTATATTTTACCATTATTTCAATGTTATCGTAACCTTACATTAAAACTTCTTTTATGCCAAATTTATGCCTTACCGCCATACGAACTAAAATCATTTCCAAATAAAAAGTTTGGTATTTCGACAATATTAATTGTATTTTAATTGTATGTAACGTATTAAAAGTTTCAAACGATCAATAAAAAGTCAAATACATAATTTTCTCCTTTCAGGACCCTATTTCGCCAGAATTATACGATTTCATCGATAAGAGTTTTTTTGTTTCTCAAGTTCTGGGCGTTGGTAAAGCGAATCTGACATTATTACAAAAGCTTACAAATGTAATTTTATTCATGTTTGTAAATTAATCGATTATTCTTTAGAAATTTAAATTGGATACCCTTTTTCTTAACGATGGAGTAATTGGAAATGATTGCTCACTGGACTTCATGAACATTTACCAAGTAAGTATCTCTGTCTCTCTGTCTCTCTGTCTCTCTGTCTTTCTGTCTCTCTGTCTCTCTGTCTCTCTGTCTCTCTGTCTCTCTGTCTCTCTGTCTCTCTGTCTCTCTGTCTCTCTGTCTCTCTGTCTCTCTGTATCTCTGTCTCTCTGTATCTTTGTATCTCTGTATCTCTGTCTCTCTGTCTCTCTGTCTCTCTGTCTCTCTGTCTCTCTGTCTCTCTGTCTCTCTGTCTCTCTGTCTCTCTGTCTCTCTGTCTCTCTGTCTCTCTGTTTCTCTGTCTCTCTGTCTCTCTGTTTCTCTGTCTCTCTGTCTCTCTGTCTCTCTGTCTCTCTGTCTCTCTGTCTCTCTGTTTCTCTGTCTCTCTGTTTCTCTATTTCTCTGTCTCTCTGTATCTTTGTATCTTTGTATCTCTGTGTCTCTGTCTCTCTGTCTCTCTGTCTCTCTGTCTCTCTGTCTCTCTGTCTCTCTGTCTCTCTGTTTCTCTGTCTCTCTGTTTCTCTGTCTCTCTGTTTCTCTATTTCTCTGTCTCTCTGTATCTTTGTATCTCTGTCTCTCTGTCTCTCTGTCTCTCTGTCTCTCTGTCTCTCTGTCTCTCTGTCTCTCTGTCTCTCTGTCTCTCTGTCTCTCTGTCTCTCTGTCTCTCTGTCTCTCTGTCTCTCTGTCTCTCTGTCTCTCTGTCTCTCTGTCACTCTGTTTCTCTGTCTCTCGGTTTCTCTATTTCTCTGTCTCTCTGTCTCTCTGTATCTTTGTATCTTTGTATCTCTGTATATCTGTCTCTCTGTCTCTCTCTCTCTCTGTCTCTCTGTCTCTCTGTTTCTCTGTTTCTCTGTTTCTCTGTCTCTCTGTCTCTCTGTCTCTCTCTCTCTCTCTGTCTCTCTGTCTTTCTGTCTCTCTGTCTCTCTGCCTCTCTGGCTTTCTGTTTCTCTAATTCTTTTCTCTCTTTTTTTACAAACATCTTCAGGTACACATCTATAGAGGTCATTCACTTTCAACAAACACAATGTTCAAGCTAAAATCCAAAGAAATGATCACTGTTTTAGAATCCAATATTTGGTATTCTGATCTTCTGGAACAAATTAATGTGAGAAAAATATCATTTTTGCCAATCACTTCACGCATCAAGCCCTCGAAATTTTTCAAAATGGTCCAATTTGTTTTCAATTTCAGGGGTGGATCGAAGGAATGAAGTGGCCTTCCAGTTCTTTCAATTTCACAAACTTGCTGAATTTCCAGTTTGATCTTTTCAAACTTGCAATGTACCACAAATGTTCTCCTACGCAACGCAGCGAAGATGAAGCCGAATTTACTTTGGAACGAAAAGATGAGCAATTCAGAAAACTGATAGTTGGAATTACGAACAAATCTGTCTCTCTTGACCAATTGCGCTAATTATAATTAGTTCTTGAACCTATTTTTCCTCCATAGCTTTGTATTTTCAACATTATAAAAAGTAAAAAATACATTTTGTTAATTTTTTAAACTACAAGTGCCAGCGCTTTAATGAGAACGTTACATTTTAAGAATATTATCATTTTGCTGAAACAGACGGATAACTTTTGAAAAATATTAAAAGCGTAATTTCATCAAACATCGTCCTCCGAACATGGAAATCTATATTTTGAACGGTTTTTTCCAATACTAAAATGAAAGTTTGGTTTGAAATCCCCATTGAGTAGGTCATGCTGGCGAAAATTAATAAAAACTTCTAAAACTTTCAGCCAACCAAAAAAAATTAAAGTTTGTGTTAGTTTCCCATGTTTTTTTAATGTTTTCTCCGCAAATAATCGGATTCGACAGTTCTATAAATTTACTAGGGTAATTAAAAGTTTCACCAACCAAAAATGTCTTCTTCGTTCATCTTATTAGATAGTTCTATAAATTTAACAAAAATATATGAATCGTTTCGCTAACCAAAAATTTCCAGCAAATATACAATTTTTTTGAAGCTCAAATTTTTTGCCTGAAACACTGAGGCAGTTGTAATACTTCTTTCCGAACTACATTTGCTTTATTGTTTTGTTTTTTTTTTTGTTTTTTTATCGCTTTTAACATAATAAAACGTGAAAACACATTTCCAGTTCAAAAAGAGTGCCTGATACTGGTAATTAGACGACAACACTTTAATAAAAATATCATTTTCCTGAATCCTGCGAGTCTCTTTTGAAAAAAATTAACAACAAAATTTCTTCAAACAACGTCCCCGAATATGGAAATCAATGTTTTGAAAGATTTTCCCCCAAGCGAAAGTGACAGTTTGTGCATTGAGAAATTTATTCTATCGAAAATTAAAAGAAGTTTCTGAAACTTTCAGCCAACAGAAAGAAAACCGCAGCATTTTTTGAAATATGTTTCTAAGTGTACTATGTTTTCTTAAATACCTCCGCAATTAATTGGATTAGGCAGTTCTTCACACTTATTAAAAACATCTGAAAATTTTCACTATTGAGAAATATCCAGTATAATTACAATCTTAATTACTGACAATTATTGAATTCGAAAAGTCAAATACTTTTTGTGAAACAAATTTGCTCCTTTTTTTAAACCAAAAATAAGGAGCAAAATTTCTTCATGCCATTTCCCCGAACGTTTAATTCACGATTTTTAAGGTGTCTTTTTTGGTTTCAAAAAGATTCCTTGAATTGGTAATGCAAGCAAAAAAAAATACTAGTCATTTCTGAGACTTTCAGCAAACCACCGCGATTTGAAGTATTTTTCTAAAGCAGCTGTCTAAACACAACGAAAAAGTCTGAAACGTTTCATCAATCAAAATTGTTTATCAAAGCTACGATACAAAATGGGTTTTACGTAACCCAAAAGCTCTTCCGTAACCTCACAGTGTGTAGAAGATTTTTAGAACAAACAAATGTTCCTGGGGTTTGAATTCTATCTTCGTAAAAAAATTTATTAAACTGCAAGGACCCAGCAAGGGCCCGGGTGCAAATCAAACAATTTTTGTTGTTCATTAGCTCAAAATAGATACTACCAAAATTTTTACCGTAAAATAAATTCTTATGAAAGCAAAACTGTTCGTTTTCTGTTTTATTGAAAAAAATTGTTGTGAAAAGATGGTATGGCCAAGACACTGAAATAATAGCATTCACTGAGGTGAAGTCGAATTCCTGAAACACTGGTTTCGCTAAAAATAAAACTTATGTTCTGTTTAGTGTAAAAATTTCAAGCAAGTGTAAAAATAAAAAAAAGAGACATTCGTAATTATTTTCAAAATTTGACAGACAAAGGATAAGTGTGATCAGCACATTTTCAGAAAATTAAAAGTTTCTAGAAACATGCTGATCACTTTCGAAAAGCAAAATTTCTTCAATCATTGCATCCATGTTGAAAATTTTTCCAAACGTTTCTTCCACTGAAAATCTTTTATAGAAAATGTCAAAGACGTTGTTTTCTGTTTTTCCTATCAGTATTTTTCAACCATAGTGGGAAACAAAAGCGATTCTAGGAAATTACAAAAAAACTCAATGCTAAAGGAGAAAAACTAAATACAAAGGTAGAAAACAAACAAAACAAAAAAAGAATAAAAAAATTTAATAGTTTTTCAATGCATGTTCCCGAAGTAGGGTGTTCCGTTTTACAAGGCGATATATGTGGGTTAATCCAACAATTTTTGTAGTTCAGTAGTAGCTCAAGGTACAAATAAAGTTTCAGCAACCGTAAAATAAACTCTTATGGAAGCAAACTTTTTTTTCGCTATGTTCCAATTTTCAGATCTTAATAAAGTATAAAAGTGTTTAAAAAACGTGTTGTTGTTGAAAATATGGTCTCAACAAAGAAGAACTGAAATAATATCATACACTGAAGTGAAATCTATTTCCTGAAATATTCTTTTGGCTTTTTATACCTAAAGTCAGCCATCAAGGATCCAATTGAAACGTTCCCTAGAATTACCAGAAGTTATTGAAACGTGTCACCAACAACAAAAAAAATCAAATTTGCAATTAAAGAAAACAATTTAACGAACTCACAAAAACATTTTTTTGGGAAAAATACTTTTTCGGCAGTGTAGTGAAGTTGTCGCGTTGTTAAATGCAAATAGTTGTCCGGAAACACTCAATTTTGTTTAAAACAACTTTTTTTCAATTTTCAAATCCTGATCATGAATATGATTTCCCAATAAACACTTTTCACCTGCTTTGACTTGGGAAAAAAATACTTGAAACATTGCATTTTTCAACTTGTACCGAATTTCTGAAACATGCGACTGGACTACAAAAAATAAAATTTCTACAAATCACGTCCGCGAACGTGGCTTTTCGCACCTTTGAAGGCGATATCTCCGTGCGATCCAGACAATTCTCTGATCTTTTGAAGGTCTGTGCGTGCAGAAGAAGGTCGCGATCTCGCGAACCTAATGAAACAATCCGCGATAAATCTCATTTGGACGGGCTAGGTGATACTATCACTGCACTTCGTTTTGAACCACTTTCAAGGTTTTTATAGAAATGCTAATGCTTCCTGGAACATACTAATGGTTATCCATTCACTTAAATAAAATAGTGGAACATTTCACTCACATTTAACAAAAGATTTCTCTTTTAAAGGTTATAAGAGATTACATAACAAAATTAAATAGAAAAATCCGTGATAAATATAAAACTACCGAAAGCACTATTCATTATTGTGAAAAATTTTCACCAAATATACCATTGTTCCGAAACATGCAAGCGGGCTAAAATAAAAGATCTTAAACTATACAGGGTCATTGAATGTATATTTTTGTTTGTAACTCCAACTTTTCCTGTTTTTAAAAACTGTTCTAAATATGTTTTTTTTTATTTGAAATGCCTTTTTATTGGAAGTCAGTATAGCTTTGCTTACAAACCAATGCAGTAATCAGGAAGTGTTCTCGTAAAAACAGGGAAACCCGCGGAGTAATTAATCAGCTCGCCGGCGACCCCAGTACCATCGTAAAAGTGCCCCTCTCAAATTTTTTGTTACCATTTGCTGCTGTTTATTCGCTTTCTAAAAAACAAATTCACTTGAGCGTTGCATAACCTTTTAGAGGGCTGAAATTCATGAAGAGCACATTATCAGAGACGCAATCCCATAATTTTAAGTTTGTTTTTAGAATATCCTTTCAAGGAAATTTAAAATTTCGTCTTAGCCAATTTTACTTTTTGGGCTATTCGCAAATGTAACCCTGACGCAGTATTGCGTACCTATCCTAAAACACAGGATTTTCGTACGCAAATTCGCGTGTGATGTCATTTGCAACGAGCTAAGAGTGAAATTGGGCGAAGTAGCATTAGCGACGACTATATATTGAACTTGTTCTAGCATTAAAATGATTTTAAGGCAGTCATGAAGATGTTCCGAAAACATTGAGTAAAAATTTGGTTTATATTAAATCGAAGTGTTTCTAAAAAATTTTGAGATGAGCCATGAAGACGTATCGTTTTTTTAAACTTAGATACATATAAAAAAGTTAAACTTGATCCAGCATTTGCTAAAGTTCCGATAACTGTGAAAAAAAAAACTACATCGTGCTCAAAAATTATGTTATTCCGTTTTATTAAACAAGTTGTTTACCTTTACAATTAGGCTTTCAAATACAAAAATGTGGTAAAATAGACATTTCATTTCTGAAGGCTGATAAAAATTTTGAAGATACAATTTTGGCCTCCTTGAATGAAGGTTTTAGCCTAAGCATTATGTTTTGCGTAATTCAATCTTAAAGGCAGAGGCCCAGAAAAATGAAAAAGGACCTGTCCATGACGTAACGTAGGCGAAAGAGTGTCATTTTCAATGGTGAAATGCAGAGAGTTTTACGATTAGCATGGACAGGTCCCCCTCTTCATTTTACGTGGGCCTCTGCCTTTAATCGCGTTTTCATATCCGTGCCCAAAAAATATTTTTGCTAACAAATTTTTTAATTACCTTTTTTTCATTCGATTTTAAGAGCTTTTTTCTGACGTAAAAAGATATTCAAAGATGGTCTTTCCGCGACGATAATTGTTTTTTTTCGTTCATAAAACTTCACTTATAGACCCAATAGGTGAAATATAAATGTGAAAAAAATATGCTTTTCACAATTGGAAATATTGGGTAATTGGCCGTTTCAGCCTGGTGTTTACTATTTTTAGTGTTCCTATATTTCAATTCTGCAACTTTTAGTCCTTTTGTGAATTTCATCGGTAGTTTCGAGTAGGCATAGTAAACATGAGGCTTCAAATTAAATTTTTTTTAAACGCACTCCCAATTTAATTCAGTTGCGAATGTTTGCTACATTTCAAGACGGATTAGAAAAATGCATTGGGTTTCATTCATGTGACCAAAATTGGGCACGGCGCGCTAATACTTAAGATTTCGAGTCGAGAGCCAATCAATAAAATAATTGTATCACCTAATTTATCGATAACGTTCTGTGTACAGACCTTTCGACAAAGAAATAACATGAAACAGTAGAGTCGCGGAACAAATGTTTGAATTTACTTCTTTCTGAAAGTTTTCCTTTCTCCCGCTTAAAATAATTTTTCGGTCAGTGTTTTATAATTACCATAAAAACCATTAGAATGGATAAAAATTAGTATTGCCTTGCTACGCCTAACATTAATTTTACTGAGACTGGGAAGAAAACTACGTTCTCTAAGTTTTTGCCTTCTTACTTAAGATAATAAAAAAAAATATAATTGTGAAATTAGAAATTTTAGCCTAAATTTTAAGGGTCAATGAATGTTTTATCTTTTTGTTTAGTTCTTTTAGTGAAGTGACCTGTTAGTTCTTGCGATATACGCGCTCTTTGCAAATCTTGTGTTTCCTTTCTTTTTTTCTTTTTCAAAACATTTTATTCACGTTATATTCTTCAGATGCAACAAAAAATTCAAGGCCTTCGAGGAATCTCAATTATATCAGTTTTATTATTCCATTTGTGGCCTAAATATTTCCCAAATGGATATATTGGAGTTGATATGTAAGTTTTCATTTTCTTTTGTTTTGTAAACGACGGGCTGTAAACATCGGACTGTAAACATCGAGCTGTAAACAACGGACGATATCGTAGTTTAATCCAAATTTTCCAAATTTTAGTTTAATCTTTCAAAGTGTATGTTTCAAACCAATTTTGCGGAAAAATCGACTTTGAAAATTTTTAAATTTTTACAAAGTGTAAAATTTTAATAACCTGTTTTTTTTCAGATTCTTCGTCATTTCCGGCTACCTAATGACACTCATTTTTTCAAAGTGTCAATCAATAAATTTCCAAACTGTTATGAATTTTTATTATCGGAGGTAAGTAAAATTCAAATTGAAAGATGAATCAAACTGTCTTTCAGGATAAAAAGAAATTTTCCTCTGTATTATTTAATCACCGCTGTTATTTTTATTTCCAGTCAACTTATTTTTAAACAAGCTTGGGTTTCTATGAATAATAGACATTTTCTGTATTCGGTTGTGTTTTTGAAGAATTTAGAGACAGTTTGGGACAAGGGAGATTATTTCGCAGCGGTTGGTTTGGAATGTTTACAAATATGAAACAAAAAATTCCAGTTAAAAAAATACTCACAAGAATTTTTGGTTTTTTTGACCTGCTGTGCTTCCACTAAAACGCTGAATCAAGTTTTTTCTCTGATTTTTCTCCTGAAACGGACAACTAATGATCTTTAACATTTATTTTTTGTTATAATTTTTTTTTATAAATCTCTCTGTTTTCTCACTTTTCGGTCAGTTTTTTGTAAGTTATTTTTTTCCCGTACGTAGCAAATTTACCAAAAAAGTATGGCCTCTGAAAAAATGTGAAATGAAATATCAAAATTTATTCATCAACAGAAATGTCTTTCAATTTTAATAAAATGTCTTTGTAAAACATTTATTTTCCCAATCAGCAATTTGTTAATTTATTATTCATGGTAAATATATTGTGGTAAAAAAATTAATTCGTTTATAAAAATGTATAGGCAAACTTCCTTAAATTGATCGAATTCCACAGCGAAACAATGGAACGAAAAAAACTCTCCGTTACAAAAAATATTATTTCGACCTTCTACATTCGATATTTCTACTTACGACACTTCTATTTTTTTAATAAAAATTTCAGTTAACCACCGAGCGAGGAACAAGTCATCTGTTTCTACACTAACTGAAGAAATAGTTGAAATATTTAGCTTACGAGAAATTTTTAGCTAAAAAGTGTATTTTCACTCTTTTTTCTAAGAAAACAAACATTTCCTGTATCACTAAGAAAACAAACATTTCCACGCAAAAAAATTGTAAACCAGAATTTTGTCTTAATGTATTATGTTTGTTTGAAAATTAAAACATAATTAAAAATTTTAAATTGAAAAAGCTTAGAAATGGACAAAAAAAGTGAGTTATATACTGAATGTTTATTAAAAATTAATTTTTTAATTCCTTAAAGATGTAAGAAATAGAATCATTGTTTTTTTTTGTTTGTGACCGGAATGATTCAAGATTAATTCATTTTTCTTCTTGAATGCACAAAAACAATTTTCCTTTGCCAACAATGTTTTTCAATTTTCCGTCGACAAAAATTATATTCTATCGAAATTAATTAAGTTACTATGTTTTTGAACATCCTTTTCACTTCAAATCCTCATCGCCTTCGAAAGACTTTTACCTTCTCACTTTTAATATATTTTTTTTATGAAAAGGCGGTTTAAGTTTTATCTGCTACTTTATTTAAGAAACAAATTTTCGTTAAAAAAAGGAAGATTCCTGAAAATTTTTTATTAACGTTTCAAAACGTTTTACAAAACGAGGTTTTAAAAAATATGGGTTTCGAAGTTCCCTTTTTGGTTTCATTACGTTCTACTTCATTTTGCAATTATAATTAGTCCACTTAAGGAATCCCCATCAGCACTATTGTTTTTCAAAATTTTAGGCATTTTTATCTAACATTTCAGTGAGTTTCACATTTACTTAAAAAAATTGCCTATTAATGGTAGATATATTAAACGAATAAATTCATTCATTTATAAAAAGAACCTATCAAAAATTTTCTACATAGTCAAATGTATTGCGGATTGTAAATTTTACAACTTTAAAACTTTTTACAATATTTTCTTTGAAATTCTTTTTATAAAATCTTTTTTATTAAAAACTTTTTTAAATTTAAAGTTATTACCAAGCAAGCAACAACTCATTTGTTTCTACACTAACTAAAGAAATAGTTGAAACAGTTAGATTGCGAGAATATATTTTGCTGAAATTTATTTTCACCCTTTTTCAAATTACTAAGGAAATAAAAATTGTGTGTATCACAAATTGAAACGAATTTTAATTTTTAAAAAAAAGGCTGCGCCGCGCAAAAAAAAACCATAATTTTATCTTAAAATATAATTTTTGTTCTAAATTTTTATAAAGCTAATTAAACTAATTTTAATTTTAAAATGAAATAAAATAAAATGAACTATAATTTTAAAAAAATGAAATTTAATTTTAATTTTAAAATGAAAGGGACCTTCGATAAAATGAAAATGCCAAAAAAGTGAGTTACTGCATGTTTAATAAAAAAAATATTTTTACTTCCACAAAGATGTAAGAAAAAGAATTATGTTTTTTAAATGTTTTTTTTTGCTATTGACCACAACGTTTCACCATTCAGTCATTCTTTTTCTTGCATACACCAAAATAATTCAGTGGCCGAATGGGTTATTATTGTTTGCAAAATTAATTAATTAACTAAGTTTTTCAAATTCTTTTCAGTTTAAATCCGCCGCCCCTTCGAAAGACCTTTACCTCCACACATGGTCTTTAGCAGTGGAAATACAATTTTACATATTGGTTCCTGTTATTTTCGCCGTCGCATCGAAAATACAGCAGAGACGGCTTCAATTATTATATTTCACTGTCCTGGGATTAATGTCCAATTACGTATTTGTCACCTCCGATCCTACCGTATCCTTTAATTCGATGCCGAGCAGGATTTGGCAATTTTTCTGTGGAATGTTAGCTTTTACATGGAAAAAAAGTGATTCAACTGGATTCGATAACGGTAAGTGTGAAAAAGTCGATTGAATGTAAAACTTTTTTTTTGGGAAAATCACGCTTAGTTTTTTAAGACTTTAAAAAGGTTTTTTTAATAACGGTTTTCATGTTTCAGTTTCATTTTAATAAACATCCCGAGGTCTTATTACAATTGTTGATGGATAGTCGGTCTGAAACTGTTAACTTATGCGACTATTAACGTATGCGATGATTAATTAAAGCGTTTCCTAAAATGTATACCAAAACTACAAATTGAAACTTTCAAACTATTTTGCCTTTTATAAAACTAAAATGTTGAAACAACAATTTATGATTAGTGTCATTCACAGCTAATTGTAATTGAGTAATTTTAGCAGAACGGAACGAAATGGTAAGATATTAAAAAAACAAATATAAGAAAAGAAACAATATTCGGCGAAAAAGACAACTCTGAGTTAAACAAAAAACGAATATTTAAGTAAAACAGCCACACGATGCGTTGTAATTTATGAATGTAACTCTTATAAAAATTTACCAGTTTTTAATGGGGTCCAGGGTAAATTTTTTCGCTTCTCATTATAGAACGCAAAAAAACAAGAATAAAACATAAAAATTAACTGGTCAAGAACTTTTAATTGTCATATTTTCTTTTTTAACCTATTAAAAAAGTAATTGCATTTTAAGATGTAACCTTATTCGGTTTCTCAATTCAGGAAATTGTTGAAAACTCAAACTTAAAGCCCGGGAGTCACTGAAACTCTTAAAATTACTAAAATTGAATCATAACTGTGAAACGTTCCAGTAAAAGATTTAAGAAGAAGTTATCATTCAAAATTTTAAAAGTGATCGAACGTGTCAGTGTTTTTTGAATTAAAAACATATTGAATTATTTATATTCGATCCTTAATCAAGTGTGAAGAAAGAAGACGAGTTACTGATTTTCACGTTTTTTAAAAGATCCTTTAAAGCTTTTCAAAAATTTTTTCAATTGGTTGTGAATAATGTTTTTTTCAATGAATAGAAAGACTTTCTAGTAATTGTTTTTAGCAACATTGTCGCAAAAACACAATATTTTTTAATGAAATTTTGTAAAACAAAAATTGTGATCCACAATGTTTCTTGAATTTATCAAATATTGAAAAAAAATCGCAATTGGTTTAAATATTGTTTTTTTAATGTGTAAAAACAAGTTTAAAAAAAAACGCAAACTCAAAGCTAGCTTATGCGGATGACATAACGAAATAACTCGTAATTCAACATTAAAATATATTAATGGAACTTTCAAACACAGTCACAATAGTGTTTTTTTTAATCAGTGCAGTGAATAGTCATGCAAAAAAAATAAAAATCAACAATTTTAACGTGTTACAATGCTTCAGAGTTTTTCTGAATGCACACATTAAAAAATGGAACAATTGCCCCTGCAATGGAAACAACCAGAACAAAAAAAAATTAGAGCTCTAAAATTTCCCTGTATTTCAACTTTTTTTTTAAATCCGTTTCAAAAAAAAATGTAATAGATCAGTATAATGTTGGTTACACTTGTAACCAAAAATCTCTTTTTTTTAACATTGCAACGGCTCTGCTACAAATATCGTTTTAAGAATATATCGACGAAGTAGCATTGGTGAGGAGATAATTTAAACAATTTAAAACATTTTTTCTTTTTTGGCAACATCCAAACATTGCTCACTTGTCTGTAAAAAATTTAAAAATAATTTAAACAATTTAAAAGATTTATTGAAACGTTTCGAAATTAAAGAAAATCCAAATTAAATTCTAGCTTATGCAGACGACTTAACGAATCTATTCCGTCTGTAACGTAAAACCTAAGTAATGAAACTTTAGTGCAAGTTAACAATTGTGTTAAAAATTCGATACAGGGAAACGTATATTTACTTTTAAAAAATGCCTTCAACGAAGCAAATACTTCATGTTTCATCATTTTTTTAATAAACACAAAACCATGAAAAATTCAGTATAAGGTTGTAATCGCTTTCATAAAAATTTTAACTTGTTAAAATAATTTGACGGCTCTGCTTTTGTAAAATTTGTCCTGTTTAAGAATGTCTTTGAATATTTACCTAAATCTATTTTTCAGGCAACGCTGCTTCCAAGCCTCCTTACAATATTTTCACTACCACGCTATTTATTGTGCTTCTAATGACATTTATTCCTTTTTCAATTCATCCAACGCTATTTCGACCTTTTCTGACGTTTGTAACATCAATTTTAATAGTATCTGAAGTCGGAATTTCGAAAAAGGTAACTCAACATTCAATTATTTTCTGATTGGCCTGAAAAAGTTTTTCGTGTACACTTGAACTATTGAACTGAATTTAACTGCATTTTTTTTCTTTTTCTCGAAATAAGAAACAGCTCTGTAATGTTTAAAAAAAATTTATTTTGGTACTTATATTATTCAACTCAATGTTTTGTGAAGGCGTTACAAAATTTTGCCGGCAATTATTCTGTCGACAGTCTGTTTTAGAATCGTTTCCGTGGAGCTGAAATTCTCATAAAATGCAATTCGCAAAATGAAACTAATTTTGCTACTTAAAAATTTTTGTTTCAAAATGTGCATTTTCTGAATATTGATATAAAATTTGAAATTAACACAAAATTTCGAAAATGTTTGAATTGGTTTCTCTTTAAATATTTTTGTTGTTTTTTTTCGGAGAAAAAACGGGAAGGTTTTTTTAAATTTTTTTAAAAAATTTAATTGAAAAGCAGAATGTTTTGTGAATGTTTTAAAAAAATGGTAACATTCGAAACCAGGTTATCTTGTCTGTAATATTTTTTGAAAGAAAACCAAACAAAATTAAAAGTGTAACTTTCACGTCTTTTGGGGCACATTTTGCCTCACACGGCATTTTTCACCTACTGTGTTTTCGCAAAAGATCTATTTTCTTGTATAGTTTACCTTGACTTTCAGGAGACCTTGAAAATTTACTCGTATTTAACCGAAAATGATTTGAAACATTGAAGTGAACAAAGAAAATGATAGGCGAAATAGCTCTTAAAAAAAGAAACAGTTGGTGATTTTTTAAAAATTCAAGTTCCAAAATGCGAAAGACACTAAAATATATTTATTATTCACAGCGAGTTTGGCTTGAAAAAAGTAAAAAAGGCAAATTGTAATGTTATATTTTGTTTTTGACTCCATTTCTTTATAACATCAAAAAAACGGGAAAGTAAAGTAGCTATTCATAAAAAAAATAATTTCACAGTACTTCGTTTAAAAAAAATGCAGTTTCATATTCTGGAAAACGAAATTCTTGTCTATGTTGGCGACGCTTCTTACGTCATTTATCTGCTTCACTGGCCACTGATTGTTCTTCTCAAGGAAAATGGAGCTAATTTCTGCTTGGTTCTAGGTGAAGTCGATATAATCCTGATAAATTAGGTTTTTTTAGGTGTGATAATAGTTTCGAGTGTCCTGGTTCATGAATTTTTCGAAAAGAAATATAGAAAATTGTCGACTAAAGCTATCTTCGTCCTTTTGTTTTCACTGTTGGTTTTGAATTTTGTCAGTTATGGGACATTCACGTCGTGCCCGGCTGTTAAAAATTGGATGGATCAATTTCGGCATAAGGAAAGTGAGTTTTAATAGAAAATTTAAAAACCTCAATTTTTTATGAATGTTTCAAACGAAACATTTGACTCTTTTGACCGGAGACACTGTACTCCTGACTTCATATTTGGTGGCAAATTGAACAAATGCTAAATGAAAAAAACTTCATAATTTCACATTTTTCTTGAGCAAATAATGTTTTACGGACAACGTTGGAAAGGCGGTTTTAACTAAAACTTGTTGTTTTTGTGATTGAGTGTATGTTGCACTAGAAACGTCGAATCAAAATAATTGCGAAAAACTCACATTATTCAACGATTTTTAAACGATTAATGAAATTTTAATGAATTTACTGATTCTCCCTCAAGCTGTGGATAAAAAACATGAAACAAAAGTTTACAATCACATTTTGCGTAATTATTATGTCTTGTTGACTCACTGATACTGCACCACAGCAAACTAACAGATGCTACGCGTGAAACATTATCTTAGTATTTGCAAAATGTGAGCAAGAAAGTCATAAATAATTGAAAACAAGTGAAAACATTAAAACCATACAAAATTAGCAAAAGTTTACGGAAAATAAAAAATGGGGAAAGCTAATAACGCAAATCCATTTTGTGAGATTTACAAAAATTTGGAAAACTATCTGTTTTCACGGCATCGTTTTTGAATTTAACCCAGTTTGATCATATGTTTCGCTTAAGAGGATTCATATATTTGTTGTCACATTTTGAAATTATGTCAGCTTCCTGTGGCTCACTGAAATTGTAGTCTATCAAATGACTTATGCTATGCTTGAAACATCAATTTAAATTAACAAAAGTTTTCAGAAATGAAAATTCACTTTTAGCAATTCAGTAAACGAACTGCTTACGGGTCGGCATCATTTTTGAAGCAACACATTTTGATTAAATGTTTCAGCACAAGCGGTTAAAAAAATTGCCTTTTGAACTTACCCATTCTCACTCCAGCTATTGCTAAAAAAATTTCAAATAAAAAACTGGTGAAATTTTTTGTAAAATTTTACTTGGGTTTCAGCAATAACATATGCTATGCATGAAACATTGTTTTTGTTTAACAAAAGTTTTTAACAGTCATAAAAATTACATTTTAAGTGAAGAAACTACGTCAAACGGCAATACGAAAAATATAAATAAACGAAATTCGATATGGATGTCAGTTAACACTTTGAAAATTCTTTTATTGACTTTACGCAAAATGTCGTATGAATGAAAATAGAGTTAAACCAAAACGCGATGCAGTATTTTTTTAATTTGTATGAAGAATATGTTTTAAAAAAAACACTTCAATAGCTATCCTGAGTAGTGCATTAAAAAAAAATCAAATTAATATATTTTTAATTGGTAAAGGGGAAAGCAAAGTGCAAATGATACAAGACGCGAATTTGCGTACGAAAATCCTGTGATTTACGACGTACGCAACACTGAGTCATGCCAAGAAGTAAAATTGGCGAAGACTATTCTTAAAGTTATTTTCGTTTCAATGGGCAAAAAAACCTTGTCAATCGATTTCAAAATTGATTGATAACGATTGCAAGCATTTTGATCAGTAGTAATTATACCTTAATACCAAAGGATTTGAATTTTGAAGTCTATTTGTTGAAACACCAAACCATTATTTTTTTAACTTGCGATTTCACCGAAACGCCTTCAGTCGGAAGAAAGACATCGCAAAAGTTTTGATATTTTCATTTTTTTAAAAATAATTTAAACTTTCAGAGCCAAAATATTTCAATGTTTCATGTTACCCCTCAATTGACAGAGTGTTTCGAAACTTGTTTCGTTCGAATTTCCATTTTTTACTAAAGCATCAAAATCAGCTTTTTTAAATTGTTTTTTATATTAAACCGTATCAACGGAACTGCTCAACTACAATACAGCACTTTTCTTCGAGAATATAAAAAACTAATTTTTACTTTACTTTTCAAAGGTTCAACTTCTTTCCTTTTTTCCTTCCTGTCGTTCCTTTTTTGAAAAAAGCCTTTTCAAAAAAGGAACGACGCAATGAAAAAGTTTTCCGCCAAGAACTAAAATGTATCCATGGAACTTTTGAGATAAAAAATTAAGAACCATTGAGACAAAAAATGAACTTTGTTTTGAAATCGTCAAAAAAACTATTCTAAAAATTTCAAAATTTCTATTGATACAATTGGGTATTAAAATAAATTTTTGATACAACATTGAACACAAAATTTCGATAACTTTTTTTCATTTATAACGTTTCAGCGAGCGGTAACAGGTAATCCGTATAACCGATAGGATTCGCTTACTGCTTCCAGTTCTAGTAATTTTAGCTTTATAGCTTTATAGCGAAAAATAGTTTTAAATGAAAAAAGAAGTTTTAAATGAACCAATAGAAATTTAAATGAAAAAATTTTCAATTATTTTTAAAGCAACACATTTTGATTAAATGTTTCAGCACAAGCGGTTAAGGATTATAGCCACTTAAACTTACGCAAACGCCAGCAAGGTGTGGCTGAAAAAAAAAGAAAAGAAAAATACTTTAGTCTATTTCCAAAGGTCGCCGACTTTCCACCGACCTATTTAACCACCGTCAATTTGAAACATTGAAGAGAATGTAGTTTAAACAAGCAAAAGAGCACTCTGAAATAGGAGTACGCAGACAATTAAACGAATCGCGGTTGGATGCAATGACCGAAGTCCTATAAGAATTGGCCAAATCCTGTTCCGTTTTTCGGAAACAAACCATAGAAAATTTTGATACAATATTGCTTATGGTCACAATGAACTTATTCTTTCCTATGTGTGATTCTGCTCAGGTAAGCAAATTTTGGGTAGGAGAGCTGACTAAGCCGGCGCCGCCGACGCCTATGTTCGTTGGATGCACGCGGGATGTCTGGGGGGGGGCGCAGCCCCCCCAGCTAGGGCGCGACTTAGCGAGCGGTAGCGAGCTAAGTCGCGCCCTAGTCACATTTATTTTTATTGCTGTGTCCTTGGCGGAGTAAAAATTGCGCCCAAGCAAATAGTAATTATTTTCATGCAACATTTGTTTTATTTAAAAAAAACTTTTCTGCTTTTTGAAAATATATTCTCAGTAAACAATCTTCGAAAAACTGCGATTGAGAAAAATCTCGAAATGGCTTCAATTCAAGTTTACGACTTCGTCAAGTGTCAATACAACAGATCGGCTGAATTTTCGTCTTTTCAACCTCCTTGGGGAGTTTGTGACTATCCGGTACTTCTTTCTTTTTAATATTAATTTTAATAAACTTTGTTTCAGAAAGGTCATGGTTTATTCAAAATTCTAGTTGTTGGAAATAGTTACGCTATGAACCAAGCAAATGTATTTCACGAAGAATTTCAGGGAAATCACAGTGAATTTCGGTTAATTTCAAATTTGTGTGAGTTTCTTTTGCAGGGTAGAGCGAAGTTTAAACGAAAGTTTAAAATAGTATTAGGTGCAATTTTAAAAATTTTGTGTACTAGATTTTTGAATATTTATAATCACTCAATGTTTCAATGAGATTTCATGATTTTTGACTATTGCCACGAACAATCTCGTACATGATCAACCAAACAAAATACGAAAAAATTAAGATCCACTAAAAGAAAAAAAAGCTTTCATGAATATCACAGAACTTGAGATTTGATAGTTAGAAAAATGTTTACTAAATCAATTTTAAAAAACTTAAAAAACTAGGTCTAGTTTTTTTTTAAATTTAATTTTTTTAATGTTCTTTTAAAGGGGCGCCCTTGTAAAACTGATGTTTTGTTTTTTTACTCGTTTTTTGCTTAATTATTTAAAAGAAACCATTGTGGACATTAAGTCACTTCTTTTCGACTAGTTGATAAAGGATAAGCTTAGCTGAGTGAAAAAAAAATTTTAAAAAGTACTCTTTAAAAAAAACGAAGAAATTGTTTCATTAACACGATTGAAATATGGCTTTTTCTAATTTACAAAAAAAAATATGAATCGTCAATGTTTCAAGGAAGTTTTAGCAATATAACTCAATTGCCTTCAATGCTTCGCATAATCAATCTCACTCTCGTGGCCTAAATTATTTTCAGAGAATTCATGGCTGCGAAAAGTTTTCAAACAAGTATAACTGATATAGTGTGTTTCCGAAAAATGGCACCGGTTCGGTTAAAGGTTGGCACATTAGGTCCCGCGCGATTGCTTTTTTTGAAAAATGTTTTAAATGTAACACAAAGTTAATGGCCTTTGAATTAAGGTAGTATACCGTTCATCCAAAGAGGTCAAAACAAACCAATTTAAAAAAAATTTCAATCAATTACCGGTTGTTAAATGATTTTGACAAAAACCGATTTGGTTCGAAAAGGAAAGAAAACGGTGAAAACTGTAAGAATATCATTTAGGGCTCCAAGTACTCTACGATGAATGGGCAAAATCTTCTGGAAAGTACTTTGGCCAACAGGAAAAAGTTCTGAAGATGATCGAACATTTTAAACCGGATGTGGTTTTCATAACAACGAAGTAAGTGACTTCTTTAAAAAATAAGTTTTAACTAATATAGTGCGTTTCCAAAAAAGATACAAGGGAAAAGGGATTTTCCTAAAGGACAGGTTTGGTCCCGCCGCGATTGCTTTGCTGTCTGCGCACTCCTCTTTTACAATGCCCTTTTCTTCGTACATCAAAGTCGCTGAAGGAACCTGTCGTTGGAAATAGACTATATAGTATATTTTTGTCACATATGCCGTGGGGACTGAATAACGAGAAATAATGTCAAAAGTAAATTTTGTTTATATTTCTACTTGTTTTTTATACTATTTTTTTTAAAACATGCGAAAAGAAGCTGGAATGATCAAATCCAAAAAACCAAATCTTAATAAAAAGGCAAAACATTGAAATAAATAAAAAAGAGAATTTTATCCAAAGCAATCTTACAGCAGAAGACGTGAGACGGAAAAATAAAGGCGTAGTTTAAGCCGTTTTTCAATAGTTCACCACATTTCATTTTGTCTTCAATTCCAAATTATCAATTTTCAGTGTAATAGCATTTTTTGAAATTGCTTAATTCTGTTTCAATGACAGATTTACAGCATACATCATGTAGATTAGATAGAAAAAATGTTTTCCAAGTAGTGAAAGAGGGATACCATAAAAGTTTGAATTTTTTGAATACCTGGATTATTTCAATGTTTCTTACGGTTAAAATAGAAAGTTCTCGGATTTCAAAGAGATGGTTGAGCAGATAATTGAAAAAAAAGAAAAAGTGGATTTGAAGGAAAATCCTGTTTTCCGTATTCTCAGTTTTCGAAAAAAAACCACAATAACCATTTTCAAATCTTGTTGTTTTCAGATTCCAAGAAAAACAAAAACGCCCATTCAACTTGAAAAACGACAAACTTCTGTCGGAGTACAACCGCGTTGTCCGAAGAATTGAAAAAGCAACAAAACTCAAAATTTTCATTCAAGGTGAAATTTTTATTACATTTTCTTAAAGGGGCAGTACGGCGGGTTTTCATTTAATTTTCGATCGGATACGGTGGGAAATTATGCGAATTAACTATTCTAAATTGTCTCGCACCCTCCTCATTTCCAGCGCTCTCTCAGCCAATTAGAATGAAATTTGGATAATTAGCATTTCTTGTAAATGCCGGACACGCAGGGCGTACTGCCCGTCTGCGAATCTGTAGAAGGAGACCCGGTTTTGGCGACTTTGAAGCGTATTTTCATGAAAACGGTAGTTTTTATATCCACGGTAATATGCATTTTCATGATTAGCGAAATTTTCTCTTTTAATTGAGCCAATGTTATGAAACCCGCCTGACTATCCCTTTAAATTAAAAACTATTTTTAGGTCCTCACCCTGCGTACCCATGGATGCATATTAATAACTTAATTGAGGCAATTTCCAATAATCATAATTTAGAAATGTTCCACATGGAAAGAAGTGTAAGTTTTCTATTTTTTATATTTTTGGTTGTCGAAATGGCATTTTGCACTCTTAGTGTGAAAAATATTGAGGGAACTAGAAATTGGCTCACTGAAACACTGAAAACACTTAACAATTTGTGTTTTTGGGCGCCGACACTCGGCAGAGTCAACCCAAATCACACACAGCGCTTAACGCTGCGCGCGATTTCGGAAATTGCCTACTCCACGTTATTTTTGTAATCATTGAAAAAAAATTCACAAGAAAAATTTCAGGAATCTTACCAAAAGAAGAAATATTGGTAGAAATATACGAAATTTCCAAGAGATAATTTCAGCTTTGCTTATCTTTTCTCTTTGTTCCTAAAAAGTACGTATTTCTTTTCGCCATACAACCACATATTCACATTTTTGATTAACTGGTAAATGTTCTATTAAAAATGAATTTTAAAGATCCTATTTTTACAAAGGGATCAGTGGATAACTTAAAATAAGTTACCGGAAGAACTATTATGACATTCTGAAACATTCAGAAAAACATTTTTTTTTATTTTGCAAATCCCAGCTGAAAATTTCGAACATACACATGAAACATCGGAAATCTCAGAGATGAAGATATCGGTGAAACTACTAGAGAAATAACAGACTCAAAACACTGCTCTTTAAAACATTGAAAATATTTTTTTAAATTTCAATTCGAAAACAAAAACATTTTTTATATAATCGTTTTGTTTAAAAAAAAAACATTTTCTCATTAAAATAATTGTATTTTAATTCACGAGATCTATTTAGAAAACAGACTTGGAAATACAAAACGGGCTGACTCGACTAAAAGCTATGAACTGCCCAAAATGCGAGGTAAGTCATTTTTTCAGGCTTAACTTTATTTTTCAATTTTCAGATTTACGACGTCAGTTCATCGTTCTTAGAAGGAGATAAATACCTGGGATTTGATCCCGAAACGCTTTTCTCTTTCATTGACAACGATGTTCATTTCACAAGCCACGGGTTGGAAAGGATTCGTCCGAAAATAAGAAAAGTCATTCAAAGAATTTAATAAACGTTTTATGAATTGAAAGTTACGCATTCCCAAATTCACGCAAAACAATGTGATACCCGTACGACATCGGAATGCTAAATATGTAACATGACGAATTCATAAACTTAAGTTGAACTTTTATTTGGTTTTTTTTCTCTGTTTTTTTTTAAAGTCTATTGTTTCACTGTTTCGTGACTCGTGTGATTAAAGAATCATCTACAGTAGCAAAAGGAGAAATTATATGTTTTTAAAATTAAAAACTCGGTTACTACTCTATTTCATAAAAATTACGCTTTGCGATATTACAAAATAAAAGATTTCTTAAAAATCCATCAAATTACTATAGAATATATTTTTTGTTCAAGTGAAGAAGATTTGGAAACAATTTTCGCAAGTAAATAGTGACCAATTGATAGTCACGGGTTGTTCGGACATGTATAAATTCTAAATGAAACGTCGAAATGCCGAGAAAAAACCCAAATCAAAAAATATATGTCGAGTTGTGTTTTTAAAGCAATTTTTTAAAGCAAAAAAAAAATCTCTCTAAAGAAAAACTGTTTTTATGGCGACGGAAACACTTAGAACAGAACACGTATTTTAAGAAGAAATATCAGTTGTGAACGAAACATTCACAAACATTTCAAGTGATGATTCAAAATTCAAAAAAAAAAACAACTGTAAGAAAAAAATAAGCGTATCATTTCCCTTTGTTCTGTTTCCAAATAAAGATTAGCGATTTTTGAGCGGCCTTGATATTTTAACCATTGACGATTTGAAACATTGATGTGAATTGGATTGAATTAAGCGAAAGAGCATAGTAAAAGAGGAGTGCGCAGACAAATAAGCGATCGCGGCGGGACCTAATGTACCATCCTTTAAGGTTTTGGCCAAAAACATTTGCCGTTTTTCGGAAACACACTATAGCGACATTGCTGAGCTACAAGCAGTCATATTGGGAACGGAATTACAAGACTGATAGATTTTAGAAATGAAACTTTCATTCAACTTACTTTTTTTTGTAAACGTTAATGAAAACTGTTATAAAAAGTATGCATTTCTTTTCGCCAAACCAAATTTATCCGATTTGCCTGCTGTCTTTAAAATTATCTGAGTATTCCATGCACTACGTAGTTGCAGCGATACATCAACGTCCGCATCGCAAAACTTTAAAACAAAATAATGTAAACATTGAAGTGATAATCAAGGTTTTGCTACTTTTATGCTTTTGAATTAAAAATTTCCTATAAAAATACTTTCTTTAAAAAATATACTATTTTCCCAAAGGGTTGCTTGTGATAACTAAAAAATAAGTTACCGGAAGAACTATTATAACAGTCTGAAACATTTAAAAAGACATTATTATATTTTGCAAATCCCCTTTGAAAATTTCGAAAATCCACATGAAACATAGGAAATCTCTGTGATTGAAAAAAAAACTTATAGAAAAAACAAACCCAAAACAACTGTTCTTTCAAACATTGAAATTTTTTTTATTTCTCTTCGAAAACAATAATATTTTTTTATCGAAACGTTTTTTTTTTCTTCAAAAAACTATTTTTCCTTTTTCTTTTTAAAATAATTGTTTTAAATTTTTAAAATTCAGTTATTCAAGATTTGTATAAAACGGAGCTTTTCCGATTTTGCAAAAAGGGGTTTTACAAAATGAATGCTCATCAAAGAAGAAAAAAAAGTTTTTTTAAGAAAGAAAATTCATAATTCACAATATCCATTTAGAAAACAGACGTGGACATCCAAACCGGCTGGCTCGTCTAAAAGCTATGAATTGTACAAAATGCGAGGTGAGTTTTTTTTCAAGCTTAACTTTATTTTCGAATTTTCAGATTTACGACGTCAGTTCATCTTTTTTGCAAGGAGACCAATACTTGGGCTTTGATCCGGAAACCCTGTTTTCTTTCATTGATAACGATGTTCATTTCACAAGCCACGGGTTAGAAAGAATACGTTCGAAAATTAGAAAGGTCCCACAAAGTGCTTAAAAAATAATATTGATGTTGTAAAACGTTTAATTAAAATGAATTCACACAATACGTAAAGTGACACCCGAAAGGTATCGGAATGACGAAGTTGCTGAAAAATATTATTTGTGTACAAACTTTTTTTTAAATATTTAAATTTGGTTCTTTGTCTCACTGTCAATAACAAATTTACTGCACAAAGGGATAACAACGGGAAAAAAAAACATTTAAAAAAGGCATAATCAGAATGTTTTTGGGCCTCGATTTTATTGTCGTGAAAATTTATATCTTTTGAGTCTGCAACGAAACGATTTGTTGTATTGAACTTCTAGTCAACAGCTCAATGAAACACTGAAAAACCAGAAAATTTTCGTAAAATAACTCCTTTTCAAAATGCTTCAATTATTCCTAAAAAAAATACTAGCATCAATCAGATACAAAAGTTTTCCTAACAGTTTTTGTCTATAAAATTTTTAAAATCTGCACTTCTGATGGGAATTTAGTAGTTCCTGTCAGTCAATAGGACAAATTATGAAACAAAAACAATGAAATTTTGTATAAATTTTTTCATAGCTTATTTTTTGTTCTTTTTGTAACCCTGTAAAAGGTAGTTTGTTTCGCTGTTACGTCTAAATATTCAGGTAATTTCAATTTCAAGAGACTGATTTGAAGAAGTTGTTTTGAAGAAGGTGACAAAAATTATAAAAACGCATAGTCAGTTTCATTCTGAAAACCCTAAATTATTAAAACCGCAAATAGCTGTTTGCGTTTTTAATAATTTAAGGTTTTAAGGGTTTTACATTCCGAAAGCCCTAAATTTTTAAAACCGCAAATAGCTGTTTGCGTTTTAAATAATTTAAGGTTATAAGGGTTTTAGATTTTGAAAACCCTAAATTATTTAAACCGCAAAAAGCTGTTTGCGTTTTTAATAATTTAAGGTTTTAAGGGATTTACATTCTGAAAACCCTAAGTTATTAAAACCGCAAAAAGCTGTTTGCGTTTTTAATAATTTAAGGTTTTAAGAGATTTACATTTTGAAAACCCTAAGTTATTAAAACCGCAAATAGCTGTTTGCGGTTTTAATATTTTAGGGTTTTAAGGGATTTACATTCTGAAACCCCTAAATTCTTAAAACCGCAAATAGCTGTTTGCGGTCTAAATAATTTAAGGTTTTAAGGGTTTTACATTCCGAAAGCCCTAAATTTTTAAAACCGCAAATAGCTGTTTGCGTTTTTAATAATTTAAGGTTTTAAGGGTTTTAGATTTTGAAAACCCTAAATTATTAAAACCGCAAATAGCTGTTTGCGGTTTTAATAGATTAGAATTTTAAGGGTTTTACATTCTGAAAACCCTAAATTCTTAAAACCGCAAATAGCTGTTTGCGGTCTAAATAATTTAAGGTTTTAAGGGTTTTACATTCCGAAAGCCCTAAAATTTTAAAACCGCAAATAGCTGTTTGCGTTTTTAATAATTTAAGGTTTTAAGGGTTTCAGATTTTGAAAACCCTAAATTATTAAAACCGCAAATAGCTGTTTGCGGTTTTAATAATTTAGGGTTTTAAGGGATTTACATTCTGAAAACCCTAAATTATTTAAACCGCAAAAAGCTGTTTGCGTTTTTAATAATTTAAGGTTTTAAGGGATTTACATTCTGAAAACCCTAAATTATTAAAACCGCAAATAGCTGTTTGCGTTTTTAATAATTTAAGGTTTTAAGGGTTTCACATTTTGAAAACCCTAAGTTATTAAACCCGCAAATAGCTGTTTGCGGTTTTAATAATTTAGGGTTTTAAGGGTTTTACATTCCGAAAGCCCTAAATTTCTAAAACCGCAAATAGCTGTTTGCGGTCTTAATAATTTAAGGTTTTAAGGAATTTACATTCTGAAAACCCTAAGTTATTAAAACCGCAAAAAGCTGTTTGCGTTTTTAATAATTTAAGGTTTTGAGGGATTTACATTTTGAAAACCCTAAGTTATTAAAACCGCAAATAGCTGTTTGCGTTTTTAATAATTTAAGGTTTTAAGGAATTTACATTTTGAAAACCCTAAGTTATTAAAACCGCAAATAGCTGTTTGCGGTTTTAATATTTTAGGGTTTTAAGGGATTTACATTCTGAAACCCCTAAATTATTTAAACCGCAAAAAGCTGTTTGCGTTTTTAATAATTTAAGGTTTTAAGGGTTTTAGATTTTGAAAACCCTAAATTATTAAAACCGCAAATAGCTGTTTGCGGTTTTAATAATTTAGGGTTTTAAGGGATTTACATTCTGAAAACCCTAAATTATTTAAACCGCAAAAAGCTGTTTGCGTTTTTAATAATTTAAGGTTTTAAGGGTTTCACATTTTGAAAACCCTAAATTATTAAACCCGCAAATAGCTGTTTGCGGTTTTAATAATTTAGGGTTTTAAGGGTTTCACATTTTGAAAACCCTAAATTATTAAAACCGCAAATAGCTGTTTGCGGTTTTAATAATTTAGGGTTTTAAGGGTTTTACATTCTGAAAACCCTAAATTCTTAAAACCGCAAATAGCTGTTTGCGGTCTAAATAATTTAAGGTTTTAAGGGTTTTACATTCCGAAAGCCCTAAATTTTTAAAACCGCAAATAGCTGTTTGCGTTTTTAATAATTTAAGGTTTTAAGGGTTTTAGATTTTGAAAACCCTAAATTATTAAAACCGCAAATAGCTGTTTGCGGTTTTAATAGATTAGAATTTTAAGGGTTTTACATTCTGAAAACCCTAAATTCTTAAAACCGCAAATAGCTGTTTGCGGTCTAAATAATTTAAGGTTTTAAGGGTTTTACATTCCGAAAGCCCTAAAATTTTAAAACCGCAAATAGCTGTTTGCGTTTTTAATAATTTAAGGTTTTAAGGGTTTCACATTTTGAAAACCCTAAATTATTAAACCCGCAAATAGCTGTTTGCGGTTTTAATAATTTAGGGTTTTAAGGGTTTTACATTCCGAAAGCCCTAAATTTCTAAAACCGCAAATAGCTGTTTGCGGTCTTAATAATTTAAGGTTTTAAGGAATTTACATTCTGAAAACCCTAAGTTATTAAAACCGCAAAAAGCTGTTTGCGTTTTTAATAATTTAAGGTTTTGAGGGATTTACATTTTGAAAACCCTAAGTTATTAAAACCGCAAATAGCTGTTTGCGGTTTTAATATTTTAGGGTTTTAAGGGATTTACATCCTGAAACCCCTAATTTATTTAAACCGCAAAAAGCTGTTTGCGTTTTTAATAATTTAAGGTTTTAAGGGTTTTAGATTTTGAAAACCCTAAATTATTAAAACCGCAAATAGCTGTTTGCGGTTTTAATAATTTAGGGTTTTAAGGGATTTACATTCTGAAAACCCTAAATTATTTAAACCGCAAAAAGCTGTTTGCGTTTTTAATAATTTAAGGTTTTAAGGCTTTCACATTTTGAAAACCCTAAATTATTAAACCCGCAATTAGCTGTTTGCGGTTTTAATTATTTTAGGGTTTTAAGGGTTTCACATTTTGAAAACCCTAAATTATTAAAACCGCAAATAGCTGTTTGCGGTTTTAATAATTTAGGGTTTTAAGGGTTTTACATTCTGAAAACCCTAAATTCTTAAAACCGCAAATAGCTGTTTGCGGTCTAAATAATTTAAGGTTTTAAGGGTTTTACATTCCGAAAGCCCTAAATTTTTAAAACCGCAAATAGCTGTTTGCGTTTTTAATAATTTAAGGTTTTAAGGGTTTTAGATTTTGAAAACCCTAAGTTATTAAAACCGCAAATAGCTGTTTGCGTTTTTAATAATTTAAGGTTTTAAGGGTTTTACATTTTGAAAACCCTTAATTATTAAAACCGCAAATAAATGTTTGCGGTTTTAATAGATTAGAATTTTAAGGGTTTTACATTCTGAAAACCGTAAATTATTAAAACCGCAAACAGCTGTTTGCGTTTTTATAATTTAAGGTTTTAAGGGTTTCACATTTTGAAAACCCTAAATTATTAAAAATGCAAATAGCTGTTT
Source organism: Oscheius myriophilus (assembly GCA_964057215.1). NCBI lineage: Eukaryota > Metazoa > Nematoda > Chromadorea > Rhabditida > Rhabditidae > Oscheius > Oscheius myriophilus. The sequence goes on from OZ059906.1 coordinate 7,562,581, forward strand.
GCGGTTTTAATAAGTTAGGGTTTTAAGGGTTTTACATTCTGAAAACCCTAAGTTCTTAAAACCGCAAATAGCTGTTTGCGTTTTTAATAATTTAAGGTTTTAAGGGATTTAGATTTTGAAAACCCTAAATTATTAAAACCGCAAATAGCTGTTTGCGTTTTTAATAATTTAAGGTTTTAAGGGTTTTACATTCCGAAAGCCCTAAATTTTTAAAACCGCAAATAGCTGTTTGCGTTTTAAATAATTTAAGGTTTTAAGGGTTTTAGATTTTGAAAACCCTAAATTATTAAAACCGCAAATAGCTGTTTGCGGTTTTAATAATTTAAGGTTTTAAGGGTTTTACATTTTGAAAACCCTAAATTATTAAAACCGCAAATAGCTGTTTGCGTTTTTAATAATTTAAGGTTTTAAGGGTTTCACATTTTGAAAACCCTAAATTATTAAAACCGCAAATAGATGTTTGCGGTTTTAATAATTTAGGGTTTTAAGGGTTTTACATTCTGAAAACCCTAAATTCTTAAAACCGCAAATAGCTGTTTGCGGTCTAAATAATTTAAGGTTTTAAGGGATTTACATTTTGAAAACCCTAAGTTCTTAAAACCGCAAATAGCTGTTTGCGGTTTTAATAATTTAGGGTTTTAAGGGATTTACATTCTGAAAACCCTAAATTATTTAAACCGCAAAAAGCTGTTTGCGTTTTTAATAATTTAAGGTTTTAAGGGTTTTACATTCCGAAAGCCCTAAATTTTTAAAACCGCAAATAGCTGTTTGCGTTTTTAATAATTTAAGGTTTTAAGGGTTTTACATTCCGAAAGCCCTAAATTTTTAAAACCGCAAATAGCTGTTTGCGTTTTTAATAATTTAAGGTTTTAAGGGTTTTAGATTTTGAAAACCCTAAATTATTAAAACCGCAAATAGCTGTTTGCGGTTTTAATAGATTAGAATTTTAAGGGTTTTACATTCTGAAAACCCTAAATTCTTAAAACCGCAAATAGCTGTTTGCGGTCTAAATAGTTTAAGGTTTTAAGGGTTTTACATTCCGAAAGCCCTAAAATTTTAAAACCGCAAATAGCTGTTTGCGTTTTTAATAATTTAAGGTTTTAAGGGTTTTAGATTTTGAAAACCCTAAATTATTAAAACCGCAATAGCTGTTTGCGGTTTTAATAATTTAGGGTTTTAAGGGATTTACATTCTGAAAACCCTAAATTATTTAAACCGCAAAAAGCTGTTTGCGTTTTTAATAATTTAAGGTTTTAAGGGATTTACATTCTGAAAACCCTAAATTATTAAAACCGCAAATAGCTGTTTGCGTTTTTAATAATTTAAGGTTTTAAGGGTTTCACATTTGGAAAACCCTAAATTATTAAACCCGCAAATAGCTGTTTGCGGTTTTAATAATTTAGGGTTTTAAGGGTTTTACATTCCGAAAGCCCTAAATTTCTAAAACCGCAAATAGCTGTTTGCGGTCTTAATAATTTAAGGTTTTAAGGGATTTACATTCTGAAAACCCTAAGTTATTAAAACCGCAAATAGCTGTTTGCGGTTTTAATATTTTAGGGTTTTAAGGGTTTCACATTTTGAAAACCCTAAATTTTACAAACCGCAAATAGCTGTTTGCGGTCTTAATAATTTAAGGTTTTAAGGGATTTACATTCTGAAAACCCTAAGTTATTAAAACCGCAAATAGCTGTTTGCGGTCTTAATAATTTAAGGTTTTAAGGGATTTACATTCTGAAAACCCTAAGTTATTAAAACCGCAAATAGCTGTTTGCGTTTTTAATAATTTATAGTTTTAAGTGTTTTACATTCTGAAAACCCTAAATTATAAAAACCGCAAATAGCTGTTTGCGGTCCTAATAATTTAAGGTTTTAAGGGATTTACATTCTGAAAACCCTAAATTATTAAAACCGCAAATAGCTGTTTGCGTTATTAATAATTTAAGGTTTTAAAGGTTTCACATTTTGAAAACCCTAAATTATTAAAACCGCCAATAGCTATTTGCGGTCTAAATAATTCAAGGTTTTAAGGGTTTTACATTTTGAAAACCCTAAATTATTAAAACCGCAAATAGCTGTTTGCGTTATTAATAATTTAAGGTTTTAAGGGATTTACATTCTGAAAACCCTAAATTATTAAAACCGCAAATAGCTGTTTGCGGTTTTAAAAATTTAGGGTTTTAAGAGTTTTACATTCTGAAAACCCTAAATTAATAAAACCGCAAATAGCTGTTTGCGGTTTTAAAAATTTAGGGTTTTAAGGGTTTTACATTTTGAAAACCCTAAATTATTAAAACCGCAAATAGCTGCTTGCGGTCTTAATAATTTGAGGTTTTAAGGGATTTACATTCTGAAAACCCTAAATTATTAAAACCGCAAATAGCTGTTTGCGGTTTTAAAAATTTAGGGTTTTAAGGGTTTTACATTTTGAAAACCCTAAATTATTAAAACCGCAAATAGCTGCTTGCGGTCTTAATAATTTATGGTTTTAAGGGATTTACATTCTGAAAACCCTAAATTATTTAAACCGCAAATAGCTGTTTGCGTTTTTAATAATTTAAGGTTTTAAGGGATTAACATTTTGAAAACCCTAAATTATTAAAACCGCAAATAGCTGTTTGCGGTCTTAATAATTCAAGGTTTTAAGGGTTTCACATTTTGAAAACCCTGAATTATCAAAACCGCAAATAGCTGTTTGCGTTTTTAATAATTTAAGGTTTTAAGGGTTTTACATTTTGAAAACCCTAAATTATTAAAACCGCAAATAGCTGCTTGCGGTCTTAATAATTTGAGGTTTTAAGGGATTTACATTCTGAAAACCCTAAATTATTAAAACCGCAAATAGCTGTTTGCGGTTTTAAAAATTTAGGGTTTTAAGGGTTTTACATTTTGAAAACCCTAAATTATTAAAACCGCAAATAGCTGCTTGCGGTCTTAATAATTTATGGTTTTAAGGGATTTACATTCTGAAAACCCTAAATTATTTAAACCGCAAATAGCTGTTTGCGTTTTTAATAATTTAAGGTTTTAAGGGATTAACATTTTGAAAACCCTAAATTATTAAAACCGCAAATAGCTGTTTGCGGTCTTAATAATTCAAGGTTTTAAGGGTTTCACATTTTGAAAACCCTGAATTATCAAAACCGCAAATAGCTGTTTGCGTTTTTAATAATTTAAGGTTTTAAGGGTTTCACATTTTGAAAACCCTGAATTATCAAAACCGCAAACAGCAGTTTGCGGTCTTAATAATTTGAGGTTTTAAGAGATTTACATTCTGAAAACCCTAAATTATTAAAACCGCAAATAGCTGTTTGCGTTTTTAAAAATTTGAGGTTTTAAGGGATTTACATTCTGAAAACCCTAAATTATTAAAACCGCAAATAGCAGTTTGCGGTCTTAATAATTTGAGGTTTTAAGGGATTTACATTCTGAAAACCCTAAATTATTAAAACCGCAAATAGCAGTTTGCGGTCTTAATAATTCGAGGTTTTAAGAGATTTACATTCTGAAAACCCTAATTTATTAAAACCGCAAATAGCTGTTTGCGTTTTTAAAAATTTGAGGTTTTAAGGGATTTACATTCTGAAAACCCTAAATTATTAAAACCGCAAATAGCTGTTTGCGGTTTTAATAGATTAGAATTTTAAGGGTTTTACATTCTGAAAACCCTAAATTCTTAAAACCGCAAATAGCTGTTTGCGGTCTAAATAATTTAAGGTTTTAAGGGTTTTACATTCCGAAAGCCCTAAAATTTTAAAACCGCAAATAGCTGTTTGCGTTTTTAATAATTTAAGGTTTTAAGGGTTTTAGATTTTGAAAACCCTAAATTATTAAAACCGCAAATAGCTGTTTGCGGTTTTAATAATTTAGGGTTTTAAGGGATTTACATTCTGAAAACCCTAAATTATTTAAACCGCAAAAAGCTGTTTGCGTTTTTAATAATTTAAGGTTTTAAGGGATTTACATTCTGAAAACCCTAAATTATTAAAACCGCAAATAGCTGTTTGCGTTTTTAATAATTTAAGGTTTTAAGGGTTTCACATTTTGAAAACCCTAAATTATTAAACCCGCAAATAGCTGTTTGCGGTTTTAATAATTTAGGGTTTTAAGGGATTTACATTTTAATAATTTAAGGTTTTGCGTTTTTAATAATTTAAGGTTTTAAGGGATTTACATTCTGAAAACCCTAAATTATTAAAACCGCAAATAGCTGTTTGCGTTTTTAATAATTTAAGGTTTTAAGGGTTTCACATTCCGAAAGCCCTAAATTTCTAAAACCGCAAATAGCTGTTTGCGGTCTTAATAATTCAAGGTTTTAAAGGATTTACATTCTGAAAACCCTAAGTTATTAAAACCGCAAAAAGCTGTTTGCGTTTTTAATAATTTAAGGTTTTAAGGGATTTACATTTTGAAAACCCTAAGTTATTAAAACCGCAAATAGCTGTTTGCGGTTTTAATATTTTAGGGTTTTCAAAATGTAAAACCCTTAAAACCTTGAATTATTTAGACCGCAAATAGCTATTGGCGGTTTTAATAATTTAGGGTTTTCAAAATGTGAAACCTTTAAAACCTTAAATTATTAATAACGCAAACAGCTATTTGCGGTTTTAATAATTTAGGGTTTTCAGAATGTAAATCCCTTAAAACCTTAAATTATTAGGACCGCAAACAGCTATTTGCGGTTTTTATAATTTAGGGTTTTCAGAATGTAAAACCCTTAAAACCTTAAATTATTAAAAATACAAACAGCTATTTGCGGTTTTAATAATTTAGGGTTTTCAGAAAGTAAAACCCTTATAACCTTGAATTATTAAAAACGCAAACAGCTAATTGCGGTTTTAATAATTTAGGGTTTTCAAAATGTAAATCCCTTAAAACCTCAAATTATTAAAAACGCAAACAGCTATTTGCGGTTTTAATAATTTAGGGTTTTCAGAATGTAAAACCCTTAAAACCTTAAATTATTAAAACCACAAACAGCTATTTGCGGCTTTAATAATTTAGGGGTTTCAGAATGTAAAACACTTAAAACTATAAATTATTAAAAACGCAAACAGCTATTTGCGGTTTTAATAACTTAGGGTTTTCAGAATGTAATTCCCTTAAAACCTTAAATTATTAAGACCGCAAACAGCTATTTGCGGTTTTAATAACTTAGGGTTTTCAGAATGTAAATCCCTTAAAACCTTAAATTATTAAGACCGCAAACAGCTATTTGCTGTTTGTAAAATTTAGGGTTTTCAGAATGTCAAACTCTTAAAACTTTAAATTATTTAGACCGCAAACAGCTATTTGCGGTTTTATTAATTTAGGGTTTTCAGAATGTAAATCCCTTAAAACCTTAAATTATTATGACCGCAAACAGCAATTTGCGGTTTTAATAATTTAGGGTTTTCAAAATGTGAAACCCTTAAAACCCTAAAATATTAAAACCGCAAACAGCTATTTGCGGTTTTAATAACTTAGGGCTTTCGGAATGTAAAACCCTTAAAACCCTAAATTATTAAAACCGCAAACAGCTATTTGCGGGTTTAATAATTTAGGGTTTTCAAAATGTGAAACCCTTAAAACCTTAAATTATTAAAAACGCAAACAGCTATTTGCGGTTTTAATAATTTAGGGTTTTCAGAATGTAAATCCCTTATAACCTTGAATTATTAAAAACGCAAACAGCTAATTGCGGTTTTAATAATTTAGGGTTTTCAAAATGTAAATCCCTTAAAACCTCAAATTATTAAAAACGCAAACAGCTATTTGCGGTTTTAATAATTTAGGGTTTTCAGAATGTAAAACCCTTAAAACCTTAAATTATTAAAACCACAAACAGCTATTTGCGGCTTTAATAATTTAGGGGTTTCAGAATGTAAAACACTTAAAACTATAAATTATTAAAAACGCAAACAGCTATTTGCGGTTTTAATAACTTAGGGTTTTCAGAATGTAATTCCCTTAAAACCTTAAATTATTAAGACCGCAAACAGCTATTTGCGGTTTTAATAACTTAGGGTTTTCAGAATGTAAATCCCTTAAAACCTTAAATTATTAAGACCGCAAACAGCTATTTGCTGTTTGTAAAATTTAGGGTTTTCAGAATGTCAAACTCTTAAAACTATAAATTATTTAGACCGCAAACAGCTATTTGCGGTTTTATTAATTTAGGGTTTTCAGAATGTAAATCCCTTAAAACCTTAAATTATTATGACCGCAAACAGCAATTTGCGGTTTTAATAATTTAGGGTTTTCAAAATGTGAAACCCTTAAAACCCTAAAATATTAAAACCGCAAACAGCTATTTGCGGTTTTAATAACTTAGGGCTTTCGGAATGTAAAACCCTTAAAACCCTAAATTATTAAAACCGCAAACAGCTATTTGCGGGTTTAATAATTTAGGGTTTTCAAAATGTGAAACCCTTAAAACCTTAAATTATTAAAAACGCAAACAGCTATTTGCGGTTTTAATAATTTAGGGTTTTCAGAATGTAAATCCCTTAAAACCTTAAATTATTAAAAACGCAAACAGCTTTTTGCGGTTTAAATAATTTAGGGTTTTCAGAATGTAAATCCCTTAAAACCCTAAATTATTAAAACCGCAAATAGCTGTTTGCGGTTTTAATAATTTAGGGTTTTAAGGGATTTACATTCTGAAAACCCTAAATTATTTAAACCGCAAAAAGCTGTTTGCGTTTTTAATAATTTAAGGTTTTAAGGGATTTACATTCTGAAAACCCTAAATTATTAAAACCGCAAATAGCTGTTTGCGTTTTTAATAATTTAAGGTTTTAAGGGTTTCACATTTTGAAAACCCTAAATTATTAAACCCGCAAATAGCTGTTTGCGGTTTTAATAATTTAGGGTTTTAAGGGTTTTACATTCCGAAAGCCCTAAGTTATTAAAACCGCAAATAGCTGTTTGCGGTTTTAATATTTTAGGGTTTTAAGGGTTTCACATTTTGAAAACCCTAAATTATTAAAACCGCAAATTGCTGTTTGCGGTCATAATAATTTAAGGTTTTAAGGGATTTACATTCTGAAAACCCTAAATTAATAAAACCGCAAATAGCTGTTTGCGGTCTAAATAATTTAAAGTTTTAAGAGTTTGACATTCTGAAAACCCTAAATTTTACAAACAGCAAATAGCTGTTTGCGGTCTTAATAATTTAAGGTTTTAAGGGATTTACATTCTGAAAACCCTAAGTTATTAAAACCGCAAATAGCTGTTTGCGGTCTTAATAATTTAAGGTTTTAAGGGAATTACATTCTGAAAACCCTAAGTTATTAAAACCGCAAATAGCTGTTTGCGTTTTTAATAATTTATAGTTTTAAGTGTTTTACATTCTGAAACCCCTAAATTATTAAAGCCGCAAATAGCTGTTTGTGGTTTTAATAATTTAAGGTTTTAAGGGATTTACATTTTGAAAACCCTAAATTATTAAAACCGCAAATAGCTGTTTGCGTTTTTAATAATTTGAGGTTTTAAGGGATTTACATTTTGAAAACCCTAAATTATTAAAACCGCAATTAGCTGTTTGCGTTTTTAATAATTCAAGGTTATAAGGGTTTTACTTTCTGAAAACCCTAAATTATTAAAACCGCAAATAGCTGTTTGTATTTTTAATAATTTAAGGTTTTAAGGGTTTTACATTCTGAAAACCCTAAATTATAAAAACCGCAAATAGCTGTTTGCGGTCCTAATAATTTAAGGTTTTAAGGGATTTACATTCTGAAAACCCTAAATTATTAAAACCGCAAATAGCTGTTTGCGTTATTAATAATTTAAGGTTTTAAAGGTTTCACATTTTGAAAACCCTAAATTATTAAAACCGCCAATAGCTATTTGCGGTCTAAATAATTCAAGGTTTTAAGGGTTTTACATTTTGAAAACCCTAAATTATTAAAACCGCAAATAGCTGTTTGCGTTATTAATAATTTAAGGTTTTAAGGGATTTACATTCTGAAAACCCTAAATTATTAAAACCGCAATTAGCTGTTTGCGGTTTTAAAAATTTAGGGTTTTAAGGGTTTTACATTCTGAAAACCCTAAATTAATAAAACCGCAAATTGCTGTTTGCGGTTTTAAAAATTTAGGGTTTTAAGGGTTTTACATTTTGAAAACCCTAAATTATTAAAACCGCAAATAGCTGCTTGCGGTCTTAATAATTTGAGGTTTTAAGGGATTTACATTCTGAAAACCCTAAATTATTAAAACCGCAATTAGCTGTTTGCGGTTTTAAAAATTTAGGGTTTTAAGGGTTTTACATTCTGAAAACCCTAAATTAATAAAACCGCAAATTGCTGTTTGCGGTTTTTAATAATTTAAGGTTTTAAGGGTTTTAGATTTTGAAAACCCTAAATTATTAAAACCGCAAATAGCTGTTTGCGGTTTTAATAATTTAGGGTTTTCAAAATGTAAAACCCTTAAAACCTTGAATTATTTAGACCGCAAATAGCTATTGGCGGTTTTAATAATTTAGGGTTTTCAAAATGTGAAACCTTTAAAACCTTAAATTATTAATAACGCAAACAGCTATTTGCGGTTTTAATAATTTAGGGTTTTCAGAATGTAAATCCCTTAAAACCTTAAATTATTAGGACCGCAAACAGCTATTTGCGGTTTTTATAATTTAGGGTTTTCAGAATGTAAAACCCTTAAAACCTTAAATTATTAAAAATACAAACAGCTATTTGCGGTTTTAATAATTTAGGGTTTTCAGAAAGTAAAACCCTTATAACCTTGAATTATTAAAAACGCAAACAGCTAATTGCGGTTTTAATAATTTAGGGTTTTCAAAATGTAAATCCCTTAAAACCTCAAATTATTAAAAACGCAAACAGCTATTTGCGGTTTTAATAATTTAGGGTTTTCAGAATGTAAAACCCTTAAAACCTTAAATTATTAAAACCACAAACAGCTATTTGCGGCTTTAATAATTTAGGGGTTTCAGAATGTAAAACACTTAAAACTATAAATTATTAAAAACGCAAACAGCTATTTGCGGTTTTAATAACTTAGGGTTTTCAGAATGTAATTCCCTTAAAACCTTAAATTATTAAGACCGCAAACAGCTATTTGCGGTTTTAATAACTTAGGGTTTTCAGAATGTAAATCCCTTAAAACCTTAAATTATTAAGACCGCAAACAGCTATTTGCTGTTTGTAAAATTTAGGGTTTTCAGAATGTCAAACTCTTAAAACTTTAAATTATTTAGACCGCAAACAGCTATTTGCGGTTTTATTAATTTAGGGTTTTCAGAATGTAAATCCCTTAAAACCTTAAATTATTATGACCGCAAACAGCAATTTGCGGTTTTAATAATTTAGGGTTTTCAAAATGTGAAACCCTTAAAACCCTAAAATATTAAAACCGCAAACAGCTATTTGCGGTTTTAATAACTTAGGGCTTTCGGAATGTAAAACCCTTAAAACCCTAAATTATTAAAACCGCAAACAGCTATTTGCGGGTTTAATAATTTAGGGTTTTCAAAATGTGAAACCCTTAAAACCTTAAATTATTAAAAACGCAAACAGCTATTTGCGGTTTTAATAATTTAGGGTTTTCAGAATGTAAATCCCTTATAACCTTGAATTATTAAAAACGCAAACAGCTAATTGCGGTTTTAATAATTTAGGGTTTTCAAAATGTAAATCCCTTAAAACCTCAAATTATTAAAAACGCAAACAGCTATTTGCGGTTTTAATAATTTAGGGTTTTCAGAATGTAAAACCCTTAAAACCTTAAATTATTAAAACCACAAACAGCTATTTGCGGCTTTAATAATTTAGGGGTTTCAGAATGTAAAACACTTAAAACTATAAATTATTAAAAACGCAAACAGCTATTTGCGGTTTTAATAACTTAGGGTTTTCAGAATGTAATTCCCTTAAAACCTTAAATTATTAAGACCGCAAACAGCTATTTGCGGTTTTAATAACTTAGGGTTTTCAGAATGTAAATCCCTTAAAACCTTAAATTATTAAGACCGCAAACAGCTATTTGCTGTTTGTAAAATTTAGGGTTTTCAGAATGTCAAACTCTTAAAACTTTAAATTATTTAGACCGCAAACAGCTATTTGCGGTTTTATTAATTTAGGGTTTTCAGAATGTAAATCCCTTAAAACCTTAAATTATTATGACCGCAAACAGCAATTTGCGGTTTTAATAATTTAGGGTTTTCAAAATGTGAAACCCTTAAAACCCTAAAATATTAAAACCGCAAACAGCTATTTGCGGTTTTAATAACTTAGGGCTTTCGGAATGTAAAACCCTTAAAACCCTAAATTATTAAAACCGCAAACAGCTATTTGCGGGTTTAATAATTTAGGGTTTTCAAAATGTGAAACCCTTAAAACCTTAAATTATTAAAAACGCAAACAGCTGTTTGCGGTTTTAATAATTTAGGGTTTTAAGGGATTTACATTCTGAAAACCCTAAATTATTTAAACCGCAAAAAGCTGTTTGCGTTTTTAATAATTTAAGGTTTTAAGGGATTTACATTCTGAAAACCCTAAATTATTAAAACCGCAAATAGCTGTTTGCGTTTTTAATAATTTAAGGTTTTAAGGGTTTCACATTTTGAAAACCCTAAATTATTAAACCCGCAAATAGCTGTTTGCGGTTTTAATAATTTAGGGTTTTAAGGGTTTTACATTCCGAAAGCCCTAAGTTATTAAAACCGCAAATAGCTGTTTGCGGTTTTAATATTTTAGGGTTTTAAGGGTTTCACATTTTGAAAACCCTAAATTATTAAAACCGCAAATTGCTGTTTGCGGTCATAATAATTTAAGGTTTTAAGGGATTTACATTCTGAAAACCCTAAATTAATAAAACCGCAAATAGCTGTTTGCGGTCTAAATAATTTAAAGTTTTAAGAGTTTGACATTCTGAAAACCCTAAATTTTACAAACAGCAAATAGCTGTTTGCGGTCTTAATAATTTAAGGTTTTAAGGGATTTACATTCTGAAAACCCTAAGTTATTAAAACCGCAAATAGCTGTTTGCGGTCTTAATAATTTAAGGTTTTAAGGGAATTACATTCTGAAAACCCTAAGTTATTAAAACCGCAAATAGCTGTTTGCGTTTTTAATAATTTATAGTTTTAAGTGTTTTACATTCTGAAACCCCTAAATTATTAAAGCCGCAAATAGCTGTTTGTGGTTTTAATAATTTAAGGTTTTAAGGGATTTACATTTTGAAAACCCTAAATTATTAAAACCGCAAATAGCTGTTTGCGTTTTTAATAATTTGAGGTTTTAAGGGATTTACATTTTGAAAACCCTAAATTATTAAAACCGCAATTAGCTGTTTGCGTTTTTAATAATTCAAGGTTATAAGGGTTTTACTTTCTGAAAACCCTAAATTATTAAAACCGCAAATAGCTGTTTGTATTTTTAATAATTTAAGGTTTTAAGGGTTTTACATTCTGAAAACCCTAAATTATAAAAACCGCAAATAGCTGTTTGCGGTCCTAATAATTTAAGGTTTTAAGGGATTTACATTCTGAAAACCCTAAATTATTAAAACCGCAAATAGCTGTTTGCGTTATTAATAATTTAAGGTTTTAAAGGTTTCACATTTTGAAAACCCTAAATTATTAAAACCGCCAATAGCTATTTGCGGTCTAAATAATTCAAGGTTTTAAGGGTTTTACATTTTGAAAACCCTAAATTATTAAAACCGCAAATAGCTGTTTGCGTTATTAATAATTTAAGGTTTTAAGGGATTTACATTCTGAAAACCCTAAATTATTAAAACCGCAATTAGCTGTTTGCGGTTTTAAAAATTTAGGGTTTTAAGGGTTTTACATTCTGAAAACCCTAAATTAATAAAACCGCAAATTGCTGTTTGCGGTTTTAAAAATTTAGGGTTTTAAGGGTTTTACATTTTGAAAACCCTAAATTATTAAAACCGCAAATAGCTGCTTGCGGTCTTAATAATTTGAGGTTTTAAGGGATTTACATTCTGAAAACCCTAAATTATTAAAACCGCAAATAGCTGTTTGCGGTTTTAAAAATTTAGGGTTTTAAGGGTTTTACATTTTGAAAACCCTAAATTATTAAAACCGCAAATAGCTGCTTGCGGTCTTAATAATTTATGGTTTTAAGGGATTTACATTCTGAAAACCCTAAATTATTTAAACCGCAAATAGCTGTTTGCGTTTTTAATAATTTAAGGTTTTAAGGGATTAACATTTTGAAAACCCTAAATTATTAAAACCGCAAATAGCTGTTTGCGGTCTTAATAATTCAAGGTTTTAAGGGTTTCACATTTTGAAAACCCTGAATTATCAAAACCGCAAATAGCTGTTTGCGTTTTTAATAATTTAAGGTTTTAAGGGTTTTACATTTTGAAAACCCTAAATTATTAAAACCGCAAATAGCTGCTTGCGGTCTTAATATATTGAGGTTTTAAGGGATTTACATTCTGAAAACCCTAAATTATTAAAACCGCAAATAGCTGTTTGCGGTTTTAAAAATTTAGGGTTTTAAGGGTTTTACATTTTGAAAACCCTAAATTATTAAAACCGCAAATAGCTGCTTGCGGTCTTAATAATTTATGGTTTTAAGGGATTAACATTTTGAAAACCCTAAATTATTAAAACCGCAAATAGCTGTTTGCGGTCTTAATAATTCAAGGTTTTAAGGGTTTCACATTTTGAAAACCCTGAATTATCAAAACCGCAAATAGCTGTTTGTGTTTTTAATAATTTAAGGTTTTAAGGGTTTCACATTTTGAAAACCCTGAATTATCAAAACCGCAAACAGCAGTTTGCGGTCTTAATAATTTGAGGTTTTAAGAGATTTACATTCTGAAAACCCTAAATTATTAAAACCGCAAATAGCTGTTTGCGTTTTTAAAAATTTGAGGTTTTAAGGGATTTACATTCTGAAAACCCTAAATTATTAAAACCGCAAATAGCAGTTTGCGGTCTTAATAATTTGAGGTTTTAAGGGATTTACATTCTGAAAACCCTAAATTATTAAAACCGCAAATAGCAGTTTGCGGTCTTAATAATTCGAGGTTTTAAGAGATTTACATTCTGAAAACCCTAAATTATTAAAACCGCAAATAGCTGTTTGCGTTTTTAAAAATTTGAGGTTTTAAGGGATTTACATTCTGAAAACCCTAAATTATTAGAACCGCAAATAGCTGTTTGCGGTTTTAATAGATTAGAATTTTAAGGGTTTTACATTCTGAAAACCCTAAATTCTTAAAACCGCAAATAGCTGTTTGCGGTCTAAATAATTTAAGGTTTTAAGGGTTTTACATTCCGAAAGCCCTAAAATTTTAAAACCGCAAATAGCTGTTTGCGTTTTTAATAATTTAAGGTTTTAAGGGTTTTAGATTTTGAAAACCCTAAATTATTAAAACCGCAAATAGCTGTTTGCGGTTTTAATAATTTAGGGTTTTAAGGGATTTACATTCTGAAAACCCTAAATTATTTAAACCGCAAAAAGCTGTTTGCGTTTTTAATAATTTAAGGTTTTAAGGGATTTACATTCTGAAAACCCTAAATTATTAAAACCGCAAATAGCTGTTTGCGTTTTTAATAATTTAAGGTTTTAAGGGTTTCACATTTTGAAAACCCTAAATTATTAAACCCGCAAATAGCTGTTTGCGGTTTTAATAATTTAGGGTTTTAAGGGATTTACATTTTAATAATTTAAGGTTTTGCGTTTTTAATAATTTAAGGTTTTAAGGGATTTACATTCTGAAAACCCTAAATTATTAAAACCGCAAATAGCTGTTTGCGTTTTTAATAATTTAAGGTTTTAAGGGTTTCACATTCCGAAAGCCCTAAATTTCTAAAACCGCAAATAGCTGTTTGCGGTCTTAATAATTCAAGGTTTTAAGGGATTTACATTCTGAAAACCCTAAGTTATTAAAACCGCAAAAAGCTGTTTGCGTTTTTAATAATTTAAGGTTTTAAGGGATTTACATTTTGAAAACCCTAAGTTATTAAAACCGCAAATAGCTGTTTGCGGTTTTAATATTTTAGGGTTTTAAGGGATTTACATCCTGAAACCCCTAATTTATTTAAACCGCAAAAAGCTGTTTGCGTTTTTAATAATTTAAGGTTTTAAGGGTTTTAGATTTTGAAAACCCTAAATTATTAAAACCGCAAATAGCTGTTTGCGGTCTTAATAATTCAAGGTTTTAAGGGTTTCACATTTTGAAAACCCTGAATTATCAAAACCGCAAATAGCTGTTTGTGTTTTTAATAATTTAAGGTTTTAAGGGTTTCACATTTTGAAAACCCTGAATTATCAAAACCGCAAACAGCAGATTGCGGTCTTAATAATTTGAGGTTTTAAGAGATTTACATTCTGAAAACCCTAAATTATTAAAACCGCAAATAGCTGTTTGCGTTTTTAAAAATTTGAGGTTTTAAGGGATTTACATTCTGAAAACCCTAAATTATTAAAACCGCAAATAGCAGTTTGCGGTCTTAATAATTTGAGGTTTTAAGGGATTTACATTCTGAAAACCCTAAATTATTAAAACCGCAAATAGCAGTTTGCGGTCTTAATAATTCGAGGTTTTAAGAGATTTACATTCTGAAAACCCTAAATTATTAAAACCGCAAATAGCTGTTTGCGTTTTTAAAAATTTGAGGTTTTAAGGGATTTACATTCTGAAAACCCTAAATTATTAAAACCGCAAATAGCTGTTTGCGGTTTTAATAGATTAGAATTTTAAGGGTTTTACATTCTGAAAACCCTAAATTCTTAAAACCGCAAATAGCTGTTTGCGGTCTAAATAATTTAAGGTTTTAAGGGTTTTACATTCCGAAAGCCCTAAAATTTTAAAACCGCAAATAGCTGTTTGCGTTTTTAATAATTTAAGGTTTTAAGGGTTTTAGATTTTGAAAACCCTAAATTATTAAAACCGCAAATAGCTGTTTGCGGTTTTAATAATTTAGGGTTTTAAGGGATTTACATTCTGAAAACCCTAAATTATTTAAACCGCAAAAAGCTGTTTGCGTTTTTAATAATTTAAGGTTTTAAGGGATTTACATTCTGAAAACCCTAAATTATTAAAACCGCAAATAGCTGTTTGCGTTTTTAATAATTTAAGGTTTTAAGGGTTTCACATTTTGAAAACCCTAAATTATTAAACCCGCAAATAGCTGTTTGCGGTTTTAATAATTTAGGGTTTTAAGGGATTTACATTTTAATAATTTAAGGTTTTGCGTTTTTAATAATTTAAGGTTTTAAGGGATTTACATTCTGAAAACCCTAAATTATTAAAACCGCAAATAGCTGTTTGCGTTTTTAATAATTTAAGGTTTTAAGGGTTTCACATTCCGAAAGCCCTAAATTTCTAAAACCGCAAATAGCTGTTTGCGGTCTTAATAATTCAAGGTTTTAAGGGATTTACATTCTGAAAACCCTAAGTTATTAAAACCGCAAAAAGCTGTTTGCGTTTTTAATAATTTAAGGTTTTAAGGGATTTACATTTTGAAAACCCTAAGTTATTAAAACCGCAAATAGCTGTTTGCGGTTTTAATATTTTAGGGTTTTAAGGGATTTACATCCTGAAACCCCTAATTTATTTAAACCGCAAAAAGCTGTTTGCGTTTTTAATAATTTAAGGTTTTAAGGGTTTTAGATTTTGAAAACCCTAAATTATTAAAACCGCAAATAGCTGTTTGCGGTTTTAATAATTTAGGGTTTTCAAAATGTAAAACCCTTAAAACCTTGAATTATTTAGACCGCAAATAGCTATTGGCGGTTTTAATAATTTAGGGTTTTCAAAATGTGAAACCTTTAAAACCTTAAATTATTAATAACGCAAACAGCTATTTGCGGTTTTAATAATTTAGGGTTTTCAGAATGTAAATCCCTTAAAACCTTGAATTATTTAGACCGCAAATAGCTATTGGCGGTTTTAATAATTTAGGGTTTTCAAAATGTGAAACCTTTAAAACCTTAAATTATTAATAACGCAAACAGCTATTTGCGGTTTTAATAATTTAGGGTTTTCAGAATGTAAAACCCTTAAAACCTTAAATTATTAAAAATACAAACAGCTATTTGCGGTTTTAATAATTTAGGGTTTTCAGAAAGTAAAACCCTTATAACCTTGAATTATTAAAAACGCAAACAGCTAATTGCGGTTTTAATAATTTAGGGTTTTCAAAATGTAAATCCCTTAAAACCTCAAATTATTAAAAACGCAAACAGCTATTTGCGGTTTTAATAATTTAGGGTTTTCAGAATGTAAAACCCTTAAAACCTTAAATTATTAAAACCACAAACAGCTATTTGCGGCTTTAATAATTTAGGGGTTTCAGAATGTAAAACACTTAAAACTATAAATTATTAAAAACGCAAACAGCTATTTGCGGTTTTAATAACTTAGGGTTTTCAGAATGTAATTCCCTTAAAACCTTAAATTATTAAGACCGCAAACAGCTATTTGCGGTTTTATTAATTTAGGGTTTTCAGAATGTAAATCCCTTAAAACCCTAAATTATTAAAACCGCAAATTGCTGTTTGCGGTCATAATAATTTAAGGTTTTAAGGGATTTACATTCTGAAAACCCTAAATTAATAAAACCGCAAATAGCTGTTTGCGGTCTAAATAATTTAAAGTTTTAAGAGTTTGACATTCTGAAAACCCTGAATTTTACAAACAGCAAATAGCTGTTTGCGGTCTTAATAATTTAAGGTTTTAAGGGATTTACATTCTGAAAACCCTAAGTTATTAAAACCGCAAATAGCTGTTTGCGGTCTTAATAATTTAAGGTTTTAAGGGAATTACATTCTGAAAACCCTAAGTTATTAAAACCGCAAATAGCTGTTTGCGTTTTTAATAATTTATAGTTTTAAGTGTTTTACATTCTGAAACCCCTAAATTATTAAAGCCGCAAATAGCTGTTTGTGGTTTTAATAATTTAAGGTTTTAAGGGTTTTACATTCTGAAAACCCTAAATTATTAAAACCGCAAATAGCTGTTTGCGTTTTTAATAATTTGAGGTTTTAAGGGATTTACATTTTGAAAACCCTAAATTATTAAAACCGCAATTAGCTGTTTGCGTTTTTAATAATTCAAGGTTATAAGGGTTTTACTTTCTGAAAACCCTAAATTATTAAAACCGCAAATAGCTGTTTGTATTTTTAATAATTTAAGGTTTTAAGGGTTTTACATTCTGAAAACCCTAAATTATAAAAACCGCAAATAGCTGTTTGCGGTCCTAATAATTTAAGGTTTTAAGGGATTTACATTCTGAAACCCCTAAATTATTAAAGCCGCAAATAGCTGTTTGTGGTTTTAATAATTTAAGGTTTTAAGGGTTTTACATTCTGAAAACCCTAAATTATTAAAACCGCAAATAGCTGTTTGCGTTATTAATAATTTAAGGTTTTAAAGGTTTCACATTTTGAAAACCCTAAATTATTAAAACCGCCAATAGCTATTTGCGGTCTAAATAATTCAAGGTTTTAAGGGTTTTACATTTTGAAAACCCTAAATTATTAAAACCGCAAATAGCTGTTTGCGTTATTAATAATTTAAGGTTTTAAGGGATTTACATTCTGAAAACCCTAAATTATTAAAACCGCAATTAGCTGTTTGCGGTTTTAAAAATTTAGGGTTTTAAGGGTTTTACATTCTGAAAACCCTAAATTAATAAAACCGCAAATTGCTGTTTGCGGTTTTAAAAATTTAGGGTTTTAAGGGTTTTACATTTTGAAAACCCTAAATTATTAAAACCGCAAATAGCTGCTTGCGGTCTTAATAATTTGAGGTTTTAAGGGATTTACATTCTGAAAACCCTAAATTATTAAAACCGCAAATAGCTGTTTGCGGTTTTAAAAATTTAGGGTTTTAAGGGTTTTACATTTTGAAAACCCTAAATTATTAAAACCGCAAATAGCTGCTTGCGGTCTTAATAATTTATGGTTTTAAGGGATTTACATTCTGAAAACCCTAAATTATTAAAACCGCAATTAGCTGTTTGCGGTTTTAAAAATTTAGGGTTTTAAGGGTTTTACATTCTGAAAACCCTAAATTAATAAAACCGCAAATAGCTGTTTGCGGTTTTAAAAATTTAGGGTTTTAAGGGTTTTACATTTTGAAAACCCTAAATTATTAAAACCGCAAATAGCTGCTTGCGGTCTTAATAATTTGAGGTTTTAAGGGATTTACATTCTGAAAACCCTAAATTATTAAAACCGCAAATAGCTGTTTGCGGTTTTAAAAATTTAGGGTTTTAAGGGTTTTACATTTTGAAAACCCTAAATTATTAAAACCGCAAATAGCTGCTTGCGGTCTTAATAATTTATGGTTTTAAGGGATTTACATTCTGAAAACCCTAAATTATTTAAACCGCAAATAGCTGTTTGCGTTTTTAATAATTTAAGGTTTTAAGGGATTAACATTTTGAAAACCCTAAATTATTAAAACCGCAAATAGCTGTTTGCGGTCTTAATAATTCAAGGTTTTAAGGGTTTTACGTTCTGAAAACCCTAAATTATTAAAACCGCAAATAGCTGTTTGCGTTTTTAATAATTTAAGGTTTTAAGGGTTTCACATTTTGAAAACCCTGAATTATCAAAACCGCAAATAGCAGTTTGCGGTCTTAATAATTTGAGGTTTTAAGGGATTTACATTCTGAAAACCCTAAATTATTAAAACCGCAAATAGCAGTTTGCGGTCTTAATAATTCGAGGTTTCAAGAGATTTACATTCTGAAAACCCTAAATTATTAAAACCGCAAATAGCTGTTTGCGTTTTTAATAATTTGAGGTTTTAAGGGATTTACATTCTGAAAACCCTAAATTATTAAAACCGCAAATAGCAGTTTGCGGTCTTAATAATTTGAGGTTTTAAGAGATTTACATTCTGAAAACCCTAAATTATTAAAACCGCAAAGAGCTGTTTGCGTTTTTAAAAATTTGAGGTTTTAAGGGATTTACATTCTGAAAACCCTAAATTATTAAAACCGCAAATAGCTGTTTGCGGTTTTAAAAATTTAGGGTTTTAAGGGTTTTACATTCTGAAAACCCTAAAATATTAAAACCGCAAATAGCTGTTTGCGGTCTAAATAATTTAAGGTTTTAAGGGTTTTACACTTTGAAAACCCTAAATTATTAAAACCGCAAATAGCAGTTTGCGGTCTTAATAATTTGAGGTTTTACATTCTGAAAACCCTAAATTATTAAAACCGCAAATAGCTGTTTGCGTTTTTAATAATTTGAGGTTTTAAGGGATTTACATTCTGAAAACCCTAAATTATTAAAACCGCAAATAGCTGTTTGCGTTTTTTAATAATTTAAGGTTTTAAGGGTTTCACATTTTGAAAACCCTAAATTTTTAAAACCGCAAATAGCTGCTTGCGGTCTTAATAATTTAAGGTTTTAAGGGATTTACATTCTGAAAACCCTAAATTATTTAAACCGCAAATAGCTGTTTGCGTTTTTAAAAATTTGAGGTTTTAAGGGTTTTAGATTTTGAAAACCCTAAATTATTAAAACCGCAAATAGCTGCTTGCGGTCTTAATAATTTAAGGTTTTAAGGGATTTACATTCTGAAAACCCTAAATTAATAAAACCGCAAATAGCTGTTTGCGGTCTAAATAATTTAAAGTTTTATGAGTTTGACATTCTCACACTCACACTCACACTCACACTCACACTCACACTCACACTCCCACTCACACTCACACTCACACTCACACTCACACTCACACTCACACTCACACTAACACTCACACTCACACTCACACTCACACATTTTAGCATGATCGCACAAAAATTAACGGTCCCTTGTTTTTTTCAAAATTGTCTAACACCATCATAAAAAAACCTTTGTAGCTGATTTCTCCGGAATTATAAAATTTTGACTGGTTTCCGAAATATTGCGTTATAGCTGTCGCCAAACTGAAATCGTGCCAATAAAATAAAATGTTCAAGTGATGCTCTGTTGGTATGGGAAATTCGTAGTCTAATCATGTTCGACAGAGCATGCTTTGCGTGTTTCCGCAATTAGCATAAGATTTCGGTTTGGCGACAGCTATACGTAGAAAAACGCCAGTTTTAGATTTGTTGTCAGATCAACCCAAAACATTATTATTGCTATTTAGAATGAAAAAGTGCAAGATTGTTGCAGAAATCCAAAATCTGAATTTGAATAGGATAACGCGAATTTGATTAAATTTCCTTAATGAATATTTCTTTATCAGTTCTACTTGATTTGACTCTACATTTAGCATAGAGAGTGACAAAAATGGTAATCATCCAGTTGGCCAATCGCCTTTCTCATTCTTTTCTTTATCTTCCTCCTGAGTGGTGATGGCCAACAATCCCAGTAAGAGTGAGTTTTTTAGAGTTGCTTTTAAACCTTAATCCGCTTTCAGACAGCAGATGGGGAGCGCGGCCTCCTCCGCTCACTGAACTCAAGCAGCTGATCGACAACGAGATGAAGAGCTGCAAAAGCGAACCTTCGCTCCAGGAGCATCAGCTGGCTCAAATTTGCTCCGAGAAGAACAAGAAACCCGTCGAGGGAAACGAGCAGCTCTATCTGACTGCGGCGAAGGAACTGCAGGAATCGGAGTTAACTGTGAGGCAGTTGACCGAGGCTTTGGCTGCAACCTCGAAGAAATTGGAGGATTCGGAGAAGGCGAATGGAGCACTCAAATCCTCCAACCTGGTGAGTCTTGCTGCTTCCTCTTCTTTCCCTTTAGGTAGGGGCCGCAGAAGTGCGCACAGCAGTGCAGCCCGAAATGTTAAGAAAATATGGTTTCAGTCGCTCTCCCGCGTATTATTTTTTATTTCGTTTTTCTGAACAATGAATCCGACGTAAAAGAACACGACAAATCCGATGAAATTATTTTTAAACCGATGTCTTGTGGGCCAAAAATCATGATTTTTTGGTTTTTTGACCATTAAAAACAGCTTAAGCACGAAGCGCGACCGATTTTGAATTAAATGATTACTCAACTTATTTTACATACCAGGGGTTACGGCCCGCCTTCGGCGGTCCTCACTCCTGGCTCCTCGCGGCCTTCGGCCGCTCGTCGGGGGCTTCGCCCCCGAATGGGCGTTAGGCGGCCTGCGGCCGCAGATTCGTGGCCTTCGGCCACTCAGTAAGGCGGCCTGCGGCCGCACGGATTCGCGGCCTTCGGCCGCTCAATTCGACGGCCTGTGGCCTTGCTGCTAAACCGCTGGCCGAAGCTGGGAACCAACCCATTGGAAATGATCAGCTGCGCACTTAGGCTAATTCTGTCCTTTCCCTTCCTTCCGTGGAGGTACGCCCACGTTTTGATGAAAGATAACTGGAATTAGGAGACGCAGACACGTAGCGCAGTCTGGCGGCGGACACCATGACATATAAACGGACACGACTTCCCAATTGTTAGAGGTGGATACTTGCCCAAAAAACTCAAAAATCCGTTCGTGCAGAAAAAAATTACGCCGAATTTTAACATTTGCGGCGCTCCCATTCGTCGCAGAATCACGTTTGGTAGCATTATTAGTGCGCATTGTACTTATGTAAGTGTTTTTGTTATTTTAAGATAGTAAAACTTGAGAAAACCACTTTTGTTTTGCAGCGAAACAATTTTAAAAGAAGTCAACTTTCAAGCGTTCTTTGGATTTCCCTTATGTGTGCGCAATTCAGGCCCGGAGCGCTCAAGGTGTTTTAAACTTATGAAATTACTATTAAAACTTATGAAATTACTATTAAGTAGGGTTACTTGGCTCGCTACCGCTCGCCAAGCGCGCCGTAGCCGGGGGGGGGGGGGGGGGGGGGATGGGGGGGCGCAGTGTTTATAGCTGCAAGAAAAGCTGGCTTACATCCTATTTGTCATGGCATATTCGTGAAAAAATATTTCTGAAAAATTTCCGCGGTGAGAAATTGTTGAGTTTTCAATTATATCAAATTTCTGTCTGTTTAACAAAAGCATTGTTTTTAAACCCAGAAAACGAAAAGATCCAATTTTCCGCAAAATCCTTTTGGTTTGAGCTTTTGCATCTGGAGGGACCCATCCAAGTACTAACTGGGCCCAACGTTGCTTGACTTGCCAGATCGGACGGGATGGCGTCCTATAGGCGTCCAACCAAAAAAACAAAAGCTCTAAAAAAATTTTAAAAAATTTGATTTTAGCTTTTATTCATTTTTAACATAACAGTCGCATCCGTGTGTAGTTTATCCTCCTTCCGTTTCCAATTTTAATTTTTTCGGATCACTTTCGCATTTTAGCATTTTCTGGCATTTTTAGGTACCTGTTAGTCATGCAACGTTACGATTAAGGGTCTCATTTTCTGAGTGCTCTCAATTTAGGTTGTATAGTCAATTTCCAACAAAGAGTCGACGACTTTTCACCGACCTTGATTTAGACTCGTATTTAACCAGTAACAGATTGAGACATTGAAGTGAATCAAACTTTAACAAGCGAAACAGCACAGTAAAAGAGGAGTGCGCAGACAATTAAGAAATCGCGGCGGGACCAAATGTACCTAGTCCTTTAAAAAAAACCCTTTTCCTTGACTCTTTTTTGGAAACGCACTATACTTGTTCATCCTACAAAGCACAGCCCATTCCTTACGAAAACTGACCAATTGGCATCTGGTCAAATGTGCTACTTCGTCACACGAAAATCGTATTTTGTTGTTTATCTCGGCTCTCGTTGATTTTCAGAAGTTCGTCAAGAATAATTTTTGAAGCATTTTTAAGTGTATATCTTTCTGTTAACACAGAAATAGCAAAATCGAAAATTTCATTGTGACATCATTAATTTTGGATCTTGGCTCCTATTGCGAAATCCGTTTTTATTTTTCCTATTGCGAAATCCGAAGGCCCGGAGCGCTCACGGTGTTTTAAATTTATGAATTTATTGTTAATTCTCTTTCGTTTAATGTATAATTGAGCCAATTTCACTCGCGCAAACATATAAAAATATAATTTTAAAGTGTATTATTTATCAAATTTAAGCGGTTTTCGCGCTCCAATGCCAAATCCCTTTCTCGGAGCAATTTTGAAAACAGTTAATTAAACGTGCATTTTAATTACTCTGGGGTTCATTTTGGTGCCAAAATCGTATAAAAATACGGTTACTCATTACAATACCAAAATCCTCCAATTTTCTTCAATTGGAGGGATTTTGCATTCAACCAAGTTTCTGTCCGGTGTTTAGCGGTGCCTGTGCACTCTGCCGAGAATGAACCCGCCCAACCACGGCTGTAATTGAAAAACGGGATTGTAATAGAGGCATTCAAAATGGAATATCTCGTTTTGTTGTGGATGAAATTTCACAGTGTAAACAAGAAAAGTTTAAGTTGGAGTATCATCTGTTTAAATAGTTACATAAAAAGTCGAAATTCTCAAATATAATTTATGGTCTGCGGTCCCTAACTTTAGGTTTGTTACATTTTAAACTGGTTGCTTTTAGAAGTTGCTCAAGAACAGTGTTCAGTTGATGGATGAAAACTTCGTAGGTGTCTTTCCTAGACCACGATAAATTTATTTTAGAAGCTCAAGCAGAACATGAGCAAGTGTAAGTCGAACGAGAACACTCTAGCCATCAAGGGAGGCGTCACGGCCTTTACGGCCCTGAGTGTCGCCCTGAACAAGGTCGAGGGCAATTCCGTTCCCACCAGTGTTAGGAAGGCCACAGACTATTCCACTACCAATATGCCAAAGGTATAATGGAGTTCATAATTGTGTGCAGGGATGCTATACTTCAGGATCATATCGCTCTCGTTATCAACAGTGCTTTCTTCGAGGCTTTTGGAGAGGAGAAGATCACTGTGACCGAAGAAAACATCTTCAACGTGTGTGACAGTCTGAAGGCAGAGTTCAACCTCAATAGCATTAGTGTGCGATACGGCCTCCTCTTCATCGCCATGCTGGGTCATCAGGACCTTCTCTCCGATCTGTGCGAACTCAACGTAAGTTATAATGTAGCAACTAATTTGTTTTTTGCAGCATGATCTTGGCAAGACGGACCTTGCGCGTTTGATCAAAATCAACCAGGACCCGGACTTTGCCGAGATGATCGTTGCCGCGGTGACTTCTCCGTGGTCCACGGAGGAGTTCAAGGAGGTATAATTCCTTTTGAAAAAGGGATGTAACGTTCTGTTTTAGGCTATCATTTTGAGGAACCCGCCCACCAACCGAGACTGATCTCATTTCACCAACTCGTAGTCTCTCTTCTACTCGTGACAAGCTATGCCTCCGGGCCAACAACGCCATGCTCTGCGAATTCGAGCAGTCCTCCGCACACTTCCACGTGCGTCAATAGATTGAGTTCTATTGTATAAAATAAAAATATTGATGAACCTTGCTTTTTCAACTGCTGCTTTGGCATTTATTAATTGATCTGTTTTTGTTGTTGGTATAATTCTGTCGCGGTAATTGTTGTGTTTCAGTTAATTGTCACTATTTTGTGTTTATCTAAAAGTTTTTTCTGCAAAGCTGAATCTTTTTTTCGTTTAATTTTACTGTTTGTAACGTATTTTGTGTTTTTGGATAATATGAAAGAGATGCTTCATTTCTTTGAAGAAAAACAAAACCCTGTAACAAAAAAAAGAGAAAGATTCAGTTGTGTGTCGTTCAAAGTTTCAAATGGGAAGTTTAACAAAATCTTCCATTTCCGCTTTTTTCCTCATACCCTATCATTTTTTTTGCGATGAGATTTTAACTATTTTTTAACTCTGAAAGGCAATTTTATCCGATTTCAAAAGATTTCCACAATATTCTCAAAATTCAAATCGAATCCCGAAAATACAGTTTTGCGTTATCAACGTTATCAAGACCACAACTCAAAAACTTGGAATATTTCCTAATTTCAATTACCATCAAATGCAATTAGCATTAGAATGTTAAGTGCGACAGCCACTTTTCTTTCATTTGCCAAAAGTCATCTGAGAGGCTTTGAACGTTTTCTAACAAAACGCAATTTCTCTGGAATACGGTGGTTTTTCAACTCGATTACAGTTGTTTTTTCAGGTTTTGTTTCAATGTTTTATACTACTATTGTGGAGTGGTGATTTTTTATTTGATGTTTGTTCATTTTCTACTATAACAAACATAATTTCATCTTCAGTCGATTACCGTAAGTTCTTCACTAAATGCAGTAATTGAATCCGAATACTGTAATTTTTCCCGTTTTCTTAAAATCTGTAAATTTCCGTTTGCTCGTGTTATTCTTTTTTGAAACGAATAACTTTAACATTTCATAAACTTAACGTTTAACTTAATAAGCGGAAACATTAAGGGGTTGCCTAAATAAGTAATTTTTGTAAAATTCGTTTTCTTTAATTTCTTAATCTTTAATTCGTTAAAAAATTCGTAAAATTCGCACTTTGTTTAGCAAATTTTCGGTTGTATCGCGAAATTTCTAAATGTTTTTATAATAAAAGTTGAACTTTTTATGTGAACTCTGATTTATTGCGATTTAAAAATTAAGAGCAATGCAAAATGAGAAATGTTTCCCAAAAAGCCGCTCGGTCCCCCCAAACAATTCAGTTAAGCACCCCACTTCAGGTGCAGCTAATTCAGATAAACACCCCATGAAATTTATTTCAGCCCCCCATAACTGAGTATCCAATGCCTAACGCTTTATTGTTATCAGCTAAGTTTTTGTGTTTTTTAAGATTGTGAATTTTATTTCACTTTTATTTTTTATCATTTTTTAAATAGTGTTATGATTAGTTAAAATCAATTATATTATTAAAATTCACCTATTTTAGTTATTTACATATATTTGATCGTTTTATCACTAGTTTTCCTCATTTAAGTTACACACCATGGCCATTTTTATTGATTAAACTATTTATTTTTCTAAATTTGGCTAAATGACTAAGGAATGGACCGATAATAATTCTGCCTAGGATTTTCTTCGTAATTTTCGGTGTGGATTTGTCATTTACCTTTTTATTTTCTTTTTTTTTCGATTTGTCATAAAAACAAAAAAGCGTTTTGACGCTTTTTTGCGTTTTAACGCTTTTTTGTTTTTGTGACAAAATCACAATAAAAAAATTTAAAAAGTTAAGGTGTTGGGTATGCACTGAATGAATTTTTTAATTGCTTTCCCGTCATTATTGTTCTTAACATAGATTTTTAATATTTAACATTGAATTTAACACAAATAGACCACAAACCTTTTTTATCACGACCTCGTTTGCATGTAAGAAAAAATAAACTTCATTATGAGTTTTCCTTACATTCAAATGTGGTCGTAATTAGAAATCTGAGTGTCGGTTTGTGGTGAATTTGTGCTACAAGGGTTACTGTAGGTGCCCAAATGCTAAGAAATTTCAACATTCACCAAATTTCAATTTGAAAAAATGCATTTTGTGTTTCTTTGTGTCGTTACTAGAATTATTTGTGCTACAAGTTTTTAACACTTTTTTCACTCACCATCTTACGATGCTCATAAAATTTGTCTGTCCAAAAATTTGCAACATGGAACCGAAACGTCCACGACGGCCACGACGGCAACTGTGATTTTCAAACCTTGTATGATTTCAAATAAAGTTGTGTGAAATTCAAATAAATAAAGGTTTCAATTTTGTGCAATTCTTGCCGTGATAGTTTGAATAAAACACAATAATTATTTTTTTTTTGCTAAAATGATGTTCTTTCGGTTTCGGAGAAATGAAAGAAAAGTGGCTTCCGCAATTAACATTCTAATGCTAATTGCATTTGATCGTAATTGAAATTAGGAAATATTCCTATTTTTTGGGTTGTGGTCTTGATAACACAAAACTGGATTTTTTGAATAAAATTTGAATTTTAGCAATTTTGTGGGAAATTTTTGAAATGTCGTTTCTGAGCTGAAAATGGTTAAAATTTCGACGTATAATTATAGTTTTTTTTGGATATTATCGTTTTAAAGGCTTTTCACAGACTCTAGGGCCAAAAAAGGCAGTTGGCGGTTGCTGAATAACACAGTTCTCGGCCGATATAAAACTCTTGAATAACAACCTTCGACCGATGAAAAAAGCGGCCTTCGGCTGCAGAACAACATGGCCAACAACCGATTGAAAAGGCGGCCTTCGGCCGCTTAGCAACATGGCCATCGACCGATCAAAAAGGCGCTGCCGCAGAACAACAGGGCCTTCGGCCGGACAAAAAGGCGGCCTGTGGCCGCAGAGCAGAACCTGGTTAGTTTTTAATCGGCCTTGGATTTCCCCCAATTTGGATTCATTGGATTTCCCCCAAGTTTCAATCGACTGATCGTAGAATCGACCAGGAAAGGGTAATATGAGTTTTTCATCTTCTGCATACTCAAAATGTATAAGAAACTGTTATTTTTAACCAAATTCATCATGGTGAATGTTCACAGTTTCGTTTAACCATTTATTCTTCATTTTGCTACGTTTATGACTAAAAATTGGGTGATTACTGCAGATTTTCCTTTTCATTGTATTTCAGAGACAAACGTAAAGGCGCTTAAAATATCCCAGTTATCAGTTTCAGCTGTGGGTACTGTAGTAAGCCTAATTTTGGATTTACATTTCTTATTCATTTCATTTTCTCAAACAGCCCTCTTTGCTGTTTTACACAAAAAAAATGGGTCAATCGATTGAATTTCGGATCATAAAAGCAAATGTTGCCATTTAATCAAGCATGCGAGTTATGTACCTGAGGTTAGGGACCGCAGACCAACATTTAAAAATACATTTTTGGATTTTTAATTTCGATATAACGCAAGATAAGTTCATAACTTAAACTTTTTCTTTTTACAGTTTGAAATTTCATCCAAAACGAAGCGAGATATTCCACTTTGAATGCCCGAATTTGAACCCGATTTTTTGCATTGTCGCCGTGGTTGGGCGGGGTCTGTCTGACCGGGCACAAGCTCTGCTAAACAACGGACATACATTCTGCCTGGATGCGGAATACATCTGTTTAAGAGAATTTATAGTATGTATGTTTTAAATGGGTTTTTCTCGTATTTTTGGTACCAAATTCATCTCAGAAATAATTAAAATACAGGTTTAAATAGCCGTTTTCAAAAAGGCTCTGGATACGGTATTTGGCAATAGAGCGCGGATAGTCGCCAATTTTGTATAAACTTGTATATTTAAAATTAATTTGCGAGCGACTGCAAGGATGGAATTTTCTATATTCCTTCCTTAAATAAAGCAAAAAATCCAAATTATCGGAAAATATAACGATAATGAGTGCTACGCGTCTGTATCTCACTTAATCGACCAAAATGCAAAAACGCATAGAAAGTAGTGGTTGGATTCGGACAACGTATGAACACCCTAACGGTTATTTTTTAGAGTTTACTGTTTTCTAACAATCAAAACACTTCAGAGAACCCGAAGAATACCAAAAACATGCTACACATGCCTCCACACTTGAATAAGAGTGGTATAAACAACAAAATCCGTTGTAATTTTTTTGTGCAAGAACGAATTTTTGATTTTATTTTTTTATTTCATTAAAATAGTTTTACTTCGAAGAAAATTGATATGAGAATTCATGCTATCGCTATGGTTCGTGAGTAATGGTCAAAAATCTCCAAAAAGAGCGATTTTCGGCAAGATGCAGTCAACAATTCGCCAAAAGAGCACTTCAATTGGTTTTCTCGTGCAATTTTACCCCATATTCTTTGCTTAAATAGTCGAAAAGGAGAAAAATGCGCGCGCGAGCATTGAGAACCATATTTTCTTACCATTTCGGATTCCCCCGCCTGGGCCACCTCTGCGGTGCCTACCTGAGGTTCACACAAAAATTGACTGTAAATATGGTGTAATTTATAAAATCAAGGTAATCAACCAATTGGATCTCCTATCATAAACAATTTGATTTTTTCTGATGCTTTTGCTTTTCTACTGTTTTTTTTTCAATTTTCCTTGTTTACGTTCACAATCATTTTATCATCTAGTTCTGTAAGTTTTCGCTTTTTTGGTTACTAGCGTGTTTCTTGAAAAAGTAAGCTTTTGTCTTTCCATCCATTTGCGCCATTTATCCCAGAAAACGAAACCAATTGCCCGCACACCAAAACTCGGGGGATCGAACTGGGGTCAATTCGGATTACCAGTCCGACCGACCTCTTAGCATACATTGTCAAGCTCCGCCAAAAGCGGCGGTAGGGGCGTCGCAATTTTAAGATTTCGGCAAATTTGTTAAAGAAGGAGGCCCGTCGCATATTTTTGAATTTTTCGATAATTATGGGGACCGTCGCAAAATGGACCCCCGCGGTTGGGTGCTCAAGTACGCCTCTTAGCCACTCGGCCGTGAAAAACATACAGAATTTATAAGGGCTTCGAATCCTCTTTAATATGCACATGTTTTGCACAATTAGATCTACGTTTCGCAACAAAAAGAACTTTAAAATGTTAACTTTGAAAAGTTCCATTTAAAAAAAAGTATGTTATAGTCTGTTTCCTAACTATGGGTCACATAACAACAGCTAAATTTTGGAACACAGTAGAGACGAAACGAAAAGACGACGACGGGCCCGATCGCCCAGACCGCCCAGGCCCCAAGCGAGCGCGTAACCCTTGAACCACCGAGTTCCATTTAAAAAAAAGTATGTTAAAAATACTCGGGCCAGCCGCTTTCTCAAATTTTCTCGGCCCGGCCTTGACTAGTTGGTTTTGATCTAATTTGAAAAAAAAAATGAATTGGGTCGATAGAGAGATATAAGAACATATACTAAGAAATTTACAACAAAAATATTTACAAAAATTCGAACAGCATAAAATGAGTTAGAGAAGAGTAATAAATTCAAATTTTCAAATTTGATAAAAATAAGGCGAAATTCAAACTTTTCGGTAAAATGCTGTGTTGATAATAAATGTAGGCACCGCAACGCTTTTTTGAAACTAATTTTCATTGAAAGAAAGTTACACCACCAAATTGCGTAATTTCTAACTAAGAAATCTTTTTTTTTTTTTTTGAAAAATGAAATTCGGTTGACTTTGAGCCGAGTAATTCAAGTTTGAAGATCGCCCTCGGGGCGGCATTTTCCGACCTGGCTGCCTCTGCAGCCGGGAGGCCACGCCCACTTCAGGCGACTGTCACCAGCAGCCAATCCTGCATTTTCGGTGGATTTCGCATCGTTTTTGCTTGAACACGGGTCAGAATAACAAGAAATCGATAAAATAGCAGTCAGGTGTCTATAATTCTATAAATAATTATAAATAACAGGCCATAAACTCCTTTTTAAGCTATCAGGGGCTCAAAAACGATGTGTCTACACGTATTTCCATACATTTTCGTCGTTGGACGTCAGAAAATCATTTTTACTATTTATTGTTTTTATTTATAGAGGAACCATAAGCAAACTTAAAAAAATTAAGCTTTTCCGCCCGAAAATTCAAAATTTTTAGTTTTCGGAAGCCTGCCAATTGCGATTGGGGCGCGCTTGCTGCCCATTTCTGAGTGAAAATAGCAAAAATGATTACCTTTAACGACGAATTGTAGAAAATTGGCAGCTAGATTTTTGAGAATTGTGTTTTTAAAATTTGAGGAATAGTAAAAAACATTTATTCCGTTAAAAATCTCGAGCGGCATTGGCCTGTATATCAAATGCGAGGTACTTTTGTGTTTAGGCGAGTTGTAGTACCATCTTTGAAGCCATCGTGCATGGCTGTTTCACACCATTTCATTGTTTCGCTTATTTCGCGTTGCACACCATGACATATAAACAGACACGACTTCCAAATTGTTAGAGGTGGATCACAATATTCTTCGGTCACTGACAATTAAAGTTTATTCTCAAGTCAGGCATTAAAATTAAAATGCTAAGTGCCGGATAATTAACCACAGGACATATGTTGAGTTTTATTTTAAATTCTGACCAAAAACCAAAAAATTAAGCAAATTTTCCGCGGTTACCGTATCTTTCACTTCCACGGATTTAGAATTCAAAAATTTTGCTTTTAGTTGTCTGTTTTTCCATAATTAGGGCATTGATGGTAATTTTGTTTGCATTGACTATCAAATTCCATTCATTAGCATTCTTCCTGGGAGTTTTGGTTTGTGGTCACAAGAATAAATTTTAATTGACTCGATTAGCATTGAAATATTAATGACATTAGCCAGCTTTCCATTTCTTCCCGGTTGTTTTACTCTTCAATGTGGAGATATTGGTATTTTACTTGAAGGCTCTACTCTTCGTTTACTGTAAGTTTTAGCATTTTTTATATTAATGCTTTCAGATATTGTTAGCTCAATATATGTATATATTTTTTTGTACATCATCACTTCAAACTATAAGCTCCATCTTTTATAAAAAATGATTTTTTTTTTTGAAAATGACAATTTTCAATCTTTCGGACACGGAAACGATCAAGAATGGCTGTGGTAGGGTTTTCTTATACTCAGTTTTTGAATGTTTAAAAACTTTAGTTTTTCGAAATTAATTGGTTACCGTAGTGATTCAATTTTGGTTAAAAACCCGATCAGCAAACTTTTGTTCAATGTTGTGCAAACAACAAAAGTATTGGCATTGACGGTTCTATTTCAGAATTCTTCAAGTTTCGTTAAAACAAGGCTTTAAAAACCCAATTTGGCCTTTGAGGTTTCATTTTTCACAATTTAGACAACAACCAAACCCATAGAAGGTCCACAATGTTTTGACAGGATAGTGAATTTCTCGAAAATACCTGTATTGATCATCTTGAAAGTTGTTTGGCGAATAGACATCATTAATGCCTTTAGCCATTTTTCATAATTTTTCACTTTGCTGCTACGCGTCGCTTGATAATCAATACTATTGGTTTTTTTTGCATATTGTGTATTTTTGTAGTTTCGAAGCTGAAAACTTGACAATGGATAGCCCACACAATATCAAGCATTTAAGAAGTTTAACCTGTAAATTTGACTAAAACCTGGAATTTCGGCAAATTTTTTTAATATCGGCTCCACGCAATAATCCCCGGTGTTATTGCGTGGATGCCTGAAACGCCCTATATAAGACGAGGCGATGATTTTTCAAACTGGATTTTTTATTAGAGAAGTTCATTAATTGGTCATCGGACGGGTAAACCATAAATTTAAGAATGGGAATTTTCCTCAGAAGGGGCTTCTCACAAATTGGGGATTGGACGGGTAAACCACAATTTGCACAATTGAATTTTCACTTATGGAAAGATTTCACAGATTAAATACTTCTTGGGACCATCTTTTGTGATTGACTGGTCATATTTTGTAATATAATGTCTCAGTCGAAGGGACTTTACCAGTTGTCGGATTGTCACCTGACGAGCCCGTTCGACATTTCTGGTAATTCCTGTCTTGCAGTTCAATTTTTTTCTTCTGTTTGTACGTCGTGACCTTGGGGCGAAACGATATTACATTCGGAAAGTTTTATTTCTTACGACCGTTTTCCAAGTTTTGAGCAGTTGTTGAACTTTAGTTTACATTGACTATTGAATTCCAATCATTTTTACCCCATGGCCGGAATTTTTTAGTTTGTGGTCGCGATTGAGAATAAATTTTGATTGTTTCAATTAGCATCAAAATTTATTTGCGTTAGTCAGCTTTGCATTCCTTTCCGGCAGTTTTACACTTTAACGTGCCGTTTCTGAACGTCTAACCTAAGGGCTCTATTCTTCGCTTTTTGGGTTAATGCAGTGTTTGAGACACTCTCTTAGTCTTTCGTTGGATTCCATTGTAACTGATGTAGATTTCAAACTGAAACAAATTTAAATTCAGTTTTTTGCTTCAAATGAGTTTGTTATTCTTCAAATAAATGTTACCTCTCCATTTTCCTCCCCGGTCAGATGATCTGTCAACGATATTTTCAAGGACTCGCCAGGAATGGATAAAAGAACAAATTTCTCATCAGGTTACTAGGTAAATTTTGATTTGCAATGAGTAATGTTTGTTGTTTAATTGCCCCTGAAAATTGAATAAACTGTATGTTCAGTAATCCAAAAAATAAAAGGTTTTGCGTCATTTTGTTGTAATGCGGGGAAAGAATTATTTCTTTGCCTCTTGTATGTTTCACATTTATTTAGGCACCGCAGCCCCGCCCCTTTTTGCTGAAAAAAGGGTAGGCAAATTCTGGGCACCCCCTCCTAAAATCCTTCAAATTACACTTTTTTCGACTTGAAAAAAAGAAAACGGCAGCAAATTGGATTCTCTATTGGCTGGTTATATACGCGAAAACCGAAATTGTGTGACAAATATTGAAAAGTGACTTGAACGTGCCAAAAAAGTGTTTTTTGGGTCCTACTACCAATTTAGAGGCCAATACCGCTCAAGGTTTTTATAAAAACGTGAATTTGAAGTTATTTCCTTCATTTCGCAATGATAAAACCTAAATTTCGAGCTGCCAAACTTTTTCTACAAAGGTTCAAAGTAAGTTAGTCAGAAAATGAAAAATATCTCAATTTTTTCAGCGACAGCCTTACTTTTGCAAATTAGATTTTGAAAATTCATGTTTTTCCGGTCATTTCTAATGTTATAATGTTAATGATTTGTCCAGAAATAGCCATGCACGATGGCTTCAAAGATGGTACTACAACTCGCCTAAACACAAAAGTACCTCGCATTTGATATACAGGCCAATGCCGCTCGAGATTTTTAACGGAATAAATGTTTTTTACTATTCCTCAAATTTTAAAAACACAATTCTCAAAAATCTAGCTGCCAATTTTCTACAATTCGTCGTTAAAGGTAATCATTTTTGCTATTTTCACTCAGAAATGGGCAGCAAGCGCGCCCCAATCGCAATTGGCAGGCTTCCGAAAACTAAAAATTTTGAATTTTCGGGCGGAAAAGCTTAATTTTTTTAAGTTTGCTTATGGTTCCTCTATAAATAAAAACAATAAATAGTAAAAATGATTTTCTGACGTCCAACGACGAAAATGTATGGAAATACGTGTAGACACATCGTTTTTGAGCCCCTGATAGCTTAAAAAGGAGTTTATGGCCTGTTATTTATAATTATTTATAGAATTATAGACACCTGACTGCTATTTTATCGATTTCTTGTTATTCTGACCCGTGTTCAAGCAAAAACGATGCGAAATCCACCGAAAATGCAGGATTGGCTGCTGGTGACAGTCGCCTGAAGTGGGCGTGGCCTCCCGGCTGCAGAGGCAGCCAGGTCGGAAAATGCCGCCCCGAGGGCGATCTTCAAACTTGAATTACTCGGCTCAAAGTCAACCGAATTTCATTTTTCAAAAAAAAAAAAGATTTCTTAGTTAGAAAGTACGCAATTTGGTGGTGTAACTTTCTTTCAATTAAAATTAGTTTCAAAAAGCGTTGCGGTGCCTACATTTATTATCAACACAGCATTTTACCGAAAAGTTTGAATTTCGCCTTATTTTTATCAAATTTGAAAATTTGAATTTATTACTCTTCTCTAACTCATTTTATGCTGTTCGAATTTTTGTAAATATTTTTGTTGTAAATTTCTTAGTATATGTTCATATATCTCTCTATCGACCCAATTCATTTTTTTTTCAAATTAGATCAAAACCATATTTTGCTTTGCGTTGAAGCACTATTTGTATTTTTACACAAAAATGTGTTGGATTTGGGATGGTAAATACAATATTTGCCAATACAATATTTTATCAAGCGTGTGAATTTTGTACCTGGGGTTTACACAAAAATTTACCGAAATTTGGATGTATTCTATGAAATTTTTTTAATCAACAATTAGAGTTTCCCCAACATTGTGATTTTTCCGGTGCCTTTGCTTTTCCTTTTCCCATTTCCCGAGAATCATATTTTGTCAGAAATCAAAAAAATCTGTATTTGAGAATGTCGGTTTTTTTAAATTTTGTTTCGTTCACAATCAGAATTCCTTCATTATTTCTCCTCCCTGGGAATGTTTTTGGTTTGTGGTATGAATCGAGAACAATAAATATTTTTTGAAACTCTAGAAAAAACAAAATAAATTATTGAAAACGATTACATTTAATTGTTTTAACATTACATCTAACCTAAAAGAGCAAACATTGTTATAGACCAACTATTGAATCGTTTTTTGAACAACTAGTCAAGTTTCATTTAAATCGGCAAAATTGGGAACATAATCTGTAATCTGAAAATTGATGAAAAAAAAACGATTTATTTCAAAATATGAGTACACAAAGGATCGACACCAACCTGAGCCTTTCCTGACCGGTTCCAAAATCGCTAGATTTAAACAACAAAAAAAAAACAAAATCTCGATATAAAAATATAAAATTACACAAATAATACAGTAGGTTCCTCCAAATATCGTAGAAAACATGCCTGAATCCTTTTAATCTTACTTAAACAAAAGTCCGTTAAATTCCCGACGACGAAACTGTCGGGTTACGCCTATTAGAATTTTTTGACCCGTCGCCGTTCGAAAAATAGCCGTTTTCCGTATTTTTTCTTAATTTATGGTCCACCTAGTTTTTTATTCTCTTTCGATTAAGCATAATAACATAAGATATTAAGGACTTTAAGCATGGTTTTAGCCCTGATTGATTTTGACGACTTTGCGTGAGCGCTAAAATAGTGCGAAAGATACGCAGAGGTGACGTCCCACCGAAAATTATTTGGACTTTTTCGAAATTTTTTTTGATATTTTGTTGTTGTTTTCTGTGTTTTTCTGCTATACTTTCGTGTTTTGTTATTAGTTTTTGGATAAAATGCACATTTATGATACATGAAACTGGTTTTTTTTTAGATGAGAGAGTGTTCCCGGTTACCGGTTCCCGGTTAAATAGTTAAAATATTTTCATTATTTAAAAATACGACAAATTCCCCCGGTTTCCTCCATGGGGAACGGTTCAATCACGAAAATTTGACCAACTGCCGGCACCAGGGGCTGTCGTTCTTTTGAAACACAATTACTACTGTTGGACTAGTCCTCGCTTTTAAAAATGATTCTTTGGTCGAAAGAAATATGATTTTTACTGATAAAATGCCATTTATGCCGTATTTACCCTCTCCCCACATCACTTTACTCTTTGGTTGTGCCCCTTACGTATATGTTCGCTGTACTTGATATTATTGGTGTTTATGCTGTTTGTACCAAATTTGTTAATAAAATATTGTGTATATTGTGTGAATAATGAAACCGCGGTTTGTTTTGGGTCGGTCTGTAGAAAAAAATGCGTGATTGGCAGATACAGACCTCAGCACGCGTTTGAATATATTTGGGCAAGGTGCTGTTTTACGAAAATAGGGAAATTGACGATTTGTGAAAGGAAACTTCGATTTCGATACATGGCTGCCAATCACGACAGGATTGAAGGGTTATGAACGCGGCGTGCCCGCCCCACGGCGATGCCTCGGTGGTTCAAGGGTTACGCGCTCGATTGGGGCCTGGGCGGTCTGGGCGATCGGGCCCGTCGTCGTCTTTTCGTTTCGTCTCTACTGTGTTCCAAAATTTAGCTGTTGTTATGTGACCCATAGTTAGGAAACAGACTATAACATACTTTTTTTTAAATGGAACTTTTCAAAGTTAACATTTTAAAGTTCTTTTTGTTGCGAAACGTAGATCTAATTGTGCAAAACATGTGCATATTAAAGAGGATTCGAAGCCCTTATAAATTCTGTATGTTTTTCACGGCCGAGTGGCTAAGAGGCGTACTTGAGCACCCAACCGCGGGGGTCCATTTTGCGACGGTCCCCATAATTATCGAAAAATTCAAAAATATGCGACGGGCCTCCTTCTTTAACAAATTTGCCGAAATCTTAAAATTGCGACGCCCCTACCGCCGCTTTTGGCGGAGCTTGACAATGTATGCTAAGAGGTCGGTCGGACTGGTAATCCGAATTGACCCCAGTTCGATCCCCCGAGTTTTGGTGTGCGGGCAATTGGTTTCGTTTTCTGGGATAAATGGCGCAAATGGATGGAAAGACAAAAGCTTACTTTTTCAAGAAACACGCTAGTAACCAAAAAAGCGAAAACTTATAGAAACCACAGAAAATCGTTCTACGTAAAAAGCCTCTATTGAAAGAAAAAGCATTTGGAAAAAGTTGCAAAGGCGGCGGTCGCAATTAACATTTCAAGGCTAATTGAGACAAATGCATTATTCTCAGTACGAAAATTAGAATGTTGAATTTTGAATTGTGGTCTGAATTGACAAAAATGCATTTCTGCCCCATTTGCATAAAACTGCTAATTGCGACCGCCGCCTTTGCAACTCTTTCCAAATGCTTTCTCCTTTCTGCAATTCAATGTTGGTGTTTTAACTGGGCACTACATTCTTCGTTTTTTGTAGGTTTTTGTTTAAATTCTTACTAAAATGATAAAATGATTGTGAACGTAAACAAAATCTCAAAACCACAATTTTTGTAAATCTACAATATGATCCCGGAAAATTGAAAAAAAAAACAGTAGAAAAGCAAAAGCATCAGAAAAAATCAAATTGTTCTCAGCTCTCTTCTTTTTCAGCTCTCTTCTTTTGGCTCATTTGTCCATTCAAGCAGGTTAGTTTCAAGAAAAACAAAAATTCCACTAAATTCCAACTTTACGTCTAGTTAGCCCTGCGTTTACGCCGGGCTAGTTTTGATTTCTCGCAACAGTAGAACTTACGAAGAGTCTGCCTTGACTTTGCGCGTAATTATAGTCTGTTTCCAAATAAAGGTCGGCGATTTTTGTGCGGCCTTGATGTTTTGCTCTCTTTTAACAACTGCAGATTTGAAACATTTAAGTAAATAGAAAAAAAATACGCGAAATAACACTTTAAAAGAAGAGTGTGCAGACAATTACAATATCGCGGCGGGACCTAATGTACCATCCTTTAAGGTTTTTGGCCAAAACCGGTGCCGTGTTTCGGAAACACACTATAAACGGCTTAGATTAGTTACGCACATAAATACCTTTAAAAATGCGTTCTTTGCGTTTCTACTGCTAGTCTATCCTGCGTTTACGCACCCTTAGACCTTACGCTCTGTCAGCCCTGCGTTTACGTGCATGCCGCTTTTTCTAATTTTCCAATAAACTTTCACATTACAGGCTCGGAAATGAACAAGGAGATGTCCGACATCTACGCCTCCTTCCGATCTGTTATCGGAAACGAAACCAAAAGTGAGAGGGTCCGTTCCATGGCTGCTCTCAGCCTGGCCGTGAGCACATATCTCTCCTGCGAGGATGATACCGTAGTTGCCGAGAACATTGAGGTTACTTTTGGTTTTCAATTCTAAAATGTATCGATTAATTTTAGGCTCTACATGACGCTTGGACCAGTGTGGAGACTTCTGCTGAGGCTTCTCAACTTTTCAAGATGGTTGTTTCCGGATGGGCTCTTCTGCTCCAGGTTTGTGATTTTCCTTTTTTGGGGCTGTGCGGGAAGTCGATTTTTGCTCAGCTTTCTGGGTGGTCCGGACCCTTGTAACTTCGGGGGCCGTAACTCTATGGGTGGTCCCGATTTTTTACTCGCTCTATGGGTGGTCCACACCTAGTCTCTGGGTGGCCTTACCCGACGCGTAGTTTATTGCGTAGTTTATTTACGACGACAAATTTGTATTTGTCGTTAAACTTTACAATGGTTTTAGGAAAATAATTTAATTCAGGGTGGAATAATCCGCGATCGAGTAACTTTTCTCTGTCTGAGCAAAAATGTATTCTTTCATTGAAACCTTCAAACGAATGATTTTCAAAAAAGAAAAACTTTTACGTTTTCTTAAAGTTGAACTTCAATTTTGGCAGTAAGTTTTGGAAAAATTAAATTGAACCTAAAACTAATACTAAGCACATAATAACATTTGTCTGCAGAAATGTTTATATTTTTATATTGAAACCTTAAAAATAACGAATTTTCAAAACATACAATGTTTGTCGGTTTTGCGAACAGAAATTATAAATGTCTGGTCCCAGCAATCAGTCTTCAAAGCGTGCCAATCTTCTTCTGTTGTTACATCCAAATCGTTTTTCACTGGGTGGTCCTAATCAGATCCTGGGACCTGTTTGGGTGGTCCAAGTCAGAAACAACAAGGGTGGTCTTACTTTCTGGGTGGTCCATACCGTTCCAAACTTCATCTGTCAGCAAAACCATTTCTCCATTTTCAGAACGACCCCTCCAGCCTCCACCAGGCTCTAGACGACTACCACGAACTCACCTCATACCTCGAAGCCGACCTCCCGGAGATCAAATTGGCTTGTGGAGAAGCCATCGCCAACATTTACGAATTGGCCAAAGCTTCTGTGAAGCCCAACTACCAGTTCCCCAACCACGACGAAGTTGTTGATGTGAGTTAACAAAGTTAACAATTTTCTAAGTATGAGTTTTTCAGGCCATCAACCAACTGACTTCTGAATCCGTGAAGCACACGTCGAAGAAGGACCGAGGTACCCAGAGGGACTGCCACAAGTACCTAAGGGAATGCATGGTCAATGGAGACAAACCCTCCGTGACCATCAAATTTGGAGAAGAGGAATTGGAGCTGGACTCCTGTGGAATGAAGCTATTCTTCGACCTTTGCAGTGAGGTGAGTTTATGAAAATAAAGGGGCGGGGCAGGGGTGGCAAATGGGTTGGGTCATTTCGGGTTGACCGGAACCAAACCGGGTCGGGTCGGGTTGGGTTGAGGAAATGGGAACGTGAGTTAAAACCGGGTTGAGCTGCAACCCAATCGGGGTGAAGCGCAACCTATTCGTACGCAAATCCGCATATTCACATCATAAATTCGGAGAAAAATTAATTATCATAGTAACACAATATTCAAATTAGTTCTTTTCGCCAGCGAGTTCACCTTTTCCTCGTCTCTGCCTTCATTTTTGAATACTTGACATCCTTGGAATAAAATTAGTCCAAACCGGGTTGTAACCCGACCCGACCCGACCCGATTCATTTGCAATCGGGTCGGGTCGGGTTGGGTCGTAATTTGGCGAAACTGGCCCAACCCGCCCATTTGCCACCCCTGGGGCGGGGTCGCCTTAGTAACATTAAATTTGAAACTGAGACATGAAACTGAGAAATTTGAAACTGAAACTGAGACAAACAGAATGGTTGACATAAAAAACACGAAATTTGAAAATGAGGCACAAAAGTGATTTTTAGGTGCTTTGCGGAGGAATGGACCGTCATTTGGAGGAGAACGAACATCTTCGTGAAATTTTCGACTTGGGAGCTGTTTGTGAGGATGATGGGCTGGAGGATGCGGATAAAGTTACTAAGGTTGGTATCTCTCTCTCTCTCTCTCTCTCTCTCTCTCTCTCTTATTGCTCAATCACTCAATCCCCTATTTATTACCTTCTTTCAGATGGCCTACTACAACGCCGCTTCGAAGCACCGTAACCAGATCCGCGGAGAACAACGTGACAAGCGCGCCATTGTCTTTTAAATGTTTCGTTTTTTTCCTGTAAATCCATTTTCCTTTAGTATATCAACTATTTTCAAACCCACGTACAAATTATTTTTTCTAAAACAAACCCCCAAAATTTTGTATTCAAAATCCTGTTTACAGAATTAAAAATAAAGTTTTCATTCATATGAAAGTTATTTTTGACCTGCATAATGACAATATTTGGCTAGATCAAACTCTAACTTGAATAAAATATATCAGTAGACCTAAGCCCAAATGCGGGAAAAAAGCAACGGTAACTGAGTCGCTTTTATAAAAAGCTATACATTTGTTTTTTTTAAGCGCAAGCGACTGCAAAATATACAACAACAAATGGTTGAATTAAAACATGCTAAATTTTGAAACATACATTGGGTTTAATGTTTCTTTCGTTTAAACAAAATCTCAAAGAAGTAAAAATTTAAAAGTGAAATTGTTGCTTACGAACCAAACGCTGTGACAATTCAGTTGCTGTAAGACGTTGGATATTGCTTTTTTCAGCAGTTTCAAAAATAACTTTTAAAAACACTCTAAATTTCAGACAACATTGAAAAATGAGCAAATCCAGCGCACATTGACTGAAGCACACTGAGCTTTGTCTGAAATTGTGACTGCAAAATTGAGTCATAATTTGATTCAACTAAAAATGCTGTATTTTTTCACGCAGATTTTTGTTGTACATTTAGCTTGGTTTTGGGAAACCATAAAGATTTTTTGTTTTCTTTAAAATATAAACCAAATCCAAGGATCGCCAAACACGCTAATTTTAAAACAATTAGCAAATATAGGCCAAAATGCCGTTGTTGTTATCAATTTCGCGTTTTTGACTTGCTTGCATATTCGAAATCGCGTTTTTTTTTGATTGATCGCTTTTAAAAACTCATATAAATGCACCCGGTAAGACATTTCATCATTCATTCAAGTTTCTCGCATTTTCTCCGATTTATTGAATTCCTTTTTATTCTGACGTTTCGCAATTTTCTCTGTTTTTTTTTTTTAAATTCATATAGAAATTTTCTAAAGTAATATTATATTAGAAACATTTTGTGGGCTAATTTAACAATTTAATATGATGTAGTCAATATATAATCTTTTAATTAAAGGGCCCGTAAGGGGCCTTTTCTGATTAGAAATGGAATGTATGCTAATCGAGTCATTTCAATTGAAATAATTTCTCCGAACACCGCTCCAGACAACGGCCGTGCGCAAAATACTTGCCAAATCTTCATTAGCATGCGATTCTGAAAAGGCCCCTTACGAGCCCTTTAAGAAATTCTGATTTTTCAACTTGGAAAAGTAAAATTTTAAAACAAAAAATGTTTTGCCTCGCGCTCTGATTTTAAACCAATTAACGGAAATATAGGCTGAAAAGCCTATATTTCCGTTAATTGGTTTAGTTGCTTGCGTTTTATAAATCGCGTTATGCTTGGTTGTGTAGCTTGGTTGTGCTTTAGCTTGGTTGTGTGTTGGCTGTGTGTGTGTGTAAAATACATATAAGGGCATCCGCAACGACATTTGTATCATATATTCAGTTTATTGGTAATTTCTAGGTGCATCCCATTTTTGACTTTTTTTTAAAATTTTATTTATCCCTGTATAATTAAAACTGTTTTTACAGCTTGTAAAAAATGTAAGCAATATAAATATGATCCAATAATTTAATTTTTTCCAATCCAGCACTGCCTATCCTTGACCAATCGTTTATATTTTTTCTTTCCACCTTATTAAATGTTTCGATACCTTGTGATATCTTAAAAATTACCGAACTTTCAGTTCAGTCATCCCTAAGTTTTTCAAACTCTTTCGTTAAACTGTAAAACAATATTTCAAACACGACTTTTCACACAAATTAACTTGTTCTCTCTTTTATGCGTATTTTATTTAATTGAAGTATTTTGATATTTCAGCTTGGCACCGACAAATTTTTAAATAAAAAACAAAATGGCCCGTGGACGCACCACCAACAACAAGAAGATGGACCAGATGAAGGACGAGCCCGCTGGAGTTTGTCTGAAAGTTTCCGGTAAGAAAATTCAAACATAGAGAGAGAAATAGAAAGAGAGAGAGAGAAAGAGAGAGAGAGAGAGAGATCGTATCCCCAAAGCACACAAAATAGCAAAACCCCTCTACAGGTTTAAGTTTAAGGCCAGTACCACAGTTAAGCAGTTTGACTTCCATAATTTTTTGCCCAATGCTTTTCAAAAACGTCAAAACCTTGAAAAAGGTTTTGCCAAATTATTATTAGAGAGCTATAGCTCTCGCCAACATGAAATCATATGCTAATTGTGAAAATGTGCAAAGCATGCTCTGTCATCTACTGATTAGACTATGAACTTTAATAACAACAGAGTGGAACAGTCTAATTTTATTGGCATGATTCCAATTTGGCGATAGCTATATTTCAAATCTTTAAAATCCAATTTTCAGATTCTTGTGAGGAGGCTCCCTCTACGCTCCAGTTGGAGTGCTACGTCGGAAACGCTTCGAACAACAAGAAGTGAGTTATATATTTCAAAACTTTATTGAAATGGATTTAAAATATTTCAAATTACAAAACAAATTTTAGTGCCGGAAACCGAATCAGCGCCCTGAGGCAGCTTCACCTTGCCTTTGGGGCCCACTACCTGCCCGAGTTTGCTGAAAAATGGAATGTCACCATTTTGGATGTGATTCAGAAGAATGTGAACAAATCGGAGGATGAGAGCGTTCTCAGCTCCCTTCTTCTGGCTCATCTCTCGATTCAAGCAGGTTAGTTTTATGAAAAACAAAAATTCCACTAAATTCCAACTTTACGCCTAGTTAGCCCTGCGTTTACGCAAAGCCATTTTTGATTTCATGCAACTGTAGAACTAACGTAAGGTCTGCCTTGAGTTTTCGCGTAATTAGACTAGTCTGTCTTGAGTTTAACGCCAACATGTAGTCAGCCCTGCGTTTAGCGGTTTCACATCGTTCTATCAGCCCTGCGTTTACACAAATCTCGAGACATTTCAAAGTGCTTGTCCTGCGTTTTTTTCTGCTAGTATGCCCTGCGTTTAAGCGCCATTTAACTTTACAATTGGTCAGCCCGACGTTTACGTGCTTGGTGTTTTTGCAAGTTTCCTCTAAATGTTTCACATTTCAGGCACGGAAATGAACAAGAAGATGTCCGACATCTACGCCTCCCTCCGCTCAGTCATCGGAAACGAATCCAAGAGTGAGAGGGTCCGTTCCATGGCTGCTCTCAGCCTGGCCGTGAGCACATATCTCTCCTGCGAGGATGATACCGTAGTTGCCGAGAACATTGAGGTTACTTTTGGTTTTCAATTCTAAAATTTATCGATTGGTTTTAGTCTCTCCGTGAAGCTTGGACCAGCGTGGAGACATCAGCTGAGGCTTCTCAGCTTTTCAAGATGGCCGTTTCCGGATGGGCTCTCCTGCTTCAGGTTTGTGATTTTTTTCTTGTTTGTGGCTGTATGGGAGGTCGATTTCTGCTCAGATTTCCGGGTGGTCCGAAACCTTGTAACTTGGGGCTCAATGGGTGGCCCCGATATTTTTACTAGCTCTATGGGTGGTCCACACCTAGTCTCTGGGTGGTCTTACCCGACCCATAGTATATGGGTGGTCCCGTTTTTGATTTTTCTTTCTTCCCGGAGGTTCTCTCCATCGTGTTTATGCTTAAAAATTTACTTTACATTTAATTGTTACTATAACAAATCAAAAGAGTTTTGGTTTTTTTGTGGACAATTCAGCAGTATTATCCTCCCTGGTTTATGGGAACTTTTCTCTCCTTCAGGGAAGTAATCTTCAAAGTGCT
Organism: Oscheius myriophilus; assembly: GCA_964057215.1. Taxonomy (NCBI): domain Eukaryota; kingdom Metazoa; phylum Nematoda; class Chromadorea; order Rhabditida; family Rhabditidae; genus Oscheius; species Oscheius myriophilus. The sequence continues at coordinate 7,606,561 of OZ059906.1, forward strand.
CCCTCCTACAAAAATATTAAATGCAAAATTTACAACTGAAACAAATCAAAAGATTTCCTTTTCTTCTTGATATGTAAACAAATTTACACGAACAGGAAAGAATCATGAACCAAATGCGACGACAATTGATGACTACATTTGAAACATTAAATCCAACTTTATTTATGAAAAGCTTTTCAAAGCTACACATTGGCATTTGTCGTAAAACGTTTACAATTTAGCCTGAGCAAAGGTTTATTCTTTTACTGAAACCTTAAAACAAATAGACTTTCATCCAGAAAACTTTTTGTATGTGGTCCCCATCATTCCAAACTTCATCTGTCACCAAAACAATTTCACCTTTTTCAGAACGACCCCTCCAGCCTCCACCAGGCTCTAGACGACTACCACGAACTCACCTCATACCTCGAAGCCGACCTCCCGGAGATCAAATTGAGCTGTGGAGAAGCCATCGCCAACATTTACGAATTGGCCAAAGCTTCTGTGAAGCCCAACTACCAGTTCCCCAACCACGACGAAGTTGTTGATGTAAGTTTACAAAGTTTACAAGTTTCTAACTATAATTATTCCAGACCATCAACAAACTGACTTCTGAATCTGTGAAGCACACTGCGAAGAAGGACCGAGGATCCCAGAGAGACTGCAACAATTACTTGAGGGAGTGTATGGTCAGTGGAGACAAACCCTCCGTGACCATCAAGTTCGGAGATGAGGAATTGGAGCTGGACTCCTGCGGAATGAAACTATTCTTCGATCTGTGCAGTGAGGTGAGTTTATGAAAATAAAGGGGCGGGGTCGCCTTAGTAACATTAAATTTGAAAATAAGGCATAAAAGTGATTTTTAGGTGCTTTGCGGAGGAATGGACCGTCATTTGGAGGAGAATGAGCATCTTCGTGAAGTTTTCGACTTGGGGGCTGTCTGTGAGGATGATGGGCTGGAAGATGCGGACAAAGATACGAAGGTTAGTCTCTCTCTCTCTCTCTCTCTCTCTCTCTCTCTCTCTCTCTCTCTCTCTCTCCCTCTCTCTCTCTTACTTCTTACTCGCTCACTCACTGTTTACCTAAATCTCTCAAACTCACATTTATTTACATTTTTGTTTTCAGATGGCCTACTACAACGCTGCTTCGAAGCAGCGAAACCAACTCCGCGGAGAGCAACGTGACAAGCGCGCCATTGTCTTTTAAATGTTTCGTGTGAATATTAATTCGGCCTCTGCAGCCATTTTCATCAATACGTTGCCGCTAATAAAACGTGTAAACTTTTCTAATATTTTTCAAACAAATATCCCCCACTCCTCCCCCACTTAGACCATCAACTGGCAAAACAGTAAATGTTCATTGTCTTGCTTCAGAGTTTATGTTATGAATGAATAAAGTTTTGATACTTTTATCTTTACTTTCCAATCTACAGGCGCAAACATATCGATAGACGCTAACTCTCTCCCTATCTATCTCTCTATCTCTGCCCTCTCTCTGTCTCGCGTTTGTATGTCTAGAAGGAAAGAATAACCACATATACCAAAGTCGTTGAAAACAGAGTAGAATTAAGTTTTATTTGAATCACCAAGTGATTAAATTAAATTTTTTACACTTTTCTAAACAGTTTAGTTTTGCTTCGACCTATTACTCTCTCGGAGAATCTTTTTAAAATTTTTAGTATATCTATGGAAGGCAGTTCAAACATTGAATCATTCCAATAAAGTTGTGATAAAACGTAGGCAAAACCATGAAATGATTTATTTTATCGTACCTTTTTATTGTCACAAAAAATCCAACACTTTGCCAATTTGTTGATAACGGACAATTGTGGTTGTCTGTGTTATACAGAGTTTTCGAAAAAGATAGAGTGAAAGATCGATATAGATTTGTTTTCTCTTTTTTTATTTTTTTTTGTTAGCACTATTTGAATTTCTCTCTCTCTCTCTCTCGTTTGTCTGTTGAAACGAAAATTTGTGAAAACAATTTATGTTATGAATGAATAAAGTTTTGGGGGTCGCCGAAGCGACATAAAAATGTACAGAACTTTTTTCAACGTGCATGAATTTTCACAATTTTAACGGTTTTCTTCAAGTTGGAACATCTTCTGCCAGAAAAAAATACAAAAAAAATTAAAATTAAATATAAAATTTTCGTCTGCGGTCCCTAAACAAAACTATAGCGATTCACATACAAAACCACTTACTTAGAGTACAATATTAACAATTTTACATCGTTTCTAAATGTTTCGTTTTTTCTGTAAATCCATTTTGCCCTCAGTTTATCAACAATTATCAAACCCAGTACAAATTAGGTTCGCTAAAACAAACCCCATAATTCCATATTCAAAATCCTGTTTACAGAATTACAAATAAAGTTCGTAAAGACAAAGTGAGAGCATTTTTAAACTTTTCACAATGACTTGGGCGTTTCAAAAAATTCTGAATAAATTCCATTGCTGAGCGCAATACTACGGATCGACGAGGTGGTTTTAATGTGTGCTTCAGCTTTGTTTTACAGTTCTTCCTATTAATGTAGCTTTGATGATGATCTTTAGTTTTTAAAAGATAACCATAGCAAAATCCCGGACCGCGCCGAGGAAATGTTTGGAATAAGCCGGCGCGGTAGAAAAGATTTGATTAAATAAAGTTTATTTTAAAAAAGTCAGCGGCAAAAAATGTCGTTGAACATTCAGCAACATCAACCGTCGTCATGAGCGGTCGAAGCTCGCCTAAACAATGGAAAGATATCTGACTAACTGTGAAACAGACATTGTATTGCTTTTAAATATTTTCTTGTAAAAAGCACTGTGATGCATCGTGTATAGTGTGTTTGTGAAATACGGCACCGGTTTCGGCCAAAAACCTTAAAGGATGGCACATTAGGTCTCACCGCGATCCGTTAATTGTCTGCGCACTCCAGTTTAACTGTGCTATTTCGCTTGTTTTATTTCTATTCACATCAATGTTTCAAATTGTCAATGGTTAAAAATGAGCAAAACAGCATGGCCGTTCAAAAGTCGCTAACCTGTTTTGGAAACAAACTATGGGTTCTTCCCGTTTTTATATGCTTCCTGATAAGCAATTCAAATAGCGTCTTTTATTGAAACAGAATCAAAAATTTAGGACACAAAAGCACATTTGCTTTGTAAAATAAACTGAAATTTACTGAAATTCAAGCTTATTTCTCAAAGTACACAAGCTGCCGTACCTACGCAGCTAAATAAAAACTTATTTTCATCAGTGTTTGGACAAAAACTTTTTTGAATGACTTCAAGATAACCTAAGAATTACTTACCAACGAAAAAAGTCGGCTCTAAAGGAATGCGAAACACTCACCCTATTTGAATTTTTGCATAGTTACAGCAGCACGGTCATTTTTTTTACAAATGATGTTCACAGAGTTGCAAACAAAGTTATCCATCCGTAATATTTTGTATCCAAAGAAGGAAAAAGTATCATTTGCAGATATCAAAATTACGTGAGGGTTTCGTGGAGGTTTGAAGAATTGCTCTGGTTGTGGGCATTATTGGGCGAGTGTAGGACGCGGTTAAGTGTAAGCTAATATTTTCAACTGTTTGTGCTATAAATGTAATTATTTATTATTTTTTTTCAATAAGACCGTCTCCATGAAGAATATATTTCGAGAATTTTATTCACTTTCGGTGCAGGGCGATTCCCCATTACTCACAATTGCGAAGAACTGCTTATGAAAGTGTTATGAAACAGTAAAAATATGCAAAAATGTAAGCGGCATGTTTGAAATAAAGGTTAACAGAAACATTTATTTTTAAAACATAGTTTGTTTTAAATGTTTCATTTTCTGACATTATCTCTGAGTGAGTGGGCCCATGAACCCTTTTGAAACGTGATAATTGTTTCTGTTTTTTGAACAAATAAACAAAAAGTCATATGTTTCATTGCATTGATTAAACTAATAAAAGTTGAAGTAGATGATTTGGCCCGGGAAGGTGAAGCCACAAATAAGAAGTGAGGAAACAAAATTTTAAGCAATTAGAACGGCCGTGGTTTTAGGAGGAATGGTTTTTTAAAAAATAGATAACAGAAAATTATGATACAAAAACTATTTTCTAATTTTCGTCAGGGTAAAAGTCAAAGGCACGGAAGCCGATAGTTCTCCACGGGCTTGTGTAGATGTAGGCTGTTTTCTTCTTTGTCGGACAAGTCAGAATTCGAATTTCCACTGCGGAGGTCTTCTGAAAAATGAAATTAGGCTTCAAGGATTTTGCTGACAATGAGAATAATGCATATTATGTATTAAAATCAATGGGTCACCAAGGCACACTGAAGAGCTGGAAAAAGTTTGCTCTTTTGATGAACTTAAAACAGTGAAATACTAAAACATGTTTGCTGTGTAATTCCAATTTGGCTGCAAAATTTAGCTGAGTATTATATTCAAAACGTAAAACTGTGTAAATACTAGTTACAAAATGAAAACATTGGCACGATTTTTACGCAACAATCGATTGGTCTCAAACGCAGTGCATATAGGTCATAAATGCAGTGCACATAAAACAAAAAAAATTGTTGTCTTACCGGATCTCTTCCAAAACAGTCTTTGGTAAAGGCAATCATCATCGGCGCAGAAAGTTGCTTGAAGGTTACTGTAGTCGCTGGTACGTTGCACACAAAATCCCAAATATTGGGAATATTTATGAATTCCTTTGGTATGCGAAATACGAATTCTTCGATTTTGTTGCGTCCGGCGCACCAATTCTAAAAAAAATTTTAAAAAAATTTAAAGGAACAGAGACAGAGAGACAGAGAGACAAAGAGACAAAGAGGCAGAGAGACAAAGAGACAGAGAGACAGAGAGACAGAGAGACAGAGAGACAGAGAGACAGAGAGACAAAGAGACAGAGAGACAGAGAGACAGAGAGACAGAGAGACAGAGAGACAGAGAGACAGAGAGACAGAGAGACAGAGAGGCAGAGAGACAGAGAGACAGAAACAGAGACAGAGACAGAGACAGAGACAGAGAGGGCAAATTTGTAACTCATCTCACCTCAACACACAGGCTAATGTCCATTACAGGAAAGCTCGTAAACTTCTTTGCTTTCAATTCGAAGACTGCAACCCTCTCCAAAACTCCACCAAGACCAAAAGCGATTAGTCCATCCTTCTTTTCTTGAAGCCATTCCATATATCTTTGCGGGATCCTTTGTAAATATTGCAAATCTACTACGTTTAAAACAATTTCCTCTGGGTAACACGGCATTGAGTGAATGCGGAGACTCTTGGCACACTGAAAAATTGAGAGACTGAAACCCCTTTTTGCTAAGAAATACTCACCTCAAACTCAGGACTTTGCAAAATTAACATGTAGGAGTGAGGTGAATCATGCCTTGACATAATGCCGTGCACGATTTTTACTTTATGAGGACGAAAGTGGGACATTGCCTTTTTAAAAGTTTCTACACATGAATTTAAAAATGTCATAGTGTAACGAGGTGCAAGGGCCAGATCGTCGACTAGGCCGAAATAAGCTTCACCCGGTACCATCTGAAAAAAAACGTGAGTGAGTGAGTGAGTGAGTAAGATTTTCTGTTAAAACTCACATTAACCAACTCTTTCGGGCAACTTCCTCTGAGAACATTGAAAAACTCTTCTTTGGTTATTGTGAAGTGCTTTTTCGTTCGTTTAACCGAAACTTCGAAAACATCATCAATTGGCTTAAACTCTCGGTTGGTATCCCATTCCTCTGTTTTTGTTCTAATTCTAATATTTCCCAAAGTCAAGCCCTGAAAAATTAAATTGCTTTGTCGCATTTTTAGTGCTTACTCTCCACTTTACTTCGAAAGTTTCCCCTCGCATAAGATTGAATTTGATTGTGTTTTTGTAACTTTCCGCAAAGTTGAGCATAGTTTTATTTGTTCTAATGAGACGAAGGTAGGCGTTTCGTTCAAGCTGAAAAAAAAACAATTGCTCGCTAAAAAGTAGAAAAAAGTGTTACCTTGGAGAAAATCTGGGATAGGTCCATGTAGCTGCTTACGAGGGTGCCAAGAGGAAAATGCTGAAATTTTCAATAAAACAAAAAACATCTTCGTATGAATGAAAATTTTGAAACGAAACAGAGAAAGAGAAACAGAGAAATAGACAGAGAGAGAGAGAGAGAGAGAGAGAGAGAGACCAAGAGACGACAAAACAAAAAATTGTCTAAGCCAAACCTGTTGCACCATGTCGGCCTTCTTTTCTTCAGCTTTGTTGGTTGACTGAAATAAATTTTGTTATACTTTATAGTCAGTCAGTTTCAATAAAAAAAAACAGCAAGGATTTTAGTTTTTAAACCCCCCCCCCCCTCCCGCTCGGTTTGGCCCCCAGTCAATGCGAATTTACGATGGTCCGAACGTTTGCGAATTCGGGGGATGTGAATTGAAGTTATTATTTGTGGGAGGGTGACTTAACTAGTGTTCCAGAAAGTTCTCCAGACAAACCACCTGGTTAGTTCAGTTATGACCACAAAAGTCAATTATGACCACATACGAAAGAATACTGCAAACTGCAATATTAAATAAAAATTCTTAATAGTCTTTGCCAATTTTACTTCTTTGTCGATTCGCAAATGTAACCCTGATGCAGTATTGCGTACGTATCCTTAAACATAGGATTTCGTACGAAAATTCGCGTCTGGTGTCATTTGCCCAGAGCTAAGAGCGAAATTGGGCGAAGTAGCATTTTCGCCGACTATTAGAAAAAGAAAACATATCGGAGCAAAATTGTGGTGAATAAATTTGTAAAATTTAAATTCTTTAAAAAACAACTCATCATTTTCGTAGTCGTTCCAGCAGCGATGATTTCAGTTGAATAAACTATATATGTAGACCTTACCCCAAAGGTAGGGACCGCAAGCCGAAATTTCACCATTGATCTTTCAAGATTATTTTCAGCCACGGTTGTAGTCCTAAGTCGTAGCAGCAAAACTTTTTTTGAATTTTGAATTTTCGTTAACTTTGAAAGGAGAAATGACAATTTTAGTGCGGCTTTTGCGGCTGCCGTTTTCAATTGAAACTTTCAAGGGGCGGGGCCAGTTCGCAGTCTGCCGCAGGCTTTCCGCCTGGCGTTAAACAGCGGGCACGACAAGTTGGCAAATGAATGATATTCCGCCTTAAGATGTTATGGCGATATTTATTTGTTTTAACATAATAATTATGTTCTAATATGCACAAATAATGAGTAAAATCGTCCCATAATTCTTTTTAAACGTCGTAATCGGAGTTCAGGAAATAGCGTTTTGAAAATTTTGCTTTCCCGCGTTAGCAGCGGAGCACGGATTTCGCCGCTGGCTTTGTAAAATTACATATTTAAACAAGAATTGCGAAAAACCGCCAACGTGAATTTTCGATTTCTGTACTTCATTCAAACCGCAAATATCAAATTAATAAGAATCGAAAAGCAGAAGTCGCGGTCCGGGTGTATAAACGTCGAAATCGGCCAAAAAGGGGAAATCCAGAAAAAGTGAACCTTGTTCAAAAATCAATTTTTCTTTTGTTTTTGTCGATTTTGGTGTTTTTACGTGTTTAATAAGTGTAAAACAAAATAAACTTTTAATTTTGCTCAAATTGGATGGAATTCCATGCTAATTGAGTCAGTACCGCGGCTTTATTTCAAACAATGTTGAATAAAAAAAATCCGCCAACATGGATTTTTTATTTTTGTTTTTCATTTCAAGCATTGATTTGATTTACATCGGAAAAATAAAAGAAAACTCGCGGTCTAAAAATTTAAACCTGTTTTATATAAAAAAATCGGTTTCAATTGCATTTTTCAGAGGTTAGACCTTCAAATTCGCAAAAACCACTTGCACGAGCGTGTTGCGCGTACTTTTTACGCCATAGTCAATAGTTACATAACCAGTTTTCATAAAATTGTGCGCGCGCGCCTAAAAAACCAAAATTTCTTATGGATTCGGGCTACCCGCGCCGACCCCACCTTTGCGGCGCCTACCCAAAGGCTGGAAAAAAGCAACCGTAACTGCGTCGCTTTTTTGAGTTTTAGAGAAGCCGATATATTTGTTTGTTTGTTGTACAAGCGACTACAAAATGTTCAACAACAAAAAATTGAAGGAGCCTCATTATTAGCATAACTAGAATATCCCAAATTAGAATACCCAGTTCGGCCTAAAATTCGCCTTTCTGTAGCCTATCCGCCTTTCCTTTCCATTCACACCAGCAGCCGGTCGTCTTTACCACAAGATGCCTCCCAAAGGTACATTTTCATCAATTTTTACTTTTCAATTTTTCTTTTAGAAAACGAGACCATCGCCTCCTTGAAGAATGAATTGACCGCAGCGCATGCGACCAGCGCCACTCTCGCCACTTCCGTCTCTCAGCTGACCAAAGTTTTGGAGAACGTCAGCAGTGAGAATCACACTTTAAAAGAGTTTAACAATCTATTTAAGCTTCGAATGCGGAGCTGCGCAAGGAGAATGAGCAGATTGCTGATTTGAAGAAGCAGTTGGGCTATATGAAACAGGACGACTACATTCGCAATTGGACAATCGAACAGAACAAGGACGATATGATCGAGTTGCTGCAGAAGCAGTTGCAGGACCTCAAGGAGGGCAAGGACAACATTGATACGAGCAGGGAGATTGAGGTGAATTCAAGGATAAATCTGTCTCTGTCTCTGTCTCTGTCTCTGTCTCTGTCTCTGTCTCTGTCTCTGTCTCTGTCTCTGTCTCTGTCTCTGTCTCTGTCTCTGTCTCTGTCTCTGTCTCTGTCTCTGTCTCTGTCTCTGTCTCTGTCTCTATCTCTGTCTCTGTCTCTGTCTCTGTCTCTGTCTCTGTCTCTGTCTCTTTTTTGTTTCTTTTCCTCTCGGTCTATGTCTCATTGAGTGTTTTCAGATTTCTAATCTCGATGAGCACAAGTCGTACTCCCTTTTCATTCCTCCGACCACCACCATCAAGACCATCCGTGCTTCGCTGGCGAACACGCTCGGATGTGACCCTAACAACCTTTGTTTGATCTCCGGGAATACCCTGCTGAGGGACGACTACATCATCGCCGCCTACGGAATCACCGACGGCGCTCAGCTCACCTACGTCCTGAAACGTGCCCAGAAAGATTAGTAACGTATAAACAATAAATGTTTCATTGTGTTTTCCTTAGAACTCGCAAATGTTGCAATTTTCTAGAACTGCGTAGAATTTCAAAAGTGCCGAAACGTGTTAGTGTTTCATTTCGTTTTCGCAAAATGCATCTTTGCAGTCATCGGAAATTTGTGCTTAGAAAAAAATGGGGAGAAGGACAAACTTATAGAAAACCGTTTGTCTGCACTATTTTACGTCGTCAGTAGTTTACCACGAGTAGCTATTCGGGTTCCTCACAAGTGGACTTCTTTTGGTTAGAAATTGACTATCAGAACGACTTTCCCTTATTAGCCTAACTAGAATTTCCCAAATTAGAATACCAAGTTAGGCCTCAAATTTGCCTTTGGGGCTTGAAATCACTTTCCATTCCCAGCATCAGCCGGCCTCCTCGGCTACAAGATGTCTTCCAACGGTATATTTTCATCATTGTTCCTTCCAAACGAACCCACTTCAGAAAAGAAGATCATCTTCGCTTTGAGGAAGGAACTGTCGGCCGCCCACGTGACCAGTGCCACTCTCGCCACTTCCGTCTCCCAGTTGACCAAGGTTTTGGACGACATCAATAGTAAGAACCCTAAAATGGCTTATTAGGTTCAACTTTTCAGCTACAAATGCGGAGTTGCGCAAGGAGAATGAAAGTTTGAAGGAGCGTTTGGAGAATGAGGAAAACGACGTTTCGGAGGGCAGTGTCGATGTGGAGAATGCCTTGAAGGAAAAGGAGGAAATGATCGAATTGCTGCAGAATCAGTTGCAGGACCTCAGGGAGGGCAAGGACGACATCAAGACGTCCCGGCAGATTCAGGTAGTTAGAGGAACCTCTCTCTGACTCTGTCTCTGTCTCTATCTTTGTCTCTTTCTCTGTCTCTATCTTTGTCTCTTTCTCTATCTCTGTATCTGTCTCTATCTTTGTCTCTTTCTCTGTCTCTATCTCTGTCTCTGTCTCTATCTCTGTCTCTATCGCTGTCTCAATCCCTGTCTCTATTTTTGGTTCTTTCTCACTACCTGCCTTCGTCTCTGTCTCTGTAACCCTGTATGTCTCTCTTTCTCTGCAGAGCGTATCTCTCTCCCCCTCTCTGCTTATTTTTCTCTTTGTCTCTGCCTTTCTCTCTCCGTCTACGTTTTTTTTTTACATGAATATCTTTTCAGCTTTCGAATATTACTGGGCGTCCGACGTACCCCTTGGCCGTCACTCCCACGACCACCATCAAGAGCATCCGCGCGGCGTTGGTGAACACGCTCCGTTGTGATCCCATCCACCTTCGCATGACTTTTAATGGTGTGCTGCTCGAAGACAACTACATCATCGCCGCCTACGGAATCACCGACGGCGCCAAGCTCACCTTCGGCCTGAATACCGCCCAGGAATAGTTCTGTACAAATAATGAATGTTTTATTGTTTTTTATTGCCAGTATTTTATTCTGACACTGAAATGCTCCTTTAAGGGCAGCGATTTCTTTTACTTTGCATTTGTGGTTGTTAATGATTTGCTGATTTTTTTGTTGCGATTTTGTTTGTATTTCTTCTCTGTAAAGTTGTTCATAATGCATGGAAATATTTCATTTTTTCCTAATGCTTCTACCAGAGTAATCACGTAGAAAAACAATAAAACCTGTTTAGCAACTTTGTATTTATTTAAAAATTACTTCAATGTTTACACACATTGGGATAGCACAAAATTTTTATGTTAAGGTATTATGATCTTCGTGACTGAGCTTTACAAAAAATGCATTTGTTAATTTCAAATTTCGAAGTTTGTTACAACAACAAAAAATGAATTTAAACGAGTTATGAAAAATAAGAAATTGGGTTTAGCCAACCGCGGAGGGGGGCTTGCATTTATTGTTGTAAAAATGGGCGGAGCCTAATTTTAATGGTCCATTCCCATTTTCTGCGACACGCGATAAATCTTTTTTTTTAGATTTTCACACGACTTTTAGCATAGCATCTCACAAACAAAGCACGAAATTTAGTGGTTATTTATTAATTGTCGGTTAACAATTGTGCAACAATGCTAATATATAAATAGTACAAACCCCTATGAACAACATAACAATAACGAGACCTACTGACATTACAATCAAACATCCACACAATTTTTACATACATAGGAATATTACAGTACTCGAATTAATCAGAGTCTAGAAACGCGAGCAAGGAGAAGTCCGTGTCGTTCAGAGGGTCTTCCGCCATGTTCTCGTCGAACTGAAAATATTCGGTGTTAAATAAACTGACTTTGTTTCAAAAGACATTTTCAGTCAAACGCCGTTTCTTTGTGTCTGTGCAGTGACAGCGGTCTTTTGAACCAAGTACGCCATATAGCGTGGGATGTGAAATGTGTCAGACGTGTGAATTTCGCTCCCACCCATCTTAGGTACATACACCACCCCCACAAAAATTAACAAAGATTGTCGAAGGGGGAATTGTACTAAATGCCCATGTTGAATTCGAAGGGAGGAGGGTTGTAAAAAATGAACCCCCAGAGAGCTTGTTAAAGTATGCCCCCATTGTTTCTCATCCAAGACTGAGTATCGAATGTGAAACGTGTGTACGAAAAAACCGAAAAGTAAAGTATTGAATTTAACTGATTGGTGGGTGCTTTAAGGGGGGCTTAAGTAAAATAGCTAGAAATTACACTAGATGGTAAATTAGGGGGCTTAAATGATTAAAACATAAATTTAGATGAAGTGGTGTCTTGTGGGGGCTGAATAACAGAAGATTTCACTGAATGTTGGGGCTTAAGTGAATTAGACGGTGTTTGACTAAATGGCACATTTGGGGGGCTTAATTGAATAATACGTATTGGAGGCTTAATTAATAATACGTATTGGGGGGGGGGGGGCTTACTTGAACAATACGTATTGGGGGCTTAATTAATAATACGTATAGGGGGGCTTACTTGAGAAAAAAAACGTATTGGGGGCTTAATTTAAGAATGCGTGATTTTGAGCCCCTCACTCAATATTGGCCGCCGGAAGTGTGGGACTGGGCCGGGCCGGCCCAATTTTATTTTGTTGTTTTCTTTGATTTTTACATTGAAAAAGGCATAAATTTGCGGTTGAGTAGGGCCGGCCCGGGCGGGGACGTGAAAAATATTGGAGCGGGCCGGCCCGTTGCCATGCTTGGCGGGGAGTGGTGAAAATCGGTGTGGGGAGAGGCTTAATTTAGAGTATCTTTTCTTAAAAACCAACCCAATCTCCATCCTGGTGCACTGCAAATTCGAAATCCATGCCAGCCACGTCCTCTATAATCCCGCCGAACCTGTCCGCATCGTAGAGCTCAGGGTCGATGTACAAGGGCTCTGCCGCCCTAGTTTTCGCGTGTTTCACAACCTTTTGCTCCTAAAAAGATACATTTACTTCAGGAATGATACTCAGCAGAGAAAAAAACCAATGTGAATGGCAAAAACTCACTTTTTGTTCCGTGTTCGTGGCTGTCGATTGACCCGGCGTGGCTTTCTCCTTCAATGGCAGCCTCAGTGGCTTTCCAGTCGCGGTTTCCTAAAAATCATGAAAATATAAGCACAAAAATGGGAAAACGTATACAAAATAAGTCCCCCATATTCAAACTTAGCCCCACACACAAACTGATCTGGCCCAGGATTCTCACGGGCCATTGGGAAAAAAAAAGAAAAAAAAACAGCCCGTTTACTCTGGACCATCCAATCAGATTGCCACCCACACGACCAGGGGTCGATCCCGGTCGGTGGCATTCTTTTTTGTACGACTAATGTTGACTTATGTTAGTGACAAACACTATTAAGGTATTGAAAGCAGTTTAAAACTTTATTGTACCGATTTATACAGAATGTAAAATTATATTTTTCATACCCGGGCCGACCGGGCTGGGCCGGATTGCCGTCATTTGAGGACCCCGATTAAAATTCAATGTTTCTGTAGGGAGAATGGGAGTAAGTGAGCTCCGATGCCAATAGTCACATTCTGATGCGAATGATCATTATATTCTTAAGAATGCCTCAATTTAATAGAATGATCATTTTTTCGAGTATGTGTCATTTTTTTCTATATTTCTAGAGTGGAACACATTTTCCGTATCCGTTCTAGTGTGGGGGCTTATTTGGCAGCTATTTCTCGAATGTAGGGCCTTTCAGTGTGAGGACCGCACATGGGGGGGGGGGTATTTTTTGTATTATTCCGGGCTAATAAGGGTAGGGCATTTTACCGATTGTGTACGGGGGCTTAACCCTTTTTAAGTTACGGGGGCTTATTTAGCTGTATTTTTTTTTTCGTTTTTTTGGTTAATTTATTTTGTATTTTAGAGTGAGCTTGATTTTTTCCTTTTTTTTAATGATGTTTTTGTTCTCGAATGGGGGCTCAATTTGCTGTTGTTTATCAACTGTGGGGCTTAATTTTGTATTTAATATGGGGGCCTAACTTTGAGTTTTCTATATTTGAAACCCACCAAATCAAAATCCATCCCAGCTACGTTCTTCATATTCGCGTCAGACTCGCTCGGACCACAGAGTTCAGGATCGATGTAGGAGGGCCCTTGAGCACTGCTTTGTGCCTGTTTCACACTCCACTGCCCCTAAAAATGTACTGTTAGTCAAATATAAATACTCAGCCATGGCGTGGAAGCCAAAATGTAGACACAAAAACCCACGTTCCGTTCCTTTCTCGTGACTTTCGGCTGGGCCTCCACCACCGGCTCCAAAGCTTTGCGTTTGAGCGGCTGGTTCGGTGGCTGGTCATCTGCAGTTTTCTAAAAAAAAAGGTATTAAGAAGCGTATGATTGGGGGGGGGGGGATGCCGCCCCCTAAAATGCCTCCCACGCTAGATTTTGGGCTGCAACTCAACACGAAGAAAGGGGGGCTTAATTTGTGCAAGGGAAAAAAGGTGTTTGGATTAATTTTAGTCCCCCATAAATTGAAATGTGGGGTGCTTAAAGTGAGCTCCCCACCCCAAAAAAAATGATTGAGCTTAAAAATTTGCCGCTTAAAAACAGGGTGGGGCTTGACTGGAATCACGTGGGGGTCTGTCTGAATAATCGATTGGACAGCTGACGTGGGGGGCATAAATGAAATGCGTGGGGCACCAAAAATTTAGTAAGTAGCCCCCCATGTGACTGCGGCTTTGCGAAAAAAAACAAGCTGAAGTGGGGGCTTAAATTTGACGCGTGGGGAAAAACTAAAAGCTTCTCATTTTTCAGCTTAGGCCACGTTTCAATGGGGGCATAAATGAATAAAAATAGGTATATGAATTGAATTTAGTCCCCCAAAATTGAATATGGGGGACTTAACTTGAGTAGCAATATCGTAACTAAGCCCCCCTGTTTTAGTTTAAAAAAGGGCTTTTTAAAACAAAACATTCCACAAAGATACTCAGAAATGAATAGGGGCTGGACCTGAATCAAGTGGGGGTTCATTTAAATACGCTATTGGGTAAATGAAGTGGGGCTCAAATGTCATGTGTGGGGCATAACTAAATGCTGAAGTCTCTCATTTCTTACCCCTTTTTGCGTTGCTTGGCTCCGCGCCAACGTAGCCCGGGCTTCAGCCATGAAATCCCTGTTCTCCTCACGAGTTCGCTGTATTATCTGTAAAAAAAAAAACATAAAACCCTGCGAAACACAACAAAAAAACTTACTTCAATCGCCTCCAACACTAGGGAGGGCTTGCTTCTGTAGGTGGAGCCTCTGAGGGCAACCTGGAGAGCTTCGCGGTGTGTGGAAGTCTCGAACTGAAAGGGGAGGGAATGAGGCGTTAGACAGAGAGAGAGAGAGAGAGAGAGAGAGAGAGAGAGAGAGAGAGAGAGAGAGACGAACCTGAGATACGATCCCGGGTATAGGTTTCACAGGTCTCAGTTGATCGTGGTTCAGGTATCCCTGGGCCTGCCTCTCGAACAGCTGCGGATCCACAGCGGAGTGGATGTTTCGAGGCTTCGCGGGGCCGGCCTGAAGCATGGTATATGCTTCAACAAAAAAACCCCACTCTTCAATTAATGTCACCCGGGGTTCTCAAATGACGGACCGGGCCGGGTCGAGGGATTTTTTGGGACGGCCCGGCCCGGCCCGGTTATGAAAAATTACATTTTGTGTAAATCGGTACAACAGTTTTTACTGTTTTAAATTACTTAATAATGTTTGTTACTAACATATACGTCAATATTAGTCGTACAAAAAAGAATGTCACGAACCGGGACCGAACCCTGGTCGTGTAGGTGGCAATCTGATTGGATGGTCTAAGGAAAACGGGCCGATCAAAATTTTCCAGCTGGCCCGGCCCGTGAGGACCCCGATGTCACCCACCTCAATAGTACGCCCTTTACCCATTGTGGGGGTTTGAGTTAGCTAAGCTCAAGTTAAAAAAGGTTGTATTAAGTCCCCGGGGCATTACTGGACAGGGAGCGTTTGGGGGGCTCGATGCATAAGCCGCCCCCCAAATGTTGCTTCGGAGGCAGCGTAAGCCCCCGTTATATTTTTTGTTACAATTTTTCACGAAACGCCGAATTACTAAGGTACCACACGTAACTCCCGTCCGGGGTTCTCACGGACAGGATCATTTGGAAAATTTTGGTCGGCCCGTCCCGTTTACCCAGTCAGATTGCCACCGATTGCCACAGAGTTCGATCCCGGTCGGTGACATTCTTTTTCCCACAACTAACATTGACTTATATGTTAGTAACAAACACTATTAAGTAAATAAAAGCAGTTTTAAAAAATATTGTACCGATTTATAAAAAATGCAAAATTTTTTTTTTCATACCCTGGCCGACCGGGCCAGGCCATCCCAAAAAAAAAATCTCTCGGGCCGGCCGGTCATTTGAGAAGCCTATCACGTACGGGGGTTTCATAGAGTGATGGCCTCATCACTGAAGCCTCGATAAGTAAAAAAAACGAACCTCAATGTCAAACAGATTCCGTGGTCTCGGAGGGTTCGCGGGGGCTCCATTAGCTCTCGGTTGGCCTGGATTCACAGCAGCCGGCCGGGCCGCCAATGGCATCCTCTGCGTGCGCTGAAGGCCGTCGAGTCCGCGCTGGAGAGGCCTTTGATTTGCCATGGGAGGACCAGACTAAATCGTATAATGAGACAAAATAGTAGAGAGAGAGGGAGGGAGAGAGAGAGAGAGAACACAAACCTGAGGCATATTCACGTGTGGCGGGCGGCGCAAAGGAGCGGCACCAGGCCAGCCTAGAATTTTTCGGTGCGGGGGCGGGTCCGGTCTTGAAACCCCCCTAGGGGAGGGCTTTGCGTTTCTTTGCTGAGGCAGCTGGGTCGTCGTTGTGGGGCCGGCCTGAAACAAAAATTTTCAGTAGACGAGACAGAAGATAAAGAGGCGGACAAATTGAACCAACCCTAAATTCGAGTTTTCGTATTTTCGAGTTTCCTCGAGTCGTTAGGTTTAGTATGTTCACAACTTTCCCAGAGTTAAGGGTGGTTACCCATTTGTAAGGCCTTTTTCGTACTTGTCCTACCTGGGCACGGGGTGATTGCGGGCGGGGTTCTCTAATGACGGGCTGGGCCCGGGCCCGACCCGAAGTTTTATTGGAAAAGGAGCCCGTAGCAAATTTTCGCAGCTTTCTACAGCAGAAGGGAGCGTCGCAAAATTGGCCCCCGCGTGGTGGGTTGCCCAGGTGTGCCCTGTTATGCCCCCTTTTTAACGCTATAAAGTCACATTTGCACTAAAAACAAGTTTTCATTTTTAATTTTATTTTTAAAAAAATAGAAACGAACCTGACTCATATTCCCTGGTCTCGGATTCACAAAGCCTTGCACGGGTCTCAGCTGCCCTCCTGCGTTCGTAGTCGGCCTGTCCACAGGAATCCCAGGGCCTTGGCCTTGTTGCTGCGGTGGGAACAGCCTTTGAGCTCTCATCGGAGCAGGACCGTACTAAAGTTTAAGGTAAGAAAATGGATAGAAAAGGGGAAACCTGGTTCATATTTCCTTGTCTCTGGTTCATAGGGACTGCTGGAGGTCGGCCTTGGCCTTGGTTAACGGAGACCGGGTACTGCCAGGGTACAGCCGGCATCGGGTTCATTCGCTGGTGGGAGGCTTGGGATGTACGGGGATCGGCCTGAAATGATGAATAGAGGGAAATAGAGAGAGAGTCTAACTGTCACTGGTCAAGATACGTTTTCTCGAGCGATGGGTCGAATGAGGGGGTCCCGCCGAGGCGAATTTCTTAGTTGGGGGACTCGCGCCACAGTGTAATGTGGGGGTTCACGCAAAACAGACCCTACAGGTAGCTTGTTCGTGTATGGTAACAACCCCCTTCAAACTGGCCAAACCCATATGAGAATAAGCTAAATTTTTTTCGTAGTTTGTGCTGAACAAGACTTCGTAAATCTTGAAACTCGCTTTTTATTTCAAACGTATGACATTGCTTGAAAACTATTTTGAAAATAAGATTAATGGCATCACCGCATTAAATCATAGCTGGACAGGGAGAGTTTGGGGGCTCGATGCGTAAGTCCCCCAAATTATGCCTCGGGGGCAACGTAAGCCCCCTTTAACTTTTTATTAGCATTTTCAACCAACCACCGAATTACGTAGGTACCGCAAGCACCTCATGTCCACCTATGCATTAAATAGATCGTCTAACTTATAGTTCTCACAAGAAGGGCCGACCCGCGGGCGGAAACGGGTCGAGAAAAGTGTCGCCTGGCCCGTTTCGGCCAGGTTTGTAAACTTGGTAAATTGAAATTTCTTTAAATCGATATTTTATTTTAAGTTAAAAAATTAAAACCCCGAAAGCTCTTTTTTTATATTTATATTACATATATAAACTAATTCTCAGCTAGAAAAAATATCCCAACAGAGATCGAACCATGGTCGCGTGGGTGACAGTTCCACCCGGTTTGTGAGAACTATGTGGTTCAAATCATTTCTCAGACTCACCGCATCGCCAAGCTAGATTTCTTACTTAAGAGGGGGCTCGCGCCGCAAGTATTTAGCAAGTGGGGGTCCCAGAAAACGAACCCCACCCCTAAAAATGTAAGCCCCGAAAATAGAAGGAAAATTTTGCAATTACTTCCTAAATGAAAAAAAACCCTAATGCCCCTTGTGATACCACTAATGGCCAGGTTTACGCATAAATTTAAGACAAAAATACACAAGCCAAAACGTGTCGTAAAAATGAAAACTTTCTGAATTGGTCGTGTTTTCTGAGGGGGTCTTATGCAATGCAAGGAGAGGAGTGAAAAAAATCATACCTGTGGCACAAATCCCATCCTCTGAGCTGTTGGTGGAGCGATGTTCCTGGAATTTCCTGGCATCGGGAAGCCTTGTCCAGACATCATTTGTGAAGGTTGGTCGCTTTTGGGAGGCGGCAATGGGCGTTCCATTGGGTCGACCTGAAAGCTAATTAAGCCAATTGATTAGAAACAGAAAACAAGCGATTCGCACAAAAATTTAACATTTTGAAAGCGAAGCCGCTCGCAACAATAGATAATTGCGAGGTCGCAAAAGCTGAACCCCGAAGGAATGACTCAAAAACAATAGTTGACCTCAATCGATAACAAAAACTGACTTGCGGCAAAATTCCCATCATCGGATGGGCTCCGGAAGGCCCCTGCATTGGCAATGGCACAGGCTGTCTGCCGTTGGGAGCTGGTTTCAGATGACGGACAGCTTGGTTCACATTTGGTACGGCCTGAAACGCTTGAAATATAAGATTAAGAAGAAAGATAGAGATACGGAGAGAGAGAGAGAGAGAGAGAGAGAGAGAGAGAGAGAGAGAAGTGAGTGAGACAAATAGACGACGAGTGAGTGATAAAGTGACATACTTGGCCAATCTCCGCGAGTCGCGGCGGTGGGGGTGTCGCAATTTGACTTTTACCAAATTTTTGTAAAGGAAGGGGGGTCCACCGCAAATTTCGAAATGTTTTTCTAATTGAGGGGGCTGTCGCAAAATACACCTCTGCGTTGCGTTAGCCAGGTGTGGTGAGTGAGTGAGTGAGTGTGTGAGTGTGTGAGTGTGTGAGTGTGTGAGTGTGTGAGTGTGTATGTGTGTGTATGTGTGACAGCGAGAAAGACAGAGAGGAAGTGAGTGAGAGAAATAGACGGTGGGTGAGTGAGTGAGTGAGAGAGAGATAGAGAGAGAGAGAGAGAGAGAGAGAGAGAGAGAGAGAGAGAGAGTGAGAGAGAGAAAGAGAAAGAGAAAGAGAAAGAGAAAGAGAAAGAGAAAGAAAGAGAGAGAGAGAGAGAGAGAGAGAGAGAGAGAGTGAGAGGGAAGAGTCATACCTGTGGCACATTTCCCATCCCCGGCCAACTTGCAGAAGGCATAG
This sequence comes from Oscheius myriophilus, assembly GCA_964057215.1. Classification (NCBI taxonomy): domain Eukaryota; kingdom Metazoa; phylum Nematoda; class Chromadorea; order Rhabditida; family Rhabditidae; genus Oscheius; species Oscheius myriophilus. The sequence continues at coordinate 7,625,888 of OZ059906.1, forward strand.
ACACAGGTTGTCTGACGTGGAACGGCCTCTGGCTCGGCTGTTGGGGAACTTGAACTCTCATGAGACTGGGCTAAAATTGAACTTTATATGAGTGGATAGAGCCTCAATTCAACACCTAATATGTAATTTGGCACTGATCCACAGTTACACCGAGAGCGAAAAGAAAAGCTCACCGGCGGCATATTTTCCGTATTCTGATGAGCTCCAGACGGTCCCTGGCCAGCCACTTGTGACGCTGATTGCCTGTTGTTGAGAGTTGCGCACTGCTGATCGGCGACTTGGCTCGGGCTCTTATCCACCTGAAAAACAACAAATAAGAGAGTAAAGGAGGAATTTGGCAAAACATAGAGTAAGCCGTTAATAAGTCTATGCTTCGAATCACATGGGCACAAATTGAGTATTTTAATCGAAACTGTACGTAACAACGATTTCTTTCTAAGTTATCGATCAATTTTTGAACCATTCGTGCCCCTAAAATGCGTAAAACTTGATTTTAAAAAAAAACTACATAAAAATGGTTTCCGAAAGAAGCGTTGTGTTGATATTGGAGAGTTCTAAATACGCTTATAAATAAAAATAATCCAAATAAGCCGCCCAACCCCCAAAAGCATAGATGAACAAGTGCCCGTAGATTCCGTTGAGGGGATAGCGCCGAGCCTAATTTCCTATTTGGGGGACTCGCACCAAACGTTTCTTTTGTATTGTGGGGGGTCGCGAAAAATGGACCCCACAGGTAACTTGTTCATGTATGCCCAAAAGTGAACATGGTTGGTTCCTTACAAGAGAGAGAGATAGAGAGAAGGGCAACCGCGCACAGTCAAAAATTAGATTGAAATGAATCAAAAAAGGAAAGGGGGTTCGTCAAATACGTGGACGGGGTACATATGTATATGCAAACTAACTATACTCCTTCCTATTTCTGCCCTTTCTTATCGTTAGTCAAAGGGTTCACACGTTAAAATAAGAGTGAGTGAGTGAGTGAGTGAGTGAGTGAGTGAGTGAGTGAGTGAGTGAGTGAGAGTGAGAGAAGCCATACCTGTGGCATTTTCCCCATCATCTGCCCACTTGTGGAAGGCATAGGTACAGGTTCTCTGACGTGGAATGGCCTTTGGTTTGGCTGTTGGGGAGCTTGAACTCGCATGAGACCGGGCTAAAATTTAACGTTATATTAGTGGATAGCAAGAAACGAAGACGGGGCTAAAATATATGAAACTTAGCCACTCTTACAAAGAGGGAAAACTCAATTCAACACCGTAATTTGGCACTGGTTCACGCATACACAAACAGAAGAAAAGAAAAACTCACCGGCGGCATATTTTGCGTATTCTGATGAGCTCCAGACGGTCCCTGGCCAGCCAATGGTGACGCTGATTGCCTGTCGTTGAGAGTTGCGCACTGCTGATCGGCGACTTGGCTCGTGCTCTGATCGATCTAAAAAGCAGCAAATAAGAGAGAAAGATAGAGGTGTGAATTTGGGAAAAAACATAGTGTAAGCCGTTGTAGTTTATGTAGCTTAGTGGAAACTGTACTGAACAACGATTGCATTCTAAAATGTCGATCAATTTTTGGACCATTTGTGTCCCTAAAATGCGTACAATTTGATAAGAAATACACAAAATGGTTGCCGAAAGGAGCGTTGAATTGACATTGGGGAGTTCTAAATAATCGTATAAATAAAAATAATCTAAATAAGCCCCCACCCCCAAAAGTGAACCTGTTATGTTTGTTACGAGAGAGAGAGATACAGAGAAGGACAACCGCGCAAATCAAAAATCAGGCTGAAATGAACCATAGAGGGAAAGGGGGTTCGTCAATTACGTGGATGGGTTACATATATTCAAATTAACTATACTCTTCTATAGTCGTCGCCAATGCTACTTCGCCAAATTTCGCTCTTGGCTCTGTGCCAATGACACCAGGCGCGAATTTGCGTACAAAAATCCTGTGTTTTAGGATACGTACGCAATACTGCGTCAGGGTTACATTTGCGAAATGGCCAAGAAGTAAAATTGACGAAGACTATAGCTAAATAGTCGACCCTTTGGCTTCGTAGACGGCTGGAGTATCCAATATTTCACGAATCACTGTAGGACAAGAGCAAAACATTAGAAAGGTGTGAAAAAACACCGTAGTTTTGGCGCCATAGGTGGGCGTGCGGTGCTCGGGGTACCTGCGTAATTCGGCGTTTGGTTGGCAATGGTAACAACAAAAAAGTTATTTTGCCGCCGAGGCACCGTTTGGGGAGGGGGTTTACACATAGATGCCCAAAAAGCTCCCAATCCAGATAGTCTTCGCCAATTTTACTTCTTGGCCGATTCACAAATGTAACCCTGACGCAGTGTTGCGTACGTACCATAAAACAAAAGATTTTGGTACGCAAATTCGCGTCTGGTGTCATTTGCACAAAGCTAAGAGCGAAATTGGGCGTTATTACCGTTATTTCAAGGTTCATCATCAAAAATTGCTGTGAGGTTTATTTATTTAAGCGAAAAACTTGTTTTCCTGACCCATTGCCGTTTTTCATTCCATTTTAAACGAACCTCAGCCAAATTTTTTTCATCGGCTCTGTGAATGTGATCGAGGTCCACGGTAGGAAGCGCCTTCGTTCCAGCCATAATTGCGTCGTAATCCTCTGCAAAACGGCTTTGTTTAAAAAAGTAAGCAAATCCAACCTGGGTTACGCATGCCCATGCCTTCTCCATTGTCGGCAAAATTTTTATCCTGCCAGCGACGAACTTTTTGCAGGAAAAACTTCCGCATTTCGGGCTTCAAGAACCAGCAAACTCTGTTGCCATCCGGTATCTAAAACAAAATTTTTAGTCAGGCAATGTGTGTGTGTGTGTGTGAATGTGTGAGAGTGTGAGTGTGTGATTGTGTGATTGTGTGAGTGTGTGAATGTGTGAGTGTGTGAATGTGTGAGTGTGAATGAGTATATGTGTTTGTATGTGTGAGTGGGGTTCAATTACTTAAGCCCCACACGATCGCCCTAACTGCGGCGTAAATGAATAACGTATATCGGGAAGCATAGCCAGTGTACCCGAAACGTGTGAGAAAATTCATACGTCTATATAATTAGGCCCCCCCGCGAAATGGAGGGAATGTTCAATTAAGCCCCCCCCCCCCACTCGATCGCCCAGTGGTGGGGGCATAAATAAACGTAATTACCCATTCAGTGCCTGGAGTGGTGAGAGAAAGAGATAAAATCTCACCTTAATTTTTCCAAAAAAATTGTCCGCATTTGTGCATATCTCGGCTCGAATGTTGCTCTTCCAACGATCCTTTTTCCCAGGCGGGAGACAGTGGGGGAAGTATGCTCTAAAACGATACTTATAAAAATGTTTTAAAAAAATTATTAAAATAATACCAAAAAACAGCACAAAAACCCACTCCACAAATTCGAAAATAGAGTAGATGGAAGCGGGCGCTTTGTGGTTGATGAAAAAGAGCCCTATCAGCATGTGGTAGGGGACACGCACTCGCCGTCCTTCATTTTTTTTCTCTCCTTTCTGAAACATATTAATTAGAAATTTTAAAAAAATACAGTTGACACACTTTCCGTCAAACGCTCTATTGGCACGGGTATGCAATACGGCGTGTGACAGAAAATGTCAATTATCTCAGCAATGTTGGCGCCAAAAATCATACAATTTATCATTTTGAAAAATAGCCACCTGGTACAAAATAAAGCACGAAAAAGAGGAAATTTTTACACGGCCTTCCTGGACGGGAAGTAGGCGGTAATGGAACCGTCGGCCGAGCCGCGACGCAGCCGCCGTGCGGCTCAAAAACAATTGAAATCGCAGAAATGGACGTCTCTTCTTTTATTTCACGGTTAAAACAAGTCTAGTACAGCAAATAAAAGTGGTATAGACTGAAAAACCGAGTAATAAATTCATTTTATGAGAAAAATCGACCGAAATCACGATATTTGTAGGGTTTGAAGAGTTTTAACCTTGCTCTTACCTTGAAAAGAGCACACATGCTTTAAAAGTGTTAATACATACCAAAGAAAATGTAAACACAAGGATCAGTGTCATTATAACCTAAATGGGGTCCCTTGGGTAAGAAAAAGACCATATTTATCTAATTTTTCGTATTTTGTGGTATATTTCGTTAAAATTACGACTCCGATTTAATTTTCTTAATGAAATGCCAAAAAATGTGGCAAAAATATTAAAAAATACACAATTTACAACAATCAACTTTCCCATGTCGACAGCATCATATTGAGCGACCGTAATCCTCGCAGGGGAAAATTTTGAATTCCCGCCAATGGTCCGTGGCCGGTACGCAATGGCGGTGAACTTCCCAAATTGCGTAAAGCAGAAAGGTCGTGTTCAATCATTTTCCGTCACGCGCCATTCCAGTTGCTCTCCCCAGTACGCAAAATGACGTGGGACGGAAAATGTAATTTTCAAAGGTTTGGCGCCAAAACCGCTAAAATTAAAAAATGGCCCACCTTCGTCGCTTTGGGTTGGAGTGGCGGTGGAGACTCCGCTGGAGAGCAATTCTGCCATTGATCATGGGATAAGCTTGCTGAAGGCGCAGCCTGTAAAAAAACACGTAAACAAAGAAATTAGCATGAATAGGATTAAAATTAACATAACAAAGGTAGATAAGTTGAAGATAAGATACATACGTAATATACGCCGTGTAATGCAAAATGCGGGTGCAATAATTTTTGTTGAGAATTTCGTGGGGGTGGGGGAATACTTTGTCAAGCCCCGCCGAATGTGGCTGTAGGGCGAGGTTCTCAAGGGCCGGGCCGGACAATTTCTTAAAAAAAAAATTTCGTCGGCCCGGCCAGAGTCGGACAAACCCGGCCCTGGTCCATTTACCCTGGATTAAGTTACATTATTAAGTTATTTAAAACCGTTTAAAAAATTATTGTACCGTTTTATGCAAAATTTAAACTTTTATATACTCAGATATCCAGCTGCGGAATCTAAACTGATTCAGCGGATTTCAGTAGATTTCGGGCTGTTTGTGCGGAATTCAAAAGAAAATAGATTTCAACGGATTTCGTCGGATTTAGTTTACATTGTAAAATCCGTAAATTTGCCAATTAGAATTCAAAATACCGGTTTCAGCAGCATTCAACCAATTTCAGTGGGATTCTTTATGGCACAAGACTGGGCCCGGTCGTCCCAAACAACCCTCGGCCCGGCCCAAAATATTTGTATATAGCTGTGAATTCGACATGGAAATCGCTGTAAATTCACGATATTCGTGCTTATACAGCGCTAGGCTCCATTCAAATATTCGGAAAATGATGGGTTGCTCGGTGATTTGCAGATAAGCAACCGCAGAAACCTGAAAATCTCCAATTCAACTCCCAATTTAAAGCGATTTCCCCCCAAGAATGGGTCGTAAATGTAGTTGCAAAGCGAAATTCGCAGCGATAATTGTTCTTTTAAGGTTTCGCGCGGTTTTGCGATAAAAAGCGATGGAAAATTATCCCCCTTTTCCCCGAATGAAGCCGCCGGCGCTTTTAAACTCCAATTTGACCTTTTTTTCGTCCATTTTGGGAAAATTCACACAATTTTATGAAGAGAATGAGAGAAGCGAGAGAGAGAGATAGAGGGAGAGATAGATAGAGCACCTCAATTCCGTTCTCTGTCAAATCTATAAGCTCTACATTATCTTCTCTGTCGTCTCCGGCATCCATCGGTTGATCACCCACTTCTCCGGACAGTGGTGGTTCCAAGCTCATCTGGAAATGAAAGGTTATTAATTTAAAATGTACAAAATAAAAAAAAACAAGAATAAAAAGGTGATAAATGAGTTTACCGCAAAGAAAAGAAAAGGCTACGATTTTGCGAAATTCGCCACGGCTCTTCGTCTAATGGAATCCCCGGGCATGTTAAAGGACTGCCTCCCGTTAAACGTCGAGCAGTCATCGTGCTCAGCGTTTGCGTCGGGGACCACCGCGGGGGGACTTTGGGACCTCCGCGGGGGTCGAATGCGGGGTGCCCGCCGCCGAGATCGACGGGGTCCCCGCATTTCCCCTGCAACACCCCCGAAGCATCCCCGCGGTGGTCCCCGCATTGGTTTCAATTTTTCAGCCCTACCCCACCCACTGGCTCCAGTGCCTTGTAAGCCGATTTAAAAGGAACAAAAGAGAAGCAATATTTATTACAAGTGGAAAATTACACAAATCGTAAATCAAAAACAATTAACCACATCATTAACAAAGAAAAATAACAATATGATCACAATCCGTCAAGGTCGCGCACAAACCTCGAATTATTGCCATGGGATGACTCCAACTTCTTTCCTGGGCGTTCTACCCGACGTCGTCCAATGTTTTTCTTCCACACACTAAACGTATAACATAAGTAAGCATAAACCAATAACAAAACACAATCATATAGTTAAAATAGCTAAAAAGCTGTAAAACTGACCTGTATTTTATCTGAAAGTAAATTAGCAATAAGCAAATACAAAACACATAAAATAAAAAAAGAATAGCGAAAAGAAAAATTTGAACAACACAAGTCCAGGAGATGCAAAAGATCCACGACCACAAGCCTAATGCGTGACACGACCAAATATTCCTCGTGGCAGGACCATATAATCGGGAGCCCCGTAGGACCTCCTCGGGGGTCCCCGTAAAATTTCCCCCCGCGGGTTTGCCCGCAATTTATTGATGGCTGGCGGGGAATCTGTCGGGTTTCCCCGCGGGCGTCCCCGATGCTTGTAGAACCCCGCGGTGGTCCCCGACGCAAACGCTGAGTGTTCACATTGTTTTGTAAACAGCGGACTCAATGAAACTGCCTCCGCGAGCCGTGTCGCGGGCCTGCGGATTAAAGGGCGGCGCGGTGAAAATCGCGCTCCAATACAAACACCATAGTTTTAAAAATTGTAATTTAACAAAAACGACTGTTTTTGTTCATTTTAACATGAAATTTGTTTATTGATTACCAAAATAATAAGAAAACCGCTAATTTCACATATCAATGTCTTCTTTGGCCTAAATTTTGTCTCGAAAAATCTTCGGCGGGAAAATGAAGAAAAACAAACAACTCCGTGCAGTTCTCTGAGCATATGAGCTGTGGTGTCGACAAAAGCTCAGGCCAAACCACACGTGTGTATTTAATCGATCTATAGTGAAAGATTGTCGAAAAGGCAGAGTTCTCGAGTTTGTTGTGGCAAAGTTGAGAAAAATGGTCTTGTCAGGCGTGCCGGGTCTCGCCAAGAAATGCCTGCAAATCAAAGCGCATTTTAAAAATGCTTTACTTTAGGGTATTTGAACATTACTTTGAATTTCTGAAATTCAAATAAGGTCTTATTCTTACCCAAAGGACCCCATTTAGGTGAATTTCTTTCGGTCTCTCGGGCATGACGTCGTAATGAAAAGATTTAACATTGCAAAAAAAAATTTCTGTTGAACTTAAATTAGAGAATCTTGGAGTGTGAGTGTGAGTGTCACACTCACACTGGGTTCAGTTAACTCCCAAAATAGCCACTCGGTTTGACTCCCGAGACAATTGAACAACCTTTTGAAAATGTGTCGCAGTTGCAGTTTAAAGGCAGTGTGTCACCAAAATTCGACCTACTCAGAATTATGACCCTTATGCATTGCGAAATTAGACCTTTCGAGGACGATTTCAACAATGTATATATTTCGCCAAAAAGGTGTTTTCATTCCTTATATTTGGCTCCTCAAAGTTTTCCCGCGAAATTTTTAATCCGAAATTAGCATGCCGCCCTCTCCATTTCCTATGCTGAAAATGGATCTCTCGTCTCACGGCACGCTGTGTACTGGTCCACCCGTACATGCGTTCATTTTTCATGACACACTGCCTTTAAGTTCATTTTTTGTTTTGGATTTTTCTTACAATTAGTCGACATTTGGCTAATCAGGACATGCTTTCTAACGATGACCGTGACGCACAACGCGACGCGCTCTGCACTCAAATATCGCTTTTTTCCTTGTAAAAGCGAAATTTTGGCTTGGTATGCACATGGTAGACATTTTTTTAAAAATCTTAATATATCGTTTATTTTTTCAAAGACAAAGGAAAAAAATTGGTTTTCAACATGGACTTTTTGCACCTTCCTTATGAAATTCCGTGCGCAATCCACCAAAAGGTCTGTTTCAAGAATGTTTTTGTTTTTTATTACAACTTTAGTTTACATACAACCATCTCTTAGAGTTTGAAGAATGCAGTAAGATTTCAAGCGAATTTTGTGCCAGACGGTCTTCGACTCTCTTTCCCTTCGAAATGGAGGCGATTTTTATTCAAGTAAAATCACTATTGGATTGTTGTTTCACACATGTTTCAGGATGGAGTTATCCACGAAGTCATAAACGACAAGGAGTTAATTAAAATAAATAATTGTCCTGCTGTTTGGTTGGAGAGTGATGAGCTATATTTGACGGTAATTAATTTCAAACACACACACACTCACACACTCACACTCACAAACTCACATACTCACACACTCACACACTCACACACTCACACACTCACACACTCACACACTCACACTCACACACTCACATACTCACACACTCACACACTCACACACTCACATACTCACACACTCACACACTCACACACTCACACACTCACACACTCACACACTCACACACTCACACACTCACACACTCACACACTCACACACTCACACACTCACACACTCACACACTCACACACTCACACACTCACACACTCACACACTCACACACTCACACACTCACACACTCACACACTCACACACTCACACACTCACACACTCACACACTCACACACTCACACACTCACACACTCACACACTCACACACTCACACACTCACACACTCACACACTCACACACACACTCACACACTCACACACTCACACACTAACACACTCACATACTCACACACTCACATACTCACATACTCACACACACACTCACACACTCACACACTCACATACTCACACACACACTCACACACTCACACACTCACACACTCACACACTCACACACTCACACACTCACACACTCACATACTCACACACTCACATACTCACACACTCACACACTCACACACTCACACACTCACACACTCCTTTAGGACCCCCTGACTCCCCAAATTCATAGTTTCATTATGAACAGAGTTCGCGGCATGACAGTGTTCAATATGGTGGAGATGTCTCCATTGTACAACGATCTGTTTAATCAGAAGGTAAGATAAGATGGCAGAGAAAAATGAGGTTTATTCTAATGTAACTCAGCGTTTCCAGACGTATAAAATAGGATCACTTACCCTTGACTTTCGCAAAATTGGTAATGATTGTCCAACTGACTTTGGAGAAATTGAATTGGTAAGTCCACTCTTTTTTCTTTCTCTGGCTTTGTCTTAGTCTCTGTGTTCCTGTGTCTTTTAGTTTGATCGGTTGCTGTCTCCTGCGTCTCTTATCCAAATTTTTAGGTAAGAGTCGAGGACACAGAGAACCTCTCCCCTGATACTATTTTCTTGTTCAAAACAAAAAAATGAAGCAATATTTGAGAGATCCTTTCTGAGTTACACCGACTTCTCCAGAAAGCTTCAGGTTTCAATTACATCAGTCTAGTTTGCCAAATCGAGTTTTCCAGGAATGGATCAATGGACAAGAGTGGCACTCTTGTATTTACCAATTCACTGAATTGTGGTCATTCGATTTTCCAGTATTTGTAAAGCAAATGTCTGAAAAATTTTATACAATCAAGAAAAATGTCAACGGTGTAGCCACAGAATGGATTATTCAACGAAGGGAGGGTCTTTACAAGCATCTGTTTGTGATATTTGAGACACCCTCGTCTATCGTACTTATTCAGGAATAAAGATTTTGAATGTAATGTGAACGATTGTTTCAACAACGTTATGTTCACTCCCTTAAACAATTTTCTTATGATCTGTGTGTGTCTAGTTGTCCCGGGGTGAAATTGCGCTGATCCGCCACGTGTCTGCGTCTCCTCATTTCCCCTTCTCTTTCCTCAAAGCGGGTTCTAACTCCACGTAGCGGCTACAGACCGAGAGCAGTCAAAATATTCAGGAGGGCCGAAGGCTGGCCGGATTATTCTGGTATTGTTTAGAATGCGCCAAATTGAAATCGTGCCAAAGCAGCCGTAATGCAGCATCGTGCAATGCGCGTGCAGAAAGAGCGTGCGAAAAGCAAAAACACACGCACACGCACACGCAAACAAAGTAAGTGACTCTAACAGCTTCAGGAACATATGGGTTGGCTCTGCAAAGCTGGTAAGATATATTCCCATCTGTCTGCTTTTGATTTTGGCGCCAGACGGCTTTAGAAAGAGGAAGTGCTTGATTCTCATCTAATCTCTGACTGTGCTAACGGGAAGATGTACAGAGGCGACTTGTTAAAACCAAACTCGGTTGAATATGCAAAGTTGGAGACGTGTTGAACTATTGAAAGAACAGAAACATAACCAACATGTTAGTAGTTAAATTCATTTGAAAAATATGCTGGTTTGGTGAGACAGCTGCCGATCAATTTGAATTCGAATAATACAATGACGTTAAAATAACAGGATCTACTGATGGAACGTGAAGAGGGAGGATTGGATCGATGGCGAACAGTGGCCCACGCCGTCGGTCGAATTCACAAATCTGCATTTTGATTTCAACACTTTCGAAAAAGAAATGTCAGAGAAATATCATTCAGTCAAGAGAGATGGTGAAACAACAGAATGGTTCATTGGACGGAGGGAGGGTCATTTCAAACTTCTTTTTGTTCTTTCGAAACCATGGGATATCGTACTTATTCAGGAATAAATGTTTTTAATGGGACCAGTCCGTAAAAAAGCGTAATTTCAAATCAGAACTCAAAACAGATTTTTTCCCAACAGGCTCCAGCATAAGTTTATTCACAGCAATGTCCGCTGTTTACAATGTCCAAACAGTTGAAAACCGCTGGGTATTAGGAACACGCAACCCTGCGCCGCCATCACCCTCATAGCCAACTGGTTAGCACCGAAGACTAGTGACCAGATGGTCCCGGGTTCGGTTCCCCTCCCGTGAAAATAATTTTTGCTTATGAAAACAAAGACGCCTGATGAAATCGTACTGTTGTATTCGGGCGTCGGTTTTCGATGTGGAAGAAAGGTGTCTGATGGTCCCTTTATTAGTGATGTTGGTTTTTTGTCGTTTCGTCATAAAATTCTTGTATTTCTCGGTTTACTGGTGGCAAACAACTTTAACTGACATTAAACGGGAAACCTAAAAAATTGTGTTTGGTGAGAAAGAAATTTTTCGACTTCTGTTTTTTAGCCGACATTTTTGAGCCGGGAAACGACTATAGCTAAGAAAAAACACAAACAAGCCTACCAAAGTGATTATATAAAAGTTAAATAAAAAGTTATGACATCGTCCTTGTTCGTACGGGGGGGGGGGGGGATTCAGTTAAACCCCCCAGTCAATTTAGTTGCCCCCCCCCAAAATATGGCCCCGAGACAATTGGATAACATGCATATTTCAGTTCATTAATTGTTTTGGAATTATTTTTTTCGGCATTTGGTTATTAAGGACATGCTTTTTAAAGGGACCGTCAGGGACCTTTTCATTTCCATTTTCATCGGGTACGATCGAAAACTATACTAATTACTTATGCCAAATTGTCCGGAACACTCCTCATTTTCCGAGTAATATCGTCCAATTAGAATGACAACTTCGAAATTAGACTGTAAATACCGTGCATGCAGGCGTTGCGGCCATCCGCAGAATCTGCAGACGGTTGGCCGGTTTTGAACACTTTGAAGCCAGATTTCTCAAAAACGGAGAATTTTTAACAACATGCTGCATAGAGTTTTTTGATCAGCTGATTTTCATCTTTCACATGAGCCAAAGTTGCAAATGGTCCCTGACGGTCCCTTTAACCATGACCGTGACGCACACCGCGACGCGCCTCTGCACTCAAAAATCGCTTTTTTATTTCTTGTAAAAGCGGAACTTTGGCTTGGTATGCACATGGTAGACATTAAAAAAAAATATCTTTTATTTTTTTCATAGAAAAACAAAAGAATTGTTTTTCGACATGGATTTTGCGCACCTTCCGTATAAAATTCAGTGCGCCATCTACCAAATAGTTTGTTTCAAGAATGTTTTTGTTTTTTTATTACAACTTTAGTTTACATACAACCATCTCTTAGAGTTTGAAGAATGCAGTAAGATTTCAAGCGAATTTTGTGCCAGACGGTCTTCGACTCTTTTTCACTTCGAAATGGACGCGATTTTTATTCAAGTTAAAATCGATAATCAATTTTTTTCACACTTGTTTAAGGATGGATTTATTCACGATGTCATAAAAGACAAGGCCCGTATTAAAATAAATAATTGTCTTGCTGTTTGGTTGCAGAGTGATGAGCTATATTTGACGGTAATTAATTTTGAACACACACACTCACACACTCACACACTCACACACTCACACACTCACACACTCACACACTCACACACTCACACACTCACACACTCACACACTCACACACTCACACACTCACACACTCACACACTCACACACTCACACACTCACATACTCACACACTCACACACTCACACACTCACACACTCACACACTCACACACTCACACACTCACACACTCACACACTCACACACTCACACACTCACACACTCACACACTCACACACTCACACACTCACACACTCACACACTCACACACTCACACACTCACACACTCACACACTCACACACTCACACACTCACACACTCACACACTCACACACTCACACACTCACACACTCACATACTCACACACTCACACACTCACACACTCACACACTCACACACTCACACACTCACACACTCACACACTCACACACTCACACACTCACACACTCACACACTCACACACTCACACACTCACACACTCACACACTCACACACTCACACACTCACACACTCACACACTCACACACTCACACACTCACACACTCACACACTCACACACTCACACACTCACACACTCACACACTCACACACTCACACACTCACACACTCACACACTCACACACTCACACACTCACACACTCACACACTCACACACTCACACACTCACACACTCACACACTCACACACTCACACACTCACATACTCACACACTCACACACTCACACACTCACACACTCACACACTCACACACTCACACACTCACACACTCACACACTCACACACTCACACACTCACACACTCACACACTCACACACTCACACACTCACACGTTCTTTTAGGACCCCCTGACTCCAGAAATTCATAGTTTCATTATGAACAAAGTTCGCGGCATTGAGACTATGACAGTGTTCAACATGGTAGAGATGTCTCCATTGTACAAAGACCTGTTCAATCAGAAGGTAAGATACGATATCAAAGGTACAGAAAAATTTAAAATTCACTCAATGGTTTCAGACTTTTAAACTAACTTCACTCACAACTGACTTCCGCCATATCGGTGATTATTGCCCAACTGACTTTGGAGAGATTGAATCGGTAAATACACCCTTTTTCTGCCTGAGTCACTCTCTTCTCTCTTTCTCTCTCTCTCTCTCTCTCTCTCTCTCTCTCTCTTTATTCAAGTTTTCAGGTGAGAGTCGAGGACACGGAGAACCTCTCTCTTGATACTATTTTCTCTTTCAAAACAAAAAAGGAGGTGATTTTTGAGCGATTCTTTTTGAGTTACTTCGACTTCTCCAGAAAGCTTCAGGTTTGAATCAGATCAGTTTAGTTTATCAAAGCGAGTTTTCCAGGACTGGATAAATGGACAAGAGTGGCACACTTACATATTCGAATTCACGGATTTGTGGTCTTTCGATTTCACCTTATTTGTGAAAGAAATGTCAGTGAAATTTCCAATAGTCAGGAAAAATGCCAATGATGAAGCCAAGGAATGGGTTATCGAGCGAAAGGAGGGACAATTCAAGTATCTGTTTGTGATCTTTGAGACACCACTGTCTATCGTACTTGTTCAGGAGTAAATGTTTTTAATCGTGATGTTATCGATTAATTTCCTTCCGCTAAAGGCAGTGTGTCATGAAAAATGAACGCGTGTACGGGTAAACCTGTACATAGCGTACCGTGAGACGAGAGATCCATTTTTATCACCAGGAGGGTACGGGCGCTTACGGCGCACACCCTCATGGTTTGCGGCCTGCCGTCGCCCCAACATGCGGCCTTCGGCCGCCCACTTAGGCGGCCTGCGGCCGCAGATTCATGGCCAACGGTCATTCATTACTTGTCCTTCTGCCATGAAAATACCGTGAAGCACGTGAAACTAGGCCTGCGGCCGACCTCACCCTCCCTCGCTGGGGAAATGAACGCGTGGACCTACGGTAATACACTATGTATACACACACACACAAACCCACACACAAACACACACACACACACACACACACACACACACACACAAACACGGTAGGGTTTTATTACGAGGGATAGGGAATGGAGAGAGCGGCATGCTAATTTCAGGTAAAAAATTTTGCGTGAAAACTTTGAGGAGCCAAATATAAGCAACGAACACACAGTCTTTGCAAAATATATATATATATATTGTTCGAATCGTCTTCGAAAGCCCTAATTTTGTAAAGCATAAGTTAAATTCTGAGAAGGTCAAATTTTGGTGACACCACTGCCTTTAAATGAAGAAGCTAAAATATCGTGTTTGGGGGGTTCAGTTAACTTCCCCCCCCCCCCTCCCCCTAGTGAATTCAGAAGCGCCCCTGCCACTCGGTTTGGCCCCCGAGACAAATTAGTTGAACACATATTAGTTAGTATTTCAGAAAAACACCCCATTTATCCATTTAAGCCCCACATCACTGAGTATCCAATGCTCCACACTGTGTTATATGAAGCTAAATTCGGCACTTTTAGGAAGAATTTTTTTTAAAAATTTTTTTAAAAAAATGTTATCTTGTTTTATTTAAGTTATTTCAAACTTTCAAGTTTTAACATTTGTATTCACCTGAATTATCCGTATTGGGGTTCATAAATGAATTAGATGAGTATATGTTACATAAAAAATCTCCGGGTACACTTTTTAAGCCCCCCAATTTCAATTGTTGGCGTTAAGCTGAGTTCAGATAAACCCCCCAATGATACAGAATTCAGTTGGGCCCCCAACTACCGGACGTTCACAAATTCGCATTTATGGGGGCCAAACCGAGAGTGGGGGGGGGGCTTTATTGATTTTTTCATGAACGGCACTTATTACACAGCTCATTTTTCTTCTTCAAAATTGTTTTTTAGCTGAAATTTGTCTTTGGTGTTAATATGGTTTGTTTCCAAAGAAAGATCGGCGAATTTTGAGCGACCTTGGTGTTTTGTTCCTTTTGAACAATTGACGATTTGAAACATTGAACTGAAAATAAATAAAACAAGCGAAATAGTACAGTAAAAGAGTTGTGCGCAGACAATTAAACGATCGCGGTGGGACCTGATGGACCATCCTTTAAGGTTTTTGGCGGAGACCGGTTCCGTTTTTTTGGAAACACAGTATATTTGTGTGATGATAAAGCGTGACATTTCCAATAATTAAAATTTTTAAAATTGAATTTGCCAAAGTAAAAGAAATACAACGTAGTGTTTTCGATTATTGTGTAGTGCTTACAGTACCATCTGGGCACCTACCGTAACAATGGCTTTGTTTTAAAATAAACGGAATAAACCCATTATGAACGTCATTAATGAATCGCCTCCGCGCTTTAAAATTTGCTTGTTTTAAAGTTTCTTTTGTTTGTTTCCAAGCGAAATAGTTTGAAAAAGCAAAACACGCTTTTCTTCAACTCCGCGTGATTCAACTAAACCCCAGATGTTTTTTTCATCTATACACCTTCATTTTTTATTAGATTATTTATGTTTTATTCATAGACAAAACAAAAAAAAATTCTCGTTATAGGAATGGATTTTAAGCAGTTGCCGTTTCTAATTCAGATAGCTGTTTTTGAAAAGGTGAATTTTTTAAAATCTATTTTTAGTTTTTGAAAATTTCAGTTTGAATACTACCAGCTAATAAAGTTTGAAGAATGTAGTAAGATTTCTAGCCAATTGTGTGCTAGACGTTCGTCGACTCTCTTTCCCTTCAAAATGAACACGATTTTTATTGAGGTAAAAATCGAAAATCGATTGTGTGGTTTCACACAAAGTTTCAGGATGGTTTTATCGATGACAATGCCGGAGATTTTAATATTTCCATGAAAATATTTAATCCTCCTGCCGTTTGGTTGGAGAGCGACAGCCTATATTTGATGGTAAGAAACATCAAACACACTCACACACTCACACACTCACATGTGTAACTAAAAACCAAGCTTTCAGGACCGCCTGACTCCGGAATGCCATAGTTTTATTATTAACAGAATTCGCGGCATCAAACACTTGACAGTGAACGATAACAGGGTGGTGATGTCTCCATTGTACAACGACCTGTTCAATCAAAAGGTGACAGAAAAATATATTTATGTTTAGATAAACAACTGTTTTAGACTTTTCAATTGACAGAACTTACTATCTTTTATAACTTAAATGGAGATTGTTGCCCGACGGACTTTGGAGAAATTGAAACGGTCAGTTAAAGTTTTTTGTTCTGTGTTTGTGTCTCTTTGTGTCTCTGTCTCTATCTCTACATCTGTTTCTATTTCTATCTCTTTCTATTCACGTTTTCAGGTTCAAATCGAGGGCGAACATATCCTCCCTCTTGATACTATTTTATCTTTCAAAACAAAGAAAGAGCTAATTGTTGAGCAAACCTCTCTGACTCACGCAGACTTCTCCAGAAAGCTTCAGGTTTGAGTCAGATCATTCAGTTTTTCAAAATGAGTTTTCCAGGACTGGCTGAATGGAGAGGAGTGGCACACTCGCATGTTCGATTTAGAGAACTACCGCTACCAATTCGATTTCACCTTATTTGCAAAGGAATTTTCAGAAAACGTCCCTTCAGTCAAGTTAAATACAAATGATGAAGAAATGGAATTGATTTTAGAACGGAAGGAGGGACATTTCAAAAATCTCTTCGTGAGATCTCATTGGTCGACACTGTCTATCTTACTTGACCAAGAGTAAATTATTTAAAAATGATCAAAGCGTTTCAATACAATAAAATATTTCTTCCTCTATTTCTCCTTAAAGGGATCGTTAGGCGCCTTTTTGTGTCTACATCTTCCCACGGTAAAAAAATTGTAAAACGCGAAATAGCTCTGTAAAAGAGGTGAGCGCAGACAGTTTATCGAGCACAACGGGACCTATTGTACCTAGTCCCTTAAGAAAATCCCATTTTCGTTGTCTCTTTTTCGGAAAAGCACTACACTCCTTGGGTAGGCATTGTAGCCCCCCCCCCCCCCCCCGCCACTTTTCGTGGGCGAAAGGAGGCAAATCCTGGGCCTACCCCTGCCAAACGGCCGCGCGCTGTTCAGTTAGAAGTGGTACATTCTCAGTTCCAGGGGTGGCAAATGGGTTGGGTCATTTCGGGTTGACCGGGACCAAACCGGGTCGGGTCGGGTTGGGTTGAGGAAATGGGAACGTGAGTTAAAACCGGGTTGAGCTGCAACCCAATCGGGTTGAAGCGCAACCTATTCGTACGCAAATTCGCATATTCACATCATAAATTCGGAGAAAAATTAATTATCATAGTAGCACAACATTCAAATTAGTTCTTTTCGCCAGCGAGTTCACCTTTTGCTCGTCTCTGCCTTCATTTTTGAATACTTGACATCCTTGGAATAAAATTAGTCCAAACCGGGTTGTAACCCGACCCGACCCGACCCGATTCATTTGCAATCGGGTCGGGTCGGGTTGGGTCGTAATTTGGCGTAACTGGCCCAACCCGACCATGCCACCCCTGCTCAGTTCGGTAGATCCGAAAGAAAAAAAATTGGTTCAGACCAGAAAAGTGAGCTTAACAACCAACATATTAAAAGATGGCGAAGACTTGATTTTTTTCATATATTTAAGACATTTTTTTGGTTGTTTGCGCTAATTATTTCGACCTCTTCTTTTTTTGCGCCATGGGAAATCGAGTTAAAAACAACGTTTTTTGTCATAACATTATAGTGCTTTTCCAAAAAAGGGACAAGGAAAATTTGAATTTCTTAAAGGACTAGGTACAATAGGTCCCGCCGCGATCGATTTATTGTCTGCGCTCTCCTCTTTTACAGTGCTATTTCGCGTTTTACAATTATGGTTACTTCGATGTTTCAAATCGTCAATGGTTAAAACCCTTGGATTTCATGGTCGCTCAAAAATCGCCGACTTTAAATCAGAAATAGCCTATAGCTTGCGTTTCCATACCTGATAGTTAATAGGTTTTTCTCCTGTTGGAGGGTTTTTACAGTACTCCAACCCAAAAATCGATAATTGATTTTCATTTTTGTTTTGTATGTTTATGTGTCCTATATACCTTCTACAAAAAGTGTGAGCCGATTTCGAGCAAGATGAAAAGTTTTGTCCTCTATGGTTTCGAGGGTCTCAGACATCGTGTCTTAAAACGGATTAGTGTCAACCGATAACGCGAATTCGCGAAATTTGAAAATTTCTGGCAGAAAGTAAAAATAAAAATTTTCTTTTCCCTCTTGGGGAATTTAGCTTGAAGTTCCAAATGATCAAGAAAAGATGTAGCATTGTGCCTTTGTTTCACTGTTATATAGTTTATTTCCAATGAAAGGTCGCCGGTTTCCACCCACCTTAAAGGGGCAGTAAGGAGGGTTTTTCATTTCATTTTCTATCGGCTACGGTCGGAAATTATGCCAATCAACTATGCTAAACTGTCTCGCACCCTCCTCATTTCCAGAGCTATCTCTTCAAATTGGAATGAAATTCGGCTAATTAGCCTGCCTTGTAAATGTCGGACACGCAGGGCGTACTGCCCGTCTACAAATCTGTAGACGGAGACCCGTTTTTGACGAGTTTGAAGCGTATTTTCTCGAAAACGGTAAATTTTCGACCCAATGTCATATATATTTTCATGATCAGCTAATTTTTCTCTCCTAATTGAGCCAATGTTGTGAAACCCGCCTGACTGTCCGCCATGTTGTGAAACCCGCGCTGGTATTTAACCAATGAAAATTTGAAATATTGAAGTAAAAATAAATTAAACAAGTGAAAGATCACTGTAAAAGAGGTAAAAGAGGAGTGCGCAGACAATTAAACGATCGCTGCGCGGTTCGCGGTGGGATGCAATGACCGCAGTCCTTTAAGAATTTTCTAAATCATGTTCCGTTTTTAGGAAACAAACCATAGTTATAGTACAGATTCTAAGATTTCCAAATACAAGATTCTGTGACAATGTTTGAATCTAAATGCTTAAATTGGCTTTGTTTTAAAAATAACCGAACTAACATATTATGAGCGCCGTTGATGCATCGCGTCCGCGCCTTAAGACGCAGTTTTTATAAGACTCGATCTGGATAAATAACATCTTTGACGTGGGATTTTTTTTGCCCTCGCCTAATACTGTTAGAATATCTTTTGTAAGACCAAAATAATCAAATAAAACCGTTTTTGGATCGTTTGGGTTACTGTAGCCCGAACTTGCGATGTCGTCCCTGATGTTCCATATCTCGTTTCAAAGCGGACCAAATTAAAAACAGCCAATTAATAAAAACTAGATTATTCACTTGTAAAAAAAGGTCATAATTAGAATCATCCCAAAATTTTCATGTTTTCGTCATGAAATCAAGGACTGAAAACCAAATAAGTCAAAATTTTCAACTTTTTTTGAAATACCACAGTTAAACCCCAAAAGTTTTACAAGCGACCTATTTTTTGAATTTGCCACATAACTGTCTACATTTTACCTTTTTTGACCAAAAAATTTTGGGGCGGGCATCAGCCTCAAAAATCGCGCTGAAATGTGCACGCTTACAAGGGAAGTGCACCAACTCGTCTTGATAGAATGAAAATTGGTTGATTGGGCATTGTTGGGGACCTCAAGGGCTACCCAAATCTGTTTTCAAAAAGTGCCAACTCGGCTCCGTTTTCGAGAAACTGATTTGTATTCGAATTATCACCAAAAGCGGACAAAGCACATGCATCGGAAATATGGCCGAGTGGTCTAAAGCGCCAACCAGAGAATATTTTTTAGACATGGTGCGGGTTCGAGCCCCTTTTTGAGACAACCTTTTTGCTTTTCTTTGTTTGACTTACTCGCATCAAACTGTTGATTCTTTTAAACGTATTTCAAGCTTTTTCCTTATACAAGAGAAAAATACTATCTTGTACTTTTGTATTTTGCTTCATATTATTAGGTTTAAGATTAATGCAGATTGATATTATGAGCAAAAGGTTGTCTCAAAAAGGGCTGGAACCAGCAGCATGTCTAAAAAAAATAATCACTGGTTGGCGCCTTAGACCACTCGGCCATCTTTCCGATGCATGTGCTTTGTCCGCTTTCGGTGATAATTAGAATACAAATCAAATTTTCGAAAAACGGAGCCGAGTTGGCACTTTTTGAAAACAGATTTGGGTAGCCCTTGGGGTCCCTTACAATGCCCAATCGACCGATTTTCATTCTATCAAGACGAGTTGGTGCACTTCCCTCGTTAGAAGTATCTCAGTATGTGATGGCCTATAGTTGTGAAATTTACATCTCTAGTGAAAAGATTTTGATGCAAAAAGTGTATTATAACTAGAAAAAACCTTTACGGCACCTTTCTTTGCTTTTGTAGGTTTTATCGTTTGTTAATATACTATTTCCCATAAACATGGTGTAAAAATTATTACTTTCTAAGTTAGCAAGCCTAAACTTCATATTCGGCAAAACCGTTCAGAGTAGTGTTTTCAGAACTTTCGAACCTCTTGTTATACGCGCGCAGTAAACATATTGCTCAATGTATATCCATGCGTAGATTGTGGGCGGGGCCAATGCTGATCGCCTGCTTGGGCGCGCTGTTTGTTGAAAACGCTCCATGAAACGTTTTCCTCAGTTTATGACCGCCATTAATGCATCGCGCCCGCCTTAAAATTCGCTTGTTTTCAAGTTTATTTGTTTGTTTCCAAGCGAAATAGTTTAAAAGCACAACACGCTTTTATTTAAAACCGCGTTCAACTGAGCCTCAGATGTTTATTTCATTTATACACCTTCGGTTTTTCTTAATAGATTTTTTATTCATAGGTTAAACCAAAAAAAATTTTCGTTCTAGGATATTGCCATGGATTTTAAACAGCTACCGTATTTAATTCAACTAGCTGTTTTTGAAAAGGTGAATTTTATAATCTATTTTAAATTTTGCAAAAATTCAGTTTGAATACTACCAGCTGTTAGAGTTTGAAGAATGCAGTAGGATTTCTAGCCAATTTTGTGCCAAACGGTCTTCGACTCTCTTTCCCTTCGAAATGGACACAATTTATATTGCGGTAAAAATCGATAGTTTAATTTTGTTTCACGCTATGTTTCAGGATGGATTTATTGATGAGAATACCGATGAGGATGCTTCCATGGAAATATTAAATCCTCCTGCTGTTTGGTTGGAGAGCGACAGCCTATATTTGATGGTAAGAAAAATCACACACACACTCACGCACATACATATAGTCTTTTTTTCCAAAGGACGGTCTTCGACTTTCGGGCAATCTTGAAAAATGACACGTATTTATCCAAAAAGGATTCGAAACATTGAAGTGAGCACATATATAATAAGCGAAAAAGCACTGTAAAAGAGGAGTGCGCAGACAGTTAACAAATATCGTTGCAGGACCAAAGGTACCTAGTCCTTTAAAAGTTTTGAAAATCCTTGCCCATTCTTTGGAAATTTGGTATACACACTCACTTCCACTTACTCACACTCACACCAGGGGTGGTCAACAGGCCGGCCTGGGCCTGCCCGCGGCCTGGAAATGAAAGCCTGGGCCTGGCCTGGGCCTGGTTTCAAAAGCCTGGGCCCGGCCTGGCCTGGGCCTGGGCCTGGGCCTGGTTTGGGCCTGGTAAAGTATCATTGAAATTTATTAAACAAAAGTCGTAAAAACACTTTCAATGAACACAGTTGGTAACAATATGCCAATTTCTTGGTGTTTTAAAACGTTAAAACGTCTTTCCATGTAAAACAGTCAAAATGCGTTCATCGGCGATAAAAGACAGACGGGTGTTTTAAAGTAGCAGTGTTTTTCAGGGGCGGCGTTTGGTTTCCAAGTTGCACAATTTTTCACAAACAAACCAATTTTAAGATAATCGTAGTATGGTGGATGGAGAAAGAGTGAGGCGCACCATATGACAGCGAAATAAGGGTTTTCATTACAAGGTTCAGCTCAATTCAGACTAGTAGCACAAATAGACCACAAACCGTAAACCAAAACACAATAAGAATTTTAATCACGACTTCATTTGCATGTAAGAAAAGATCGTATTCAAATGGCCATGGGCCTGAGCCTGGGCCTGCAACCGGCCTGGGCCTGCCTGGGCCTGGAAATGACGGCCTGCCAGGCCCAGGCCAGGCCCAGGCCAGGCCCAGGCCAGGCCCAGGCCAGGCCTAGGCCAGGCCCAGGCCAGGCCCAGGCCAGGCCCAGGCCAGGCCCAGGCCCAGGCCCAGGCCAGGCCCAGGCCAGGCCCAGGACAGGCCCAGGCCAGGCCCAGGCCGGCCTGGGATTTTGACTACCCCTGACTCACACAACCCCATGTGTTACTTAAAACCAATCTTTCAGGACCTCCTAACGCCGGAAAACCATAGTTTTATTATTAACAGAATTCGTGGCATAAAACACTTGACAGTGTACGATAACAGGGTGGTGATGTCTCCATTGTACAACGACCTGTTCAATCAAAAGGTGACAGAAAAAACATAATTCTGTTTAGATAAAAAAAACTTCAGATTTTTCAATTGACAAAACTTACTATCTATTATAGCCTAAATGGAGATGGTTGCCCGACGGACTTTGGAGAAATTGAAACGGTCAGTTAAAGTTTTTTGTTCTGTCTCTGTCTCTACATCTATTTCTATTTCTATCTCTTTCTATTCACGTTTTCAGGTTCAAATCGAGGGCGAACATAACCTCCCTCTCGATACTATTTTCTCTTTCAAAACCAAGAAAGAGGTAATTGTTGAGGAAACCACTCTGACTTACGCCGACTTCTCCAGAAAGATTCAGGTTTGAATCAGATCCATCCTGTTTGTAAAATGAATTTTCCAGGACTGGCTCAATGGAGTGGAGTGGCACACTCGTATGTTCGATTTAGTGAAATGCGACTTTGATTTCAACTTATTAGCGGGGGAATTTTTAGACGAATTTCCTTCAGTCAAGAAAAATACCACTGATGAAGCCACGGAATGGATTTTCGAACGGAAAAAGGGACATTTTAAATACCTTTTTGTGAGAACTAAGGACTTCACGTTTTCAATTCAGAAGGAAAAAGATGTAAAAATGATCAAAGCGATTCAACAGAATAAAGTTACTTCTCTATTTCTGCTTTAAGGGGCCATCAGGGGGTTTTTTGCATGCCCTGAATAAATTCCAGCGATTTTGAAAAATTGAAATGCGACGGGCGGCGCACAACGAAGGAGAAACTCTCGCTGAGAGACGCAGACGACGAGAGAACCATGCAGGCGCGGCTTCTAACGCTTCATGCACCATTTACATTACTTATAACGCGGATTTAAACTTTCTAAAGTAATTTTAAATTGTATTGTTTCAATTTTTACAAAAACTGTTGAAAACTATTAAAAAGGTAAGAAAACACAGCGAATGTCGGCTTTGTTTGAAAATTGGCCAAGAGCCAGGTCTGTTAAACAACGGACAATTGGAAATTGGCCTTGTGAAACAAGTTCGCTGGAGCCCGTTGATAAAATATGTTCGTGTTAAAATTTAATTATCTTTTTTAAGGGAAATATAATTGGAATTCAATTCATTATTGATTTTGACATTAATAAAAGTAAATAATTTAATTAAAATAAACAAAGTAAAAGGCCCCTGATGGCCTCATAAAAACATAATGTCTTTATGAATGAAGCAGTTTGGAAGACCTTGCGACACGATGTTTTTTTTTTGCTGGAACTCTGTAAAAATATGTTTATTTGGACTGAAAACACTATTTTTAAGCATTTGGAATTTTATGCATTTTTGGCTCTGGGTTACGGTAGGGTGTCCTAGATTACTGTAGTTTTGCTGAAAATGATCCAAATAAAGTAAACTGCGTACCGATTAACTTTCTATGGTAGGTGGACTAAGTTTAGTTTTTACCAGCTTATTCCCATGTAAATGCGAAATTGTGACAAAAATAATCAATAGCTCATGGTTACATACGTTAACATACGTTCGCCTTCAGAAATAACCATGTTAAACCACGTTAGAATTTTTAAATGAAAAAAAAACTTTTATTCTGTTTCACTTTAAAGGACCAAAAAAGGAGCGATGCCACCATTCTAGTTAAATGCTACGTAGAATGTGCTAGAAAAAAGCCTTTGAAAGTTAAATATGTCGGGGCACATTGATTTCAAACAATGCGAAGATTGCTCCTTTTTTGGGCCAGTTGTGTAGCAGCCACCTTTGCGGCAGTAGTTCGCTTAACTGAACGGCCGCAGGTCGCCTAACTGAAGGGCCGACGGCCGCGAAACAGTGCGGCCGCAGGTCGTCTAACTAGGCGGCCAAAGGCCGCAACTCTACAGTTCGGCTGCTAGTTACCTAACGCCCATTCGGGGGCGAAGCCCCGACGAGCGGCCGAAGGCCGCGAGAACTAGGATTTCAACAATTCCATTTCTCGTCCAGGGTTTTTTTAGCCGGCTCTATGTACATTTTTTCTTTGCTTTAAAAAAAAGATCCCTGAGCGGTTTTATTTTCACACGGTTCAACCTTTTAGGTCAATTTTTCACACAAATAGACTCTGTTTCCAAATATCGGTCGGCGACTTTTGAGCGGCCTTGGTATTTTGCCCCCTTTCAATCACTGACGACCTGAAACATTGATGTAAATAGAAATCAAATAAGCACAATAAAAGAGGAGTGCGCAGACAAATAAGTGATCGCGGCGGGACCTAATGTACCAGCCTTTAAGATGTTTTAGTCAAAACCGGTGCCGTTATTCGGCAACACACTATGGCCGTAGCCAAACGAGCATATTTGGCAAAAAATCGCTTTTTCTCTGCGTCTCTGCTAGTTGCACACTGTTTCCAACTGCGCATCGCACGAATGTTGCATTAAGGTCGTTTTCGTCAGCATGCTTCTATGAAAACCGCTATAAAGACATAGATCAAGCGGTGTCAAATTCATTTTTACGTTAAATTAGTCTCGCGAGTGAATTTCTGACAAGAAATTTTAGAAAACGGTGGTTTTTAACGCGCGAAAATCGGGGTCGCTTTCAGATTTGACGCCCTTTTAGAGGCGCCTTTGAAACAAGCAAAGACATACGAACGCGAAAGTTTGCGTCCCAAAATCGCTTTTTTTCGTTTAAACGCGCCATTGTGACAAAAATAATCAATAGCTCATTGTTAGTATGTTCGTCACGGATCCTTCGGTGTCTTTCATTGAGTACCAGGAAATTTATATGAATTTTAAGCAACTCCCGTATGAAATTCAAACAGCATTGTTCCACAAGGTGAATTTTTCCAATTTTTTCTTTTAAATTTTGTCTACATTTCAGTTTACATATCCACAGCTGTCCCAGTTTGAAGAATGTAGTACCGTTTCTAGCAAATTTTGTGTCAGACGTTCTTCGACAATTTTTCCAATCCATATGAAGAAGGTTTTAATTGAGGTAAGATTTTTTTTAAAAAATATTTTTGAATCGCATAAATTTTCAGGATGGATTTGTACAGGTTCCCAATGCCGCTAACTCGACTGTTCTGTTTCCTTTGAATGAATGCCCCGCTGTTTGGATCCAAGCTGAGAGTTTATATTTGACGGTGAGTATAAAATACAGCAAATGGACATTTTTAACGATATATAAATTCTGAAAATATCTTATTTACAATGAATCAGCGCCCAACGCGGAAATTTCGGAACGGTGTGGAAAATGAAAGTAGCTAGATTTATCAGCATCACGCGATATAATAGTACCTAAGAAACATACTCTGTCGTTTTACGTTTTTATGAAACATGGAGTTGCACTTTTTTTTAAAAAAAAATTTAAATTAGAAGTTTTTTTTTTAAAAATTCGGCAAATGTTTTGTTTCCGTACAAACATCGGTACGCAATACGACGTGAGACGGAAAATGTGTTTAATAAAATTGAAAGAGCAAAGATATAACCAAGTCCACTCACACACTCACACACTCATACACTCACACACTCACACACTCACACACTCACACACTCACACACTCACACACTCACACACTCACACACTCACACACTCACACACTCACACACTCACACACTCACACACTCACACACTCACACACTCACACACTCACACACTCACACACTCACACACTCACACACTCACACACTCACACACTCATACACTCACACACTCACACACTCACACACTCACACACTCACACACTCACACACTCACACACTCACACACTCATACACTCACACACTCACACACTCACACACTCACACACTCACACACTCACACACTCACACACTCACACACTCACACACTCATACACTCACACACTCACACACTCACACACTCACACACTCACACACTCACACACTCACACACTCACACACTCACACACTCACACACTCACACACTCACACACTCACACACTCACACACTCACACACTCTATGCTTTTAGAATCCCCTGACGCCTGAAATCTACAATTTCATCGTGAACAGAATTCGCGGCATATCTGACTTGGAAGTGTACAATATCTTGAAGATGTCTCCATTGTACTGTGATTTGTTCAATCAAAAAGTGAGATTATCAATTGTAAGTTTATATTTGGTCTGTTTCAGATTTTTCAACTGGGTACACTTGAAATTGACATTTCCAAACTGGGCGGCGACTATCCGACGGACTTTAGCAAGATTGACGGCGTAAGTTTGATTAATTTTGTCTCTGCTACTCTGTGTGTCTATAGCTGTCGCCAAATTGGAATCATGCCAATAAAATTAGAATGTTCTAGTGATCCTCTGTTGACATTGAAGTTCGTAGGCTAATTAGTAGACGACAGAGCATGCTTTGCACATTTCCGCAATTAGCGTATGATTTCATTTTGGCGACAGTTATATATCTCTATCTATCTCTGTCTCTGTCTCTGTCTCTGTCTTCCTCTTTCTAATAGAAAATTTCAGGTACAAATCTTCGACTCAAGCTACCTCACCCCCGAAGCTATGTTCTCTTTCAAAACAAAAGAGTCGATTATTTTTCGACGAAGTTCATTCAGTTATATAGATTTCTCCAAACAGCTAGAGGTAATTTCGAAAAACTATTTTTTGTCAACTAAGTATTTTAGGCATGGGTCTATGGCAAGGAGTGGCATACGCGTATATTCGAATTCACGCAATTGCGGGATTTTGAAATAAATTCATTCAGAAAGAAAATGTCTGACAATTGCGAAACTGTAAAGAAAAATGCTTTTGGAAGAGGCTCGGAATGGGTTATTGAGAGGAGAAGGGGTCACTTCAAGAAGCTAATAATTATGGTTCCAAATGCATTTGCTTTAACGATTTGCCAGGATTACTGATTATTATAATGTGTTGTAAATGTTTTTTTTCATGGTGGTCTAATAAAAAACCCCTTGAATTCTAATTCTATGATTTATGTTCAAGGTAATTTGAATCTTTGAAATTACACTTCTTCGTAAAATATTTTTGTTGTTGTTGAAATCACTGAACTATGTAAAAATTTTCGCAAAAAAGAGAATATAGAGCTTCTGTGTCTCTGGATAAATCTCTGTGTGACCTTAGGTAAATTGACGCCGCGTCAAAGGGCCATTTCCTATGTCTCTGTGTGTCTCTGTGTCTCTGTGTCTCTGTGTCTCTGTGTCTATGTGCCTCTGTGCCTCTGTGTATCTATGTCTATATGTCTCTGTGTCTCTGTGTCTCTGTGCCTCTGTGCCTCTGTGTCTCTGTGTCTCTGTGTCTCTGTGTCTCTGTGTCTCTGTATCTCTGTACCTCTGTGTCTCTGTGTCTATGCGTCTCAGCGTCACTGTATCTATATCTCTGTGTTCCCGTCAAGTTACGCCGCGTGAAAGGGTCATTTCCTTGTATTGGGACGATACCACCGGTTGTTTCGTCGGGCGCATAAGATGCTGCCTTAGCCACACTTTAACTCATAAAGATGCTCACTGCTACTCCAGTTATAGTTGCCGCCAACCGGGCATCATTCCAATTTGTGCCTTCATTCTCTGTTGATATTACGATTTTATGCTAATCTATCATCAACAGAGAATACTTGAACGAAATTGGCATGATGCCAGTTTGGCGTCAGCTATATAGTGCGTTTCCAAAAAAGAGTCAAGGAAAAAGGGATTTTCTTAAAGGACTAGGTACATTTGGTCCCGCCGCGATTTTCTGATTGTCTGCGTACTCCTCTTTTACTGTGCTTACTCCTCTTTTACTGTGCTTACTCCTCTTTTACTTTGTTTCGCTTGTTGAATTTCTTTTCACTTCAATGTTTCAAGCTGACAGTGGTTAAATACAAGTGGGAATCAAGGTCGGTGAAAAGTCGCCGATTCTTTGTTGGAAATGGACTATACAGTGACGCTAGTCCCCAATTTAAACGCGACAAACGGGCATGTCACCTTTATGTGCCAGTAATCTCTGTTGATGTACAAACTGAAGAATACACGCCCAAAATGGCAAGATTGCAGTTTAGCAACAGCTATGTCTCTGTGCCTCTGTGCCTCTGTGTCTCTGTGTCTCTGTGCCTCTGTGCCTCTGTGTCTCTGTGTCTCTGTGTCTCTGTGTCTCTGTGTCTCTGTGTCTCTGTGTCTCTGTGTCTCCGTGTCTCCGTGTCTCTGTGTCTCTGTGTCTCTGTGTATCTGTGTCTCTGTGTCTCTGTGTCTCCGTGTCTCCGTGTCTCTGTGTCTCTGTGTATCTGTGTCTCTGTGTCTCTGTGTCTCTGTGTCTCAGCGTCATTGATCTCTGTGTTCCCGTCAAGTTACGCCGCGTGAAAGGGTCATTTCCTTGTACTGGGACGATGCCACCGGTTGTTTCGCGACGTCGGGCGCATAAGAAGCTGTTTTTGCCACACTTTAACTCATAAAGATGCTCACTGCTACTCCAGTTACTGTGACGCTAGTCCTCAATTTAAACGCGACAAACGGGCATGTCACCTTTATGTGCCAGTAATCTCTGTTGATGTACAAACTGAAGAATACACGCCCAAAATGGCAAGATTGCAGTTTAGCAACAGCTATGTCTCTGTGCCTCTGTGTCTCTGTGTCTCTGTGCCTCTGTGCCTCTGTGTCTCTGTGTCTCTGTGTCTCTGTGTCTCTGTGTCTCTGTGTCTCTGTGTCTCTGTGTCTCTGTGTCTCCGTGTCTCCGTGTCTCTGTGTCTCTGTGTCTCTGTGTCTCTGTGTCTCTGTGTCTCCGTGTCTCCGTGTCTCTGTGTCTCTGTGTATCTGTGTCTCTGTGTCTCTGTGTCTCAGCGTCATTGATCTCTGTGTTCCCGTCAAGTTACGCCGCGTGAAAGGGTCATTTCCTTGTACTGGGACGATGCCACCGGTTGTTTCGCGACGTCGGGCGCATAAGAAGCTGTTTTAGCCACACTTTAACTCATAAAGATGCTCACTGCTACTCCAGTTACTGTGACGCTAGTCCTCAATTTAAACGCGACAAACGGGCATGTCATCTTTTTGTGCCATTAATCTTTGTTGATGTACAAACTGAAGAATACAGGCCCAAAATGGCAAGATTGCAGTATAGCAACAGCTGAAGACTAATAAGAGGCAAACCTGGGCAAAGATTTACATGCCAGATCTCGAGTAAATTTGAATACGGTCATTTACTCCTCCTTGGTGACATTTTCGGTAGTTTTGTGTGAGCAACTTGGAAGGCGCTTACAAAGTTTTGCAGCCAGATAGAGAGGGTAATGCAGTATGAGAAATCAAGTGGGAGAGGATGATTGACTCACTCTTCGTGTTCGGCTTCTTCGCCCCCTTCGTCCCCCTTCAACGGCATTTAGCCACGACGCGGGACGGGACAGGGCTCCAAGACCAGGACCAGCGGCAGCCTGACGGCGCAGACGATCGGTAGTTTGACGAACTGAAGGAGAATGAGGTTCAGTTTGCAGAAGAAAACCAACGATTCGCAGACGAAAAGACGGACGGGACCCGTCTCGGGCTCAACGAAAGCAGAAATAAATCTTCCATTCTAGTCTGGGCATCGAAATTGGTAGTCAAATTGGGTCATGCTACATTCATGTGATCATGCGAACAGTAGGATCTGCACAAAATAGATGCTTGCCAACGACTAGAAAATGTCATGCTTTGTGTGTGTGTGTGTGTGTGTGTGTGTGTGTGCTTTTGCTCTCTCGTTATCTTTCTTTCTTTCTATCTCTCTCTCTCTCTCTCTCTCTCTCTCTTTCTCTCTCTCTTTCTCTCTTTCTTGACCCTGTCATTTTGTAACGTGGCTCGATAATTGCATGACTTTTTTTTCGAATCAATCTGGCTCGGGAAGATATACATTACTGAAACAGATTGTGCAATAGAAAAAAAACACAATAAAAATTTTGGAACTGTAATGTGATTTTCGTTCGCGCCCGGAAAACAGTCGAGTGTTTCAATCATGGCTACATCTACCAAACAAATTCTCAAAATAAAATATTATAAAAAAAAAAAAAACAGGTTCCATCAATATTTCATTTATACTGACAGTCACAAATCATATTCATACAATTGTTTGGATCCGTATTTGAACCAGCGGAATTAGAAGATGATGAGCAAGTAGTGATCAAAATCCACGCGTCCACTATTTCCTTTGATCCGCGTGTACCTCTTTGTCTGCTTGTGTGCATCTGGTTCCGCGACGTTCTCGAGCCGCCACATTTCAAGAATCCGTTCTTCTTTGACGTCTAGTATCACTTGTTTCCAGTTAGATTCACATCCATCAACAGGACTGAGAGTCACTCGCAACCGTCGGCAAGAGATGTTCGCATTTTTGGTAGTATCTGTTCCGGATCCCATTCTGACTAATGGCTTCGATAGGCGGATAAGATCTTTTGAGGCGGTGGAGAATGGTATTTTGGGAACGATCTGCTGAAACAGAAGAAGGAGTTTGTGATTTAATTTTCAATGACAAATTTTTTGACAATGACAACCGCAATGCATCACAAGTCGTTAAACAGCGGACAGGCGCAATCATTGATTTTTGATTATGCGATCATTGATTTTGCGCTTAGTTTTGTGTTTAAGAATATGTGTATTAACAGTAAAACAAATCTTAATAGAGCGTCGCAATAACATTTGATTTCAATTGGATATCAGC
The DNA here is from genome assembly GCA_964057215.1 of Oscheius myriophilus. Taxonomy (NCBI): domain Eukaryota; kingdom Metazoa; phylum Nematoda; class Chromadorea; order Rhabditida; family Rhabditidae; genus Oscheius; species Oscheius myriophilus. The sequence continues at coordinate 7,657,193 of OZ059906.1, forward strand.
CCAATTTTGTAGAACATGCATATAAATTAGACGAATCGTTAGTCGCGATGCAGTTTGTTATGTGGTGTAGTTTTTCTAAATATGTTTTAAACTCACTCCGATGCACATCAACGCCCTGTGCACATAGATATGGTAGCGGCTGTTGTAGCAACACTGAGGACATCTTCCGATTCCAGTGCCACATAATATTAAATCTTTTAAATCTTTCACATATATTAAAATTAGGCAATAATCGTGGTACACGGACTGAAAGAAAATGTATAAGTGGGAGATAAGGTTAAACAAACCACTGAGTTTTCGATAATTCCTTCTCGTAAATTGGAAAATCTCCTGTAACTGACGTTATAGTGTGTTTCCAAAAAACGGCTCCGATTTTGGCATTTTTAATTCCTGTTCACAGCAAAGCTTCAAAGCGTCTGTGGTTGAAAAGTAGCAAAACTTCAAGGGAGCTCAAAAGTCCCCGACCATTCTTCGGAAACAGACTATACCGTAATAGGCAAACATGGTCCCTTTGACGAAGCCTAAAATCTATGTATTTCCTGATCTAAGCCTCAACTTACGATGTTTGTATCAATTTTTTGCTCGTGTGAAAACGGAATGAAGTTGGGCTCAAATCGCTCTTTTGTGTTACCGCAACTTAGTCCTTTTTATATGCTTGAGGGGCCAAATCCAAAATGACCATATAACTGTCCACATTTAATAAAGTGAGACAAATCTGAAAGAAAACTTTTGTTTCAAAATTACTAAATGTTTTAACCTTGACCCGTATAAGTACGTCCCTTGATAGCGTTTAATGGTTCTTGCGTAGCGATGGCTAAATAATAATTAGGCAGATTGTTTGATTCACCCACCATGTGGAAGCCAGGGGACTTGAGCTATGGGACTTGCTTCTGGAATCGTCGGAATTCGGGGCTCTGAAAAGTATTTCTTTGCTTCAAAATTGATTCCTCTCTAGCCGGTTTTTTATTGATTTTCAATTTTCCCAGCTTTCTCGCGTTTACGTGAGACATTTTTTCTCAGCGTGTTAATTTTGTCATTTCGTAGTTTTAAAAGACTTTATTATTATTTAGCTAGTATTATAGCTGAAATGTTGTTTTCAAGGGACCATTAGGTTGATTTTATGTATTTTTTAGACAGCAGATTAATTTTGGTTCATTTTTTTTAAAAACAATTTTGTCGTTTCAAACTAGCTAGCGTTTTAGAAGACAGTTCCAAATGTCCTGTGTTTACAAGATTCAGGCACGGGAGCCAATAGCTCATTTACCAATTGAAAGTGTTCACAAAATGCGTGTCATTACTCATTAAATCAATGCTCTCCGTGAACCAGTGCCTTATGTGAAAGAAAGTTAAAAACCTACTATGTCCTTGCCAAGAAAGCGTGCCAGAACTTTGTTAAATTGAAAAGCCTTCAATTGAACTGAAAAAAGTATCAATCAATAGAGTGAAGCGCGTATATCTTTTTTGTTAGTGTAAAACTTGGCTATGAAATAGCGTTCAGCGTAGATTTTTGCAGTAGAAAGGCGTATTTAACCTTAAGATTTCCCAATAGAATCGCTTATAGCTAAGGATTTTGGAATAGAATAGCGTTTAGCGTTTGACTTAGCAATAGAAACGCACAAAATTATAAAACTTTGTGCGTTTCTTCGGGGGCGGGGTTGGGGGAGTTATGGAGACAACGCCATTTTTGTTGCCATTAAACTTTTACTTGAATGTTTGGGATTTCAAAATGAAAATTTAGCCACCTAATTATGCACAGTTTCGGCTTAAAAACATGGTAAAATGCTCACCATTTGCGGGAGAGGAAGGCGAGAGCGGAGGAGATGCGGCGAGGTCTTCAAAGACTCGGACCCGCTCGACAGTGCCGATGTAGTGTATGACTTTCCAATGTTCAAAGATGGTGACGTTGGAGAAAGCGACGCCTGCGATCCATGCGAGGACTGCGGAACTGAAACAAATTAAATTTGATTGTGTCTCTCTGTGTCTCTGTGTCTCTGTGTCTGTGTGTCTCTGTGCCTCTGTGCCTCTGTGCCTCTGTGTCTCTGTGTCTCTGTGTCTCTGTGTCTCTGTGTCTCTGTGTATCTCTGTCTGTGTGTCTCTGTGCCTCTGTGCCTCTGTGTCTCTGTGTCTCTGTGTCTCTGTGTCTCTGTGTCTCTATGTCTCTGTGTCTATGTGTCTCTGTGTCTCTGTGTCTCTGTGTCTCTGTGTCTCTGTATCTCTGTGTCTCTGTGTCTCTGTGTCTCTGTGTCTCTGTGTCTATGTATCTCTGTGTCTCTGTGTCTCTGTGTCTCTGTGTCTCTGTGTCTCTGTGTCTCTGTGTCTCTGTGTCTCTGTGTCTATGTGTCTCTGTGTCTCTGTGTCTCTGTGTCTCTGTGTCTCTGTGTATCTGTGTCTCTGTGTCTCTGTGCCTCTGTGCCTCTGTGTCTCTGTGTCTATGTATCTCTGTGTCTCTGTGTCTCTGTGTATCTGTGTCTCTGTGTCTCTGTGCCTCTGTGCCTCTGTGTCTCTGTGTCTATGTATCTCTGTGTCTCTGTGTCTCTGTGTCTCTGTGCCTCTGTGTCTCTGTGTCTCTGTGTCTCTGTATCTCTGTACCTCTGTGTCTCTGTGTCTCTGTGTCTCTGTGTCTCTGTGTCTCTGTATCTCTGTACCTCTGTGTCTCTGTGTCTCTATGTCTCTGTGTCTCTGTGTCTCTGTGTCTCTGTATCTCTGTA